>MNCI01038043.1:539508-567056 GCA_015680685.1 Gnetum montanum | reverse complement strand
ACGCAATCGTTACATTGCACACAACCACACGCCGCAACAACACACACACATACTCACATTAACTACTGAGTTATTTGGAGGTATTTGGGCCTTGGTGTAGCTAGAGACCAGCAGGCACCTAAATCCTGTTCGAGGACACTCGTTGGCAGTCGTGTGCCAAACGGTCGCCAACAGTGGGAAGACAAGAAACTCCAAAAACTAGCAACTACATCTTCCATGTCAAAATAGCTTGATACCTCCTTGTTCTATACTTGGAACATTTTTGATCCTGACACCTTCGTTATGTTGTCTACGCTATGCAGTGTAGTAGAGCATAACACCAAATTTTAGATTAATTTTGACAAAACTTGCAATGTTTTTCTGTGGCACACTAATCACACTTTGAGGATGAAACAAGATAGGTAGCTTTAGAAGTTGAAAAAAGTTTCCAAACACACCTTCTATGTTCGGTCCAACACTTAGGAAATGTTTAGTCCCACATGGCTTGCTATGCTATCTATGCTATGTAGCAAAGTGGAGTGTAACAAGTCCAAAGATAGAAAATTTTCCAAACTATGCTTGCCAACCTGAGCATTTTTGACAACTTCTAGCCTAGCACTTGGGTGGACTGGCAACTAGGACATGCATCAAGCTGGGTGGGTTGAGGAGTGTAGCAAGCTTGATGCCCCGGGAGATAGAAAGTTAGCTGAACTATTTAGTCCATCCTCAATGCCCTTTTAATCACTTCTGGCTTGACAGTTGTGCAGACTGGCCTTGGAAACATGTGTTATGCTAGTTGTGCTAGGAAGCGTAGCAGGAAAACTTAGAAAAATTTTGCAAAACATAGGGCTCTTAGCATGCTACGTTGTCTATGCTACACAGTGTATCACCGAACTTAGAAAAATTTTGGCCAAGTTTTAATACTTGGACAATTTTTCTGTTGAGTTGTGAGAGCCCAAAATTAGTGGTGTTTCATTGGCCCCTCTTTGTCGACATCTAAAGGATTAATCTAAGAGACGTTGATAAAGAATATGAAACACCATAATGAACATGACATTAACACTATTCGTCAATGCCTACTTAGATGATGCTATGCATGAGAGTACTAGGGAATTGAAGTATGGTAGAGAACAGGGGATAGATTTGAGGAGATGGGGTCAGCGGACAATGGATGGAAAAGGAAAAATATAGGATGAAATGCCATGATAACCTGTTTCCATAATGTGATCCCTCATTGGAGTGCTTGTGAGGGAGTCAACGTGCATGGGTGTCTCATCCTTTGAATTTTTCCCTCTCATCAAAGTGCTTAGAGATGGTCAATCCCAGGTTGAGACAGTTGCAAAGCCACGATGATGCTATTTTACTTGGACATTTAGCTTGTCTTATTTCCCCTTATCTTTCTTTCTTTTTCCTCTTTCCTTTTTTTTTTAATTTTTTTTGTGTTTTTTGTTGTTTATTGCCAAATTGATTGCACATCCATATCTACTTAAAGGTAACTACATCGCAGTTGTAGGACAAGTGTTTCCTCCCCAGGATGAGTTGTGTGACATCCGTGTGGGGCTTTAACTAGTCTATAAAGGGCTTCCCATGGGACAAGTTGTGTTACGTCCATCATGGGTTTAGCGGCTAAGTGTAAGGAAGGGGTTCATATGCATTAGAGAGGCTTGTAAGGAATGTTGGGAATTGTAAGACTAGGGGGTAGAGGCTAGGTTAGTTGAGGGGATATTGGGTCATGCACTCTCAAGTAGCAAGGCAAGCTGAAGCGGGTACATTGGAACAATGTAGTGTTGTGCTTTTGCGGTGAAACACATTCCTAAATGACATCATCTAGGCTTTATCTTATAAATGCAACATAGAAAAGGCAAGAAAAAAAACCACCATGTGAAATGAAGGTGAATTCCTATTTGCCTAGGATACTACGAGGGCTACAAGTGCTATGTCTAGTGTGTGCAATGTCCAAAGCAGAAAGGCCAGTGTAGGCATTGGCAATGGTAGGCTCGAAAGCTCCAACAACCATGTTAGAAGTGAGCAGTCAAGAGGATAGGAGCAATGGTAATGTAGGTGCTCAGGAGTTCTCACCAAAGGCAGGAGCCAGGAAATTTAGCCATAATGTGGAAGACCATGCTGCTGAATGCTCTTCTAGACTCTACCAATGGTGAGGGCTAGAGGGTAGTAGTGTTGTGGCTATGCCATAGTACTACTAGGACTCTAGCTGGAGGTGCTAACAGTGGGAGCTATGATCAAGATGATTGGCGGTGGTGATGGTAGCTCTGGAAGGTTAACAAGATGCCACATGGCATCTCCGAAAGATCAACAAGATGCTAGGGATGGTGACATTGAAAATGTCCCAGATGGTTTTTCCTTGGTGATGCAAACTTCATTCTGGAACTGCAACATCCCACCCCATCTTGCCTAGGAGGTGTAGGTAGGTGTCAAAAGATCGAAAGTATGCTCATTTGCTTGTTCACAAGACCATGTATGTTAAATCATAGATGTTAACATGTGAACCTAGTTTTAGGTCTTGGTAGACTATCGGCTGTGCTAGTTTAAGGTCCCAGCAGACCATGATCCTAGTTTAAGGTTCGGGTAGACCTTGTTGTGCTAGTTTAAGGTCCTAGTAGACTATTGTGCTAGTTTAACGTCATAGCAAACGATGGATGGCCAATTTAAGATCATAGTGGACCATGTTGTGGGTGTTAGTTTAATGTCATGGAAAATGATGCTATGGGTGCCTATTTAATGTTATATCCTAAGGACATTTTGTGCTAGTTTAACGTCATGACGGAAAATCTGTGCCAGTTTAATGTCATAGTGAATCACATTCTGTGCCCATTTAACATCATGGTAGACGATCTATGCCAATTTAACATCATAGCGAATGATCTGGTTACCTTGATTTATTACTAATGTGATACTACATGTTAGACATAATACGGCTTCAAGTATAGGTGGTTGACAGGATTGGCGAGTTTGTTGCCATCTAACTTGGCAAGCGTGAAGGCTTCATTTTCATATGCTTTCGTGACAAAAAAAGGCCCTTCCTAGTTGGTTGAGAACTTGTTCGTAGCTTCATGAATGGCCTTGAGGACTAGATACCCCTTCTTGATTAGGCACTGGTGTAGATTATGATGATGCTTTTGTCATTTTTTGTCTTGATACCACTCGATGTGATTAAGCATTTCGATGTGCTCTTCCTTCGTAGAGTCAAGATCAATGATTCTTGACTCATTTTTCTAAGCCTCATCCATAAAGTTTGAGAAGATCATTTGGAGCAATGGGACTTGCAATTCAAGAGGTAACACCACTTCAGATCCATATATAAGACTATATGGTGTTTTACCTATTGCAGTCCTGCATGTTGTGCGGTAAGCCCAAAGTGCGTAGACTAGCTGCTCATGCCATCATCACTTGCTATTGCTAAGCATCTTCTTTGGAAGGTTGACCATGGCCTTATTTGTGGCTTCCACTTGGCTATTTTCTTGAGGGTACTAGGGTGATGAAAAGGAGTGTTTAATGCTGAAGTTTTCATAGAAGGCCTTAGTTTCTGCACTACTAAATTATGACCCTTTATTTATAACTATGGTCATAGGGAGACTAAATCAAGTCACTATATTATCTAGGATGAATTTGCAAACCTATTGAGATGTGGTCTTCCTACGGGAAAAAGCTCTACCCACTTCGTGAAATACTCAATTATAGTAATAATGAAGCTATGTCCTACAAAAAACTTAGGCATTATGGACCCTATTATATCCAAACCCCAACATTGGAATGGTCATGTGATTTATCTAGTATGCAGCTCAATTCATGATACATGTATTAAATTCCCATGGCACTGACATACATCGCATGTCCTAACCTTGGCGATGCAATCATGCTCCATATAAGGCCAATAGTAGCCTAAATGTCTAATTTTTACCACCATTGCTCTAGGAGCTATATGCCCTCCACATAGTCCCTCATAAACTTGATCAATGATTCTTTATGCTTCATTGCCACTAATGTAAGTTAATAGTATCCCGTCATAAGATCTGTAACATAAAGCACTATCACCTATAAAGACATACTACCATGCTCATTCTCATACTGCGTCTTTTTGTGCAGATGTCAATGTTTGTGGAGGTTTTCCATGTTGAAGATATGCTTTGATGTCATCATACCATTCTTGAGTGTGGGCTACACTTATAGAACCAATACTTATGTGAATGATAGGGTCGGTACACTCCACTATTGAAGTAGGTAAGGTCGCGAACATGTTTGGTGATACGCTTAAAGCCAAAGTGGCCAATGCGTCGACTATAGTATTTTCATTGTGGGGAATGTGCTAAACATATAAGGTTGCAAATTATTTCAGTAAGTATTTTGTCAGATCACAGTAAGGCTACAAGTGTTGTGCTTTACAAGCATAAACCTCTGTGACTTGGTTAATGACCAGCTGTGAATCACCTCAGATTGCTATATTTTGGATGCCTAATTCTTGAGCTGCTAGAATACCCCTAAGGAGACCCTCGTATTCTGCTACATTATTTGTGCAAAGAAACGCAAAGTGGTATGTAAAAGATCAAATCTTTCTAGAGGGAAATGTGATAATGGTAGCGGCACTACCACCTTGCATGGTTGAAGCACTGTCAAAGTGCAAAATGGCCTTGAAGTCTACAGGTACTAGATTTATACTATTAACATGCTCATCTGGGAATTCGGGATCTATCATTGCCTAGTTGTCTATAGGTGAAGTCCTAAGTTGCATGACTATTCCTTGATCCTTTGTGGATGACTGTGCTACATAGTGTAGGTCAAACTTTGTAGTTATTGCTTTCCATCTAGCTATTCTGCTACTTTCATATATGTTGGTTGTAATGGCCCTAAGTATGTTACTCTTGCAAATAATGTTGACTTGACTATAAAATAGGTAGTGTCTCCAATTCTTTTCCACATCATTGTACTTTGCCTCATGAACTATTAGCACATGACTTAGGTAATAAACAGGAATTTCAAAACCATCATCTCTCTTTTAACAGAGCAAGGCAGCAATGGATGAATTTAAAGTTACAAGGTAAATGTAGAAAGGCTTATCTCTTTGGGGAGGATAAACAATTAGAAGATGAATCAGCTCCTTTTTTAAGTTTTCGAATACTTCTTGGCATTTGTTTGTCCACTCGAAGTTGACTCCTTTTTTGAGTAGGTGTTACATTGGGTGCAACTTATTAGTCAATCTTGCGATAAACCTTCATATGAATTGTACTCTACCTTGCAATCCATGTAGCTCTTTAACGTTTGTAGGTGGTGCTAAGTTAATAATGGTCTTAACTTTGTCTGAGTCTACACGTATTCCTATTTTTGATACTATGAAGCCTAACATGTGCCCGATTTTGATGCTGAAGACACACTTTTTGGGATTGAGACAAAGGTCATGCCTATGGCAACATTGAAGGACGAGGTTCAAGTCATTTTGTGATCAGGAGCTTTCTTGGATTTGACTGCTATATCGTCCACATTGCTATGTTGCTCTGGCATTTTTTAGTCCAAAGGGCATCATGGTATAGCAAAATGTCCCTCAAGGGGTCATGAAAGTAGTAGCAAGTTGATGTTCCAGGTCTATATGGATTTGGCTATACCCTGAGAATCCATCCATGAAGGATAACAAAGCATGATTGGCCATAGTATCAACAAGTTGGTTAATACTGGGCAGTGGGAAGTCGTCTTTGATGGTTGCCTTGTTTAAGTCCTGGAATTCTATGCAAATGCATATAACCCCAATTTTCTTGGGAACAACCACGATGTTTGATACCCAATCTACATAATCGACTACCCAGATGAACCCAACTTGGTAGAGTTTGGTGATTTCATCGCGAATAGCTAATGCAATCTCTAGTTTAATTTTACGAGCTTTCTATTTAATTGACTTGATACACGTGTCTACGATAATGTTGTGTTGTATTATGCGTAGGTCTAATCCTGGCATATCTTCATAAGACCATGCAAATACCTTGACATTTTCATTAAGGACTCTAGAGATATTCTATTGAATTTGTGGCTCCAGTAAAGAGCTAAGCTTTAAAGTTCTCACCTCACCTTTACATGTTATTACAGGGATTTCTATGAGTGGATCTTTGGTTACATCACCAACTTCTAAATCTAAAGCTTGGACTAGGTGTTCTGGCTAGTCTAGTGATGTTTCTAAGGACGTTATGTTGGTGTCACAAGGAGGCGGTTCAAAGTCCAAAAGCCTTATGTTCATGCATCTCATGAGTCTACCATGGGGTATAGTCAATATTAAAGGCAAATGCAAATCATCGTGTGTGGTCATTTTCCCAAACGATCCTGCAAAATAGCCAAAAAACAAAATACATCAAGTGGTACTTCTCTAATATAGCAAAATGAAGAGAAATGCATCCAAAGTAACTATGCAATATCTCAAAATTGCTAGTTTAAGGTCGTAGCAGACCATAACTATGCGTAGAGTGTACAACTACATTTCAAAATTTCCAGTTTAAGATCTTAGTGGATTATAACGATGTGTAGAATGTAAAGTTGCATTTCAAAATTTCCAGTTTAAGGTCTTAGTGGACCGTAACTATGCATAAAATGTAAAGCTAAAGCCAAACTTGAAAGGCTTAGAGTGTGGGGTTGAACTAAATGTTTACCAAATAGGCAAAATATAAAAAATCTTAAAATGTAACAATTTTTTAAGGAAGTTTATGTGCTACGCTGCATGGGACATGGGATGTTCTACGTTACACGTGGGACACCAAGCATTCTGTGTTATGTGTGGGACACAGAGCATCCTGCATTACACATGGGACACGAGACATCTTGCATTATGAGTGAGACACGTGACATCCCAAAAAAGTGACATGTTATGTAACTCTGGATGGTATAAATAGGGGTTTACCCATGATAAACCTGTCATTTTTACTATCATAGCTAACAGTTCAGAGTGTAGCATAGTCCAGAGAAGAGAGCGTAGCACTTACAGAGTGTAACAACTGATAGGATAGAGCTTGACAAAAAAACAATGGCATGCAAAAGTGAGCATAGAAACATGGGCCTTGCAAATGTAAATGAAGTGGAGCACACCCTACGATGTCTTCCTAGAGCATGTGTTGAAGAGCATCAGGAGGCATCATCTACCTGGTAGGCCATCACACTACTTTAGTCACTTTTTCATTTTCATTTGTTCCTTTTTGTTTGTCTTAGGTTTTGTGGCCAATTTGCCCTAAGTGGGGACTGTTGTTTCTCCCCCCTTCGTCGTGGCTAATGCGCCCTAGCTACTGTTGCTGGCACAACTACAATGCCATGGTTGTTGCTACCATCATGGCCATTACGTTATGGCTATCACAGCTGGGTGTAGTGGGTGCACCATTTTTCCCCTCCTTTATTTTATTTTATTTTTTGGTACACCATGGTAATGGAAAGGGTTTCGTCACAAACCTCTGGGTGTTGGGTAGGGTGAGGTAAAACAAGGATCCTGTTGTGTCCTGTGTGGTGGTACAGAATGGGGGTTTTATGCATCCTATGTAGTGTAATGCATGTGGGGATTTTTTTATACTACATGTTCCACGTTGCATGATGGGTTTCTTCATGTGTCCCACGCGGTGAAGCAACGCAAGGGTTTTGTAGGTGTCCCATGTCAACCTTCAGGCTAGGTCATCCCTAATAGCATAACGAGCAAGCTAGAAATGTTTTCCTATTTGCATTGCTACACTCTATGGGAGCATGACTCATACTTCATTCACTTTCTTCTTCCTTCTCTTTTTCTTTTGTACAATTGCTACACTACATAGGATGTAGACGCTAGGGTACACGGGGTACTGTTGCTATGTTGCATGTGGGGCATAGTTGCTATGCTACATGGGATACTGTTGCTATGCTACATGGGATGCCATAGTTGCTACGCTACACAAAATGCCATAGGGGTGGGATGAACACTTACAAAAATTTTGGTTCGATTGCTTGTCCTACGGTTGTCATGTTCCATGCTTAGACAAATTTTTCATAGAAAATTGTTACATTTTATGGAAATGTAATTGACACTTAGAGAAATTTTACATAGGAAATTGTTATGTTCTACAAGAGTGTAACCAATACCTCAAAACAATTTTCAAAATTTTTTTCTTTTCACAAATTACCCTTATTTTGCACTAACATTTTCATTGTGAAATGCAGGGTTATGTTGAAGCCAATCCTGATCATAGTTGAGCTGGTAGGGATTCTTTGTTGTATAAGCACCCCTGTGCCCAATGTCCCTACACCACATGCACAAGTAGGAAACTAGGTGTTTTGGTTTCGAGAGGGTGCATAGGAATTCTTAGAATTCCTACTTCATCACTTCAACGTAATGATGTGGTCACATTTGTCTGTTGAAATAGTAGGCATCCTAGTTGAAACATTATTACTTGGAGAAAATCGAAGCATCTTAAAATTCATGCCAGATGGATTTGCTAAGGAGGATGGGGCAGGGGGCTCAAGTCAACCCCCGAGAGGCTTAAGACCCTTATCTTGGATTTGGGTAGTGCCAGAGCTCAACTGTTACCACAAATACAACACTTTGTTCATTGCTTACCATATGGGCACAATCTTCAAAAACCCACCTAGAACTGTCTACTATGTTGGCGAGTGAGTTCTATTAGGATGATTAAATATTTTGTTTTGTTCATTTTGTATAATTTGGGATGCTTATTATGTTTTATTGATTGCTAAATTTTTGATTGATAAAGACGGTCTTCATGATAGAGAGGGGATGTTAGCCTTGGTTCAAATGGCCCTACAAGAGTTCTCCTCTACTAATAACGTGCATGCAAGCATTATAGAGCAACTTGGGAAAAATTTGAAAACTTATCCAACCAAGTACTCTAAATTCTACATGAAGAGTGAGGAGCTTGGGTGGTTAGATGGTGAATGGGTGTCCTATCGGATACCCACTATAGAATAAGTACTAGTGCAAGTGCCATCATTCCCCACACCATTCATGTCAGGCGAGTTATATTATGTGTTTATTTTCATGCATTCTTGATTTTTTTACATGGCTGATTCTATTGTTGGTTACTACAACAATAACCAAATCCAAGGAGGTTATAGTGATTGCCTCAAGGCATAGTGAGACTAACCTTCTCTTTAAATATGATGAGGTCGATGAGTCACAACATTGTTTATGCAATGGGGCCCCAGCAACAATTTTCCATAATGTTCAGGAGGCTGGGCTCATGGATCTCTTTTTGGCTATGAACCCAAGCATCCCAACAGTGAAAATGATTTCCCTTGTTGATTCCTTCACAGAAAGTGCTGACCACTTTTGCACATGAGTTTACAATGTGCGAGTGGTCTTTGAGATTACTAATGACCTCTTTTTAGATCTCTTTAGTGTCCCCTCATTAGCAAGGATCTAAACCATCAATGAGACATCAAAGAATGGCTAGGCACTGACAAGGATCACAAGGGCATTTATATGAAAAAGGTCAAATTAGAGGTAGCCCAACATATTTACCTCGTCTTTCAGGCTCATGCTTTTCCTAAGCTTCTTTCCCAAGGAAAAATTCTTGGGGTAGAGTAGGCTTGGATCATGAGAGATGTAATGGAGGAGGGGATGTGATACAACTGGGTTAGATATCTTATAGAAGGCTTCAAGTTGGGATGATCAAGCTATGTGACAAACTTGAGGCATGTTTTCATGTGCACTTTGCATTTTTTACAGCATGTTTGCATAGGTTTGTGAAGCTTTTGGTGGTTCAATAAAATGAGATATAGGTGATACAAGATTGCACTCAGCTATCCAGGCCATGGATCTACCACATATTCTGCACCACTCGGTCTTAGGACCCTCCCGAGGCTATTGGGGAGTCTTTTTCCATGACCACCAAGGATCGGGAAAGATCATCCTTCCACACATGTGATAGTCTTGGAGAGGCACCTCTCACCAACACAAGAAATGCAGTGAGGAGGGCATGTCTTATTACGAAAATAGTAAAATCAAAGTTGCAAATTAAAAATCCTCATCCTGAAAAGGAACCCTCATGTGCAATCAAAGGAAGGGGTAAAAGGCTATGCATCAAAGTCTGCAATGTGCGATCTGAGTTCATTGGTGAGTATGCTTTAGCTAGCCTATTTGTTCCTTTTTCCTTTCTTTTTTATGCATATATGTTGGACTAGAACTCTAAACTTGGCTTATGAATGATAGACGAGGAAGAGGTCTCTGCTGCTAAAGAAGAGGTCCCTATTGTAGAAGAGGAGGCTCCTAGTACAGAAGAGGAGGCCCCTGCTGCAGAAGAGGAGGCCCCTGCTATAGAGGAGCCTTTTGCAAACAATGTCCTACAGCCTAAGGGACATATGAAATTTGAGGATGCTACCACACTCTTAAGGAAACTTGAAGAAGAGGGGCTACATCTTGAGTATGGTGAGTTTTTTGGTTTGTTGATAGTGTGCAAATGGGTGATCCCTCTACTTTCACCCTTGAGGCTTTACTAGATAGGAGCTTTGCATTGCTATTTATATTATCCTCACTTTCTCTCTTTCCTCTTATCATTTTTTGTTTGTTTGTTTTCTTATTATTTTCCTCTCCTCTTTATTTTTTTCTTCATAATACTAATGTGCTTTATTGCGCAGTGGGTGCTACTTCCACTAGGGTTCATGAGTCTTCATCCACTTTCTACCTATAACCATGGGGGAAAACCCCAAATAAGTTTGCTTGTATGCAAGGTGTAGTGGATGATATGATCGATCGCTTAAAGCAAATCAATATTGAGATAGGTGTGTTTGGGCTATCGCATTTGCTTTTCATGTTATTTCATTTTTTTCTTTGCCACTGTCTTATAACTAACATTTTCTTGTTTTTGGTATAATAGCTTCATGACTTAAATGGGACCCAAGATGGGCAGTTGAAGTTGAAGCTATGCCTGAACTCCCTCCAAAGGTAACAGAGGTGCCTCTTCATATATGATGAGGCAAGCAAATGTGCGCTACACTTAGCACAATCACTGTGGAAGTGTAGGTGCGTCAATGAAGACCTCTGGAAAAAAGTTCAGAAACTCAAAAAGAAAAGGCGAGTTAGGCAGCCAAACTAGAAGACTTGCGATTATAGAACAAATTCTTAATGGCCCGTGATAACTCAAATGGTAGTTGGTGTACAACCGTAATTGATTATGCCAGATATTGGTTGATGGTAACAGGTAAAAACGAGGCCACACGCGAAGTAATTGAACAACGTTTGCAAATGGATCTCTTGGCCCAAAAGAATCAAGATTGGAAAGATTATAGTGCTAAAGTATATGAATGGGGGCAAGCACAAAAGAATTATAAACATATGTACAAAATGCAACATGCCACTTACCGCAAAAACTATAGAGATGCATCTATAGAATGGAGAGGTCATGAGCTATTCCTTGATGCGATTGGTGCTACCCAAGCCTATGATAAATTTTTAAAACACTTAGTGGTCAATGAATCTCTTGAGAGGGAAATGACCATGCCTTTTGGAGAGGCCACATCCTCTACATTTTCTCTAGGGCCACCCATATGGATGGCCATGGAGAAAGGGAAAATCTTAGCAAACATTGATTTGGGGGAGGAAGATTGGGAAAATTTCACTAAGGAAGAAATCCTTCAGTGCTTGGTGTTTGGCCTTAGTAGAATACCACTAGACATGGATGTGGGCCCATCTCAGGTTAGCCAAGTCTTACTTTCTTACAATTTATTTCATGATAGCATCATGTATTGCTTTGCTTAGTCATTGGTTTATTGTTTTTTCTTTGATTTATGTAGGATCTAGATGAGGATGTAGGACCTAGCAGGGTAGTGGATAAAGAAAAAGGAGAGAAGTCATAGCCTATTCATTGATATTTTAAAATTTTTGGAATGTAACCCCATTGTTGGGCAATGTTGTAACTTTGAATGTGAACATAATTTTGGACTATGTGTTTCATTTACAGTTGAATTTATAGTATGATATTTGTTCTATTTCTTTTGCTTGAAATTTTTTGTTGATGTAGTCAGGCTCCTTATGGGCCCTATGAGATAGTTTAAGGTTGTTTTAGGCCATAGCTAGTTTAAGGTTGTTTCGGGCCATGTTGTAGTTTAAGGCCATTTCAAGACTTGGCTAGTTTAAGGCCATTTTGGGCCATGGCTACTTTAAGACCATTTTCGGCCATAGCTAGTTTAAGGCCATTTCGGGCCATGGGTAATTAAAACAAAGAGTGGGTTGCTAGTTTTACACCTTGGTAGGTTGTACGATAGTTTAAGGTCATTCTGGGTTGTGGCGATATAACTAATGCAAAAGGTAAACATAATGCAAAATTGAAACTGTACAAAACAGAAGTGTTAAGGACAAAAGAATTAAGGGAGTAAAGTAGGGCCATGCCCTAATCACATAGTTGTTTCCTAACCCAATGTGGGTTAGGCAAGGCGTATGGCCTGGAAGACTTAAGGCGATACTCTTTTAGGTTGTCAGCTACCATTGAAAAAGGAAACTTTGCCCATATAGTTTCTTTGTGTAGATTGTTATTTTTTCCTAGTTCACTTGCTGAACACATGGGGTTTTATTGCAGATAGGTGATGCATCTTTGCAGACTTCTATCTTCAACCCTTACTCCATGTTTATATTGTTGACAACCTAAGGGGCTATGTCATCACCAAAGATCACCACCTCTCCACCTGCATAGGGTAGGTGGATCTCTTAGTGTATCAGTGAAGAGACAACCCTTAATTGAGCTAACCAAGATCTTCCCAAGATCAAATTAAACCCAAGCATCTCTTCTACCCCAATGAATTTTGCACTAGTAGGGAACTAATCCCCTATCACAAAATTGATAGTGATGGTTCCCTTGACCACGATGCATGCCCCATTGAATGACTTCAAACAATAAGTTGTCGTGGGCTTAATTTGATCCACTAAGCCTAGCTTGTTAACAACAAGGCATGGAATTATGTTGGTTGCTTCCCCATCATCAACATGCACCCTACGAATCATGTATTGGCCTACATGAATTGTTATAAACATAGGAGTAATGGTTACTTGCCCATTTTCAAGATCAGCTTTAATAGCTTCATCATGAAAAGTTAAGAGGGTCTACCATGATTCTTCAGCTATAGGTGGAAGCATGATGACATAAATGGCTCTTTCCTCTACTGGCATATCTTCCTTAATAGGAATAGATGCCATCATACAGATCAAAGCCTCATGATGTGTAGCAGAAGTCATTATTAAATTGTACAAGCTTAAAGTTATATTTTTTTGTTTTAAAGCTTGTCTAACCTATTAAAGTGCATCTAGGAAATCCTGTCCACTATCTAGTTATTTGGTGGGTTTTGTTTCCTCTATACGCTCTACAAGAAGGATTTCTCAAGGAGGAATGACTTTTGGCTGAACAATGGGTTTTTGAGCCTTGGGGGTTGATTGTTGTATGTGCATGTGGATGCCAGTGGCTTTTGGTAATAAGGCCATAGGACCTACCGACAAGGGGGTGGTCTTAGGGGGTGTAATGCAATGCGTTCCCTAATCATCTTATCAACTAAGCACTCATCATGTTTTTTTAGACAAGAAGGTTGTGATGCAACTCCAACTACTAGACTCTAGGCATATGGGGAGTTTGTATGCACCCTTATAATAAAAGGTGACTAGGTTGTTGCAACAATGTGTTGTGGAGCCCTAACTATGAAGGGTGTAATGGGCCCTTGTGGTGACACCTTAATGAGAAAAGGGGCCTACGACCTAGTTGACATTGAAGCTTCAACATCAAAGGAAGCGACATGGACCACAAATGGCTCATGTGGTGACTGTGCGTTGTGATCAACGCTAATGGCATTAATGGTATAGCCTGCATTGTTAGCATTCAACGGGTCCTTATAGACATTCATAGATTGGTTTTTTGGCCAGATAGGACTATTTTCATTAAGGACCAGCTTATCTTGATCATTTATACATTGAATGTCATCTTTCAACACTAAGCAATAATCTGTGTCGTGACCACACAACTAGTGGTAGTTGTAAAATTGTCCTAGCTTAAAATTTTTGGGTACTAGAGACTCATTGGGCATAGCTACCGAAGGATCTCATAGTACCTCTCATGACACTTGTGGGCATATTCTAACATTAGTTTATGTTAAATATGCATAGCACCCAACAGTTGGTCCAAGAGCTTTGATGGCCTAATTGGCAACATTGTATATTTTGAGTGATCTTTGTGCTCAAAATTTGGCCTCGGCAAAATTTGTGCCATGGCCGTTGACATTGGAGGTTGGCTAGCTCCCATGTTGCTAGAGCTAGATGTTGTGTTGGTTATGGTTGGGGCCTTAGGCATTTTGGCAGCATGTTTGTTATTTTGTGGGCTTGGTTTCATTAGCCATAGTGGTTGTCACGGCCTTCCCTTTTTCCTTATCTTTCTTTGTATGTGCATTTTTATAAGCTATGTAAGCCAGGTCTTTGCTAGCCTCTACCACATCTTGAATGTTCTTTTGTTGAGCAAAAGCTTGGCTAAGAGACCGTGGGGCTAAATAATATAGCTTGGATTTGATAAACTCATTTACAACACCCTTAAAAATGTCCAGTAGATGGGCTTTAGCAATTAGCTCATGAGTCTCATTTAAGGTAGCTCTCCAACGTTTTATGAATTTCTAGACGAGTTCTAAAGCTTCTTGTTTGACATTCATGAGCTAGTCTAAGGTGTCTTCTAGATTCAATTTGTACTTGAAGTAAGTTACAAATTGACTCAACAACTTTTCTAGAGTTGAAATAGAAGCACGAGGAAGTACACGATACCAATCTAAAGCTTTGTCAGTTAAGGACATGGCGAAGACATGAATGATCATGTGCAGCCACAGTTGTAGTAACAAAGATTCAGAATGGAACGTGACTAGGTGAGCATTTGGATCACCTTCTCCATTATATTTGTAAACTAAGGGAATGTTGTAGCTATCGCAGAAGAAGTGGAAGATTGTGAATGGTGTGAAAGGAAAATAGAGGTAGACTGTGAGGTTGTGGCATAGAGTGGGCCACCACCTTCATAATGGGATTCAAACTCCACTTGCCCATATGCAAGGGCTCATCATAGTGAGAAATCGTGTCTTGCTCTTTCAACCCACTCATTCAAATATGTTAGTTCAAAATCCATTGAAACATTTTAGTGAGTGGTATAATTGCATCAAGAGTGGGAAGGAAGTCCCTTCCATTCTGGTGGATGATTTCAAAATTATGCTTTTCGTCAAATTCCTCGTAGTCCAACGATAGGCCACTTGGACTTTTACACATAAGAATTTGTATCACTCCTCATCACGTTCCATGCATTTGGGTGATTAATGTTGCAGTCTAAGAGACTGCCATGGTAGTTGCACTAGGCTAAGTGGCTGCTCAACATCCCCCATGTGTTGGATAGGGTGGGATGCCTCTAAACTTAAGGTGGTAGCTAAAGTGCTAGCAAGATTCATCTTCCCTATGTAGAAGAGACATGAGAAGGAGAGATGTTTGCAAGAAATGCTTAAAAATAGTATGTTTTTACGCTAAACTATTAAATATGAAAACTGTAAGGAAAACAGGCCAAAAATGGCTAAGTTTAGAAATTCTAAAAAACTAGTTATCTCTACTATTAGGCTTTGCTACACTGAGAGGGATTGTTACATTGACATGTTTGTCATGCTACACCGAACATAGAGAGCTTAACGCAGTACATAGTTTTGGGCTTTTTTTGTCCTACAGGGTTCTAGGGGAATCATCAACTGAGACCAATCTGCACTGACCGAAATGTACACAATTCTTGTGCTAGGTCCATAGGGTGTTATGTCTATGCTAGCCTGTTGCGAGTGATGGGGTATAGAAAGCATGCAGGACTACCCATGGTGCATAGAAGGAACACAGAGGTTCAAGCCCTCCTTCTAGCACCAAAAACTATAGCATCTGAAAACGTCAATGGCTAGAACATCGAGAGCTCATTAGGCGTACAACCTAACCCTGAGTCCATGGGAGGTCCATGCTAGAGATAACAAAAATAGGGCACCCTAAGCGTTCTCTTCAATTAAATAGGGACTTACTTGGTGTCTAATAACCATTTTTGAATAGTGTTTTTAGAGCATCACACGCACGAGTCGATACAAACAAGAACGTAACATGCATAACGATGAGAGTCTTTCAACATGTGTACCTTAATGCATATTAATAATAGAAATAAATAAGTGCACTAATAAGTTAAATATGTGCTGTAGGAAAATGAAATGATAGTTTAGGTGAGGAAATGCACCACCCCAAGATTTGGGAACATGACTTCTAATTAAATTATGTGTACAACTAGTATGTAGTGTCAGGAAGGCACAGTGGAGCAATGAGGCAATATTGTCACAGTCCCTGGGACGCTACAGACGTGATGCTGATAGATGCAAAGGAGATGTTGCTTGCTGGATGAACAGTTACTATGTTGTGCAGGTGTAGGGTGCAAGTGTCACGCTTAAGGGCAGGAGTGAGGTAGATACTAGGAATGCTTCTAATGCTGAGATTTGCCACACATCAACCTTTTGTTTGCCAATCTTCTGCCAAAGCCATCTACAAATGCCAACCCTTAGAAACCCAATTACTAGGATATTTGTAGAGCTAGAGTTGAGGGAAGACATGGATTGGATGGCATGTGTCCTAGGTCCTACCTAGCACAAATGTGAATGTATAATTCTGACATGATACACTCAAAGTATTAAGCTCAATGGTGCTATGCTCTATAGGAGAGGGATAGGAACTAAAATTCTGCCAAACTATGACCATATTACCCAAAATGCATGTGCCAAAGTCTAAAAGACTATCATTTACCTAGAAAAATGCCCAAAAAAATGCAACTTGGAGCCTATGCTCCAAGTCTACATCTTCCCTCCTCTTTCAAGTAGGGTCAAGTGTAATGACAACTTTGGGGATTAACAAGGGGTGCAAAAGACAAAGCAAACTGCTAATCGTGGCCATCCAAGAGATGCCAGAGATGAAATGAAGGTTGATGTTGACTTCTGGGAGCTTTTGGAGGCATTTGGAGGTGTTTTCTAAGTGTTACACTATCTACACTACCTAGTGTGACAAAGCGTAGTGTAAACACTTAGAAAAATTTTAGAGTTTTGGCTTGCTACATTGTCTATGCTGCACAGCGTAGCAGGGCGTAACACCTATTTTCCAATGAACCTTATCAAAATTAAAGATGCCACTCTGGGATGTGGGAAGACAGGCAACTCCAACAACTAGCAACTACATCTTCCATGTCAGAATAGCTTGATACATCCTCATTCCATACTTGGAACATTTTTGATCTTGACACCATCATTACGTTGTCTATGCTATGAAGCGTAGTAGAGCATAACATCGAATTTTAGATGAATTTTGATAGAACTTGCAATGTTTTTCCATGGCATGGTGATCACACTCTGAGGATGAAACAAGATAGGTAGGATGAAAAAAATTACCAAAGACACCTTCTATGTTCAATCCAACACTTAGGAAAATTTTAGTCCTGCATGGCCTGCTACACTATTTACACTATACAGCATAGCAGAGTGTAACAGGTCTAAAGATAGAAAATTTGTTGAACTATTTTTACCAACCTAAGCATTTTTAACAACTCCTAACCTAGCACTTGGGTGGACTGGTGATTGGGACATGCATTAAGCTAGGAAAGCTAAGAAGCGTAGCAAGCATGATGGCTTGAGAGATAGAAAATTTGTCAAATTATTTAGTCCATCCTCAATGCACTTTTGACTACTTCTATCTTGATAGTTGTGTAGGATGGCCTTGGAAACATGTGCTATGTTGGTTGTGTTCGGGAACATAGTAAGCAAACTTTGAAAAATTTTGCAAAACATAGGGCTCTCAATGTGCTATGTTGTCTATGTTGCACAACGTATCACTAGACTTAGAACAATTTTGGCCAAGTTTTGACACTTTGACAATTTTGCTATCAAGTTGTGAGAGCCAAAAATTAGTGTTGTTTCAAAAGTTTTGGATTGACTGGTGGGAACTAGACAATTACTTCCGAAGATCTCTGATTTTTAAGATGAAATTACTACAACCTAATTAGAGCTAATATAGACCAAGGACAAGCTAATCATTGCTAATGCCTAGTTGCAAGTAGTCACTACCAAAAACCAATAGTTGGTTGCTAAAGTTGAGGACTTTTGGGCCTATCTCTCCAAACCTGCCATTCTCAACCTGAACCTTAACAAAGATGAAGCTTTCTAGTAGTTTCAACAAAAACTTAGAGGCTGAGAATGCAAATGATACAACAATATTTGACACCTCCTTATCCAAAGCCTTTGCATTCAACATCGATAAGGATTTGGCTCAAGTCCGTGAAGATAACTTGATTCTCATCAAGGATATTCATCACTGCAACAAAAGGACCAAATGGTTGAATTCATTCAACAATAGTAGGAGCAGTTAGGCAAGGTGAACCTTGACTTGAGGAGGTTAGCAATGGAGAATCGAAATCTCTCCACGGAGGAAATCTAAGTGCTTTGCTAAAAAACAACCATTGAGCTAGTCACCTGGAAGAATAAGGCCCTGAAATTTGAATGAGTAAAAAACCATTATAGAGACCAGGTTAGGCTCCTCAAAGAGATAAAAAAAAAGGAGATTTAGTTGGCTAAGGCAAAGATGAAAAATGATCTCCAACAACTCCAACAAAGAGACAATGTGTAGCATTTAAATTTTAATGGCTTAAATGCATATAATAAAACTAAGATCTGCCTAAAGGAGTTGTAGATTGAGAATATGACTAAATACATGAAGCTTGCCAACCTCCTATATGCAAACTTAACTATGTTAACTTTAGGGAGGCCAAGGATAGTGTTGGAGAAATAAGTGGCTAGTTCATACCTCTTATATGAGACATAATTCAAGCATTAGAAAGAGACTGAACAATAGTTGGAGATAGCCAATGTGCAGCTTGAAGTTCCCAAGAGCCAATTCATTGATCAACCATTGGTTTCTAAGAACCTAGTTAGGAGAATGAACAACTACCATGAGCTATAGAACCTTGTTAAGACATTCAACATTGAACAAAAATAATTCGTAGCATGGTTTGTCAACACTAAGGAGTTGTTCTCCACAATGCCATGCCCATGGGATGTTCCCATACTAGCCTACATTGGCAAAGCCACATGGACTACATATGACCCATGAATCAAGGAAGAGAAGATGAAAGCATTACTAGATGCTTTCAAGCTTCTACCAAAAGTAGTAGTAGCAGTAGTAAAGCCTTAATTGCCTCCACTTTCATGAGCACTATAGCCTAGCAAAGGACCTTTAGTACCCCAAGAGCCTTCATCTCCTAGCATTGTTTGAACTTTGCCTTATCTTCAGTAATTTGACAAAACCTACCACGAATTTTTGTGTGGGTGTCTAATTTTGTTGCCTTGTATCCAACACTTAGAGTCAGTCAGTTGGTTAGAGTCATTTAGTCAATAATTCCATACTTTCTCAATTTTGTAAAAAGCATTATCTTATTTTTGTTTACTTGATGATGAGTTTTCATCCAATTTTGGGGGTATGATAAAGTATCATTGACTAGCTATGTTGATAGGCATGCATTGAAATAGGCCTATCAATGTAGCCATATCTACAATCCCCATCGATGCATGGTCTGCGTTGATGCAGATGTTAGTCAAGCTTATATAAATGTGTGTATCCACCACATTTATAGTATGTTAAGTCATTAGTGTATCCAAACTCTTGCACTTTTCTTTCCCTAGAGTTAGAATATTTTCTCTAAGTGCCCACAATATGAATTAAAGTAATTGTATAGATCTTTATTCAAGCATAATGTACCTAGACATATTGATGTGAATGACAATAAAGATGAGATTCTTAACATTCATTGCGACACTTGGAATAGATTAATATTACTTACTTGCACTTTGTTCTTTATGCATTTTATATTTTGTTCCTAAGTAAATAATACATTTAATAATGAATACATAAGTATGACCACTTTGAGAAAATCATTTAATGCTTGATAATCATAGTACTAACCATTTGGTCACCCAGTAATTGTCACTTGGTAATCCAATAGTATTAATATTAGTTTAGGATGTGTACGGTAAGTGGGCCTAGCTACTTATGTTAGGACAGGTAGCTTTAGAATTGTTAGATAGCTAGGATAGTTAATTATCAACCATTTGTCTTTTCACCAACACTTAGGCTAAAAAGTATATAAAAATATAACATAAATATATATCATTTACCTTAACTTACACTTAACCATATACAAGAGCCTACATAAGTGAATGTTAAGAAAACAATGATCACAGACTCCCTTAATTCACAACCTTTGTCTATTGGCACACTTAGGAGCTAAGTCCATAGAATTTGATCATATCACTAGTGCACACTTGTGATTCATATGGTTGGGTAGAGGAACTACTCATTTCTCATCAACGTTAATTAGTAAGTCTTGGGTCAAAACCTTATAGAAGCCATGTACAAGTATTTGTGATTTGGCCTTTATAAGGAGGTTATGGGTTTTTCTCTTAATCATTATTTTCCATTTGTATTTTCTTCTATCTTAAGCTTGTTGATGCTTTGTGTTTGGGATCTCAGGAGCCTTATTTGTCAATAGGGAATATCTTGCTAGTTCAAAAAGGTAGTAAATTTTTTCTTTTTTTCAAATTGCTTCTTAGGTCTAATGTTAATGTTTCTTCTTGAAGCCTTCTCTTAGAGTCTTATGGTTACCAAAATTACCCTAGATGTTAGCTCTTGGACAATAGTGGTTGATTTAAATATAGCAAAAGTTGCAAAAGACACAAGTGGCATCACATCAACAGTAGTATATAGTCTTAGCATGGTATCGGATGCATACAAGGTTGAGTAGAAAATTAGTAGTGGTTAGTCCCAATATAGCATGTGAAATGTACCAAGGTGAGTATTGGGTTAGAAGTGGTTAGCCTCAACATGGTATGGAACATGGGTGAGGCTAAGTTACATGCTTTGGAAGCTGGCATGCACATGCAATCCTTGTAGGTTCTAAGGAGCTTTCTATCCTAGGTGAGACTTAGACCTAGTTAGTCTAGAAGGAAAGTGAAATTAGGCTCAAGATTATATTTATCAGGTTACCTAGTTGAAAAGCAGCAACAGAGGTAATTGTGATGGACCCTATCATGTAATCTGAACTTCTTGCTTAGACCATAAGACTAGTACAAAGCTATCGAGGTTGCTTGATAGCATAATGATTAGATACTGTCATTGAAGACCAAATAATGATGAGGAAATTTTAGGATATCTAATGATGAGGAGGTTGCAAGTAGACTAGGCAATTTTAGGAACTGGGATAGTAGTATCCAAAAATCTTGTTAGCAAGAGCTGATATTTCATTATTGGGTATTCAACGTATGATCAACCTAATGTTAGACTAGATACTCATCAGACTTATGCCATAAGTCTATCCTTTGTTGGTTAGTTCAACAATATGATCTAATAGTTTGATGTAGGTATGACAATAGGATGGATTTGACTACTTGTAGAGCACTAGCTCTTCTTGCATGATGCTACATGCAAATGAAGCTAGTACAAGTGTTGGAAGCAGGAGGACAACCTAACTAGTGCAACATGATGGCTGAAGATTTAAGAATCTAATTGTTAGGATCTCCTACAATATTTTAATACTTAAAATCATATTGTATAAGGGTCAAGCTTGATTCTCCCATAATCATACCACTTGATCCCTTTCCTTTTGTTGTAATTGATGAAATGATTAGAGGAGCATAATGCTTGGGTATGTTTGTTGGTTTGGGTTTTAAGATTAATTAAGAAATTAATGATAATAGAAGTAATTAAGGAATAGATAATCAAGGAAACTAAGAAAATGTATTTTAAGGAATTAAGCTAACTTTGGAGGTGTGGTAATAACTTAATTAATAAGGGATGAAGGTGTGTATAATATACATTGTATAAACTAAGGATTAATTATTATTTTTATTAGCTTCTTTATTTAGTTTGGAAATTCTTATTTCTTCAAGAGCATATATTCAGATCTTGTATAGTACACTAGCATTTGATTAGGAGACAACTAGTTGAAGAAAAGAAAGAATTTTTCATTACAAAATGAACTTATTTACCAGTAAGATAAAGCAAATGCTATTTTTAATGTATCTGGATTAGATTTTAAAAGATAAAGTCTCTTTAGTTTTTAAAAGAAAATTTAACAATGAAGAAACCATCTTACACTAAGGCAAGCATAATGAAGGAAATAAGTAGTCTACGGAGAGTGCACAAATGCAAGGACATGCCTTTCTCAAATGTTGCTTATGTAGGATGAAACATAATATGGAAACTATAACTAGGTTGGAGGGATCTTTATGATTCCAATACTAAGTTCTACATCAATTACAAGTTTGAAACTAAAATTGATTCTAGATACATACTTAGACTCATAGGTAACTAGTGTTATATTTGAAAAGATCTAAATTTAGGTTCAATTAGTAGTCAAGTCCAAAATAGAAATTAGAACTTGTTGGAATCATTTCCAACATGATGCTTCGTAAATGGAAAATATGGGTTTTTAAAGAAAGAAATTCTCTAATTTGATTGCATCATTGCATAGTATTTTCTAAGATGATTCTAACAATACCCATATTATGTAGGGACCTTCAATAGAACCTGTGATGACATTAATAGAACCGTAGAGCCAATAAAATCGATGCTACACCATCATCAAAGATAGGATCATGGAACCTACAATGATATAAGTGATATCCATAATGACATCAGTAGAATCCATGATGATATCAACAAAACCTATGACATCAAAAAAGTCCATGACATTAGTGAAACCTATGATGATATTAGTGAACCCCATGACATTAGCAAAATAATGGAACCTAGAAAAACTCTCGTGCTATTAGCAAAATCCATGGTGATATTAGCAGAATCATAGAATCCAGCAAAACCATAATAATGTAAATGAAACCATAGTGATGGGAGTGGAACCATGACATCAATAGAATCGATGTTGCACCATCATAAAAGATAGATTGTATTAGGGTGAAGGATAATTAGACATAGCCAAAATTGTTTATTATCTCCAAGAAAACTACTCAATATCTTTTGATGATCCCGACACTGAAGATGCTAGCTAGAATGTTTATGAGATATTGATATACTAATGAAAGGAGAACCATTAGCAAGATAAACTTCTTTCATTCTTTTGAACCATTATTATGGCATTCTAATGGTTTCATTTGAAAAAAGCAAAAAGGAAAAAAGAGCAAAAACAAAAGAATCTTCCATTACTTTAAAATATAATTACCTTAAAGGAAGTTACAAATGATATTAGTAAAACATTAGGTTTCCTTCTTTTTGAACAAGTAATCCCTTTTGCATCATTTCATTTGTTGCACTTACAAAAAGAAAAGATGATAGAAGTTAAATAGACTGCAAATGTAAGTAGTTTGGAGAACCCAAGCTCCAAAAGGCATAAAGTGTTGGTGGAACACAAAGGTTCAACACCAAGGGAACTAGACACAAACTGAAGTCTTCCTAAACCCATAGGCTTATGTGTTCAAAGAATAATAATTTTTTCATTTATCTTTTATTAGCATAGTAGTTCCATACTAGCTAATTTCTCCGCAAATCAAAATTCCCGTTCCCTCCTTAGCATTACCCTATTTGAGTCATTTTATTAGACCAATTTCAGTTCTTACGTACCTAGAAAGAGAAGGTTGAGATTGAGCTTTGCTGTAACTGGGAGCTCTATTGGTAGCCTTTTGCAGATTGAAAGATAGAGTACAAAGACTTATTGAAGGAGGTATACCTTCAAAGGTACGGGTGGGCAAGCTTGTGTTGGTGGTGGCTCACTTCTTGGATAAAATCCCAAGCTCAATTTAGAGCTAAGTGATTTTGAGCTTAAGCTTTATTATTTTCTTAAATACTATGTATGTGAACTGTGTTAGTTCTATGTTCTTTTGGCTTTCATTTGAACATTGTTAATGAGAATCAATTTCTTTTTACTTATGTTCAATTTCGGTTGTACTGACCTTAAATTCAACAATTTCTACTTATTATTATATGAGCAGTGCTCTTTGTTTGATTTCTTAATTTAATTATCACTTACTGTTTCTGTTATAGTATGTTTTATTTTGATCACTTGTCAATGTGAGAATCTGCCTATTTTAATTTCAGAATTCGTTTTGTTCTTAAGTATTAATCATTTTGTGGCTTCAGTTGAGTTGTCTATTTCCAGATTTGTTGATATTTTATTACTAAATTGAGCATATTATTTTACGTGCGTTAAGTTTTATGTTATTGCATCTATTTCACCCTCTTATTTTAATCAGCAACGTGTTTTAGTATTATCATTAAAGTAACATTAAGAGACTATTTTCATACTACATTAATGTTAAGTTCCATTTTATTTAATTTTGAATATCACATTGCTTTACCATACCCATGTGGGGGGAGGTGCTCTAGACGATAATCTCTTGAAACAAGTTTTCAAAGGATATTGTCTATAATCCAAAAATTACACATTAAACATGACAAGGAGACGGATGTTCTAATAATTAGAGCAGGGATTATCAGCCTCTCCATTGCCAGGCAGCTGTTGCTTACAACACCTCTCTCCATCTCCAGTATTAATTGAAATCACCTCTGCTGTGGAGCCACTACCGTTGGTTCATCTCTGTTCTTTTTCTCTTTTCATGCTTCTCTTCTAAAGAGAAAATGTACAACTCGAAGTTATTGTGCTTCATTTGGATTCAATGTATAAACATGCGGTCATCTATAAATTATCTTATCGATCTTCTTAGTGTTCACGTATGAGAAATCCTAAACTAAAATTATGGACACATATGTTCCATCAAGATGTTTTCATCTTTCCTTTGTTCAAACTTTATTTTTATTTTTATTTTCAGGACTACCGGTGTTCGAGCTTTGAAAAACCACCATTTAATTTTCCTTAGGAGTTTTGCTGGCTCCTTAAAATTTCCCTACTTTTTTTCCCAACAGGGATACATCTAGATGGGACATAGAACACTAGATAGTGACAAGTGGGAACTAGAAGCTCAAAGCAAGCATATGTGGGAAGAATTTGAATTTGCTGGGTTGGGTCCTCTTGCTACCTTGTGATGGAAGAAAATAAGTTAGTCTTTTATTGTTATTATTATAGTGTTTAATAAAATAATATTTAAACTAATGAAATTATTCTTGGGATCTTTATGATAAACCAATATGAGAGTATTGTATTTTCAATGATTCTTATTTTGGAGTTTTGAAGTGAGCGATATGTAAATTGTTTAATGAAAATGGACTTTATTGTCAGAGTAACTTTTGATCACTAGGTTAAATTAGGTATGTTGTTAGGAATTAACAATGCTACATGATAGTTTTATTAAATATTAAAATAAAAGTTCCAATATTCTTAATTAGAAAAAGCTAGAATATCCATAGAAAATGGATGTTAAATATTGACAATTATTAAAGATCTTGAGGATGACTTTGAAAGGATCTAAGAAAGTTTTGAAAGGTCTAAATCAAATCTCAAGATTACTTTAGAAAAGCTAGAGAAGAGCTAGAGAAACCATCAGATATTGGATTAATTTAGAAATAGCTTACTTGTTGTGCAAGCAACTACATGTATATATTATGATGAAATTTAATAAAATTGCATTGCCTGATCATTTATCTTGGTTTGGCAAGGGCTTGGGAGTCACCTTTTTTTTTTCTTTTTTTTTTTTCTTTTTTACTCTTTTGTCACAATGACTTTTGATGTCTAGTTGATATTCTCATAATAGTTTATGCTTGTAGTTCTCCTTGATTTTCCCAACAATTGGTATTGGAGGAAGGTTCAAGGATCAATATACTTGATAGATATATAGTGTTGTGTTGATAATGTATCTATTCTCAAACAACATGGTTTATGCACAAGGTTGTGGAATTGTATGGTTTTCCATAAGTTCTTACTAGTTTTACTATGCATGTTCCACTATTTTGTGGATATTACTATTCGGAAACGTACACATGATCATTATTGGTTTACAATAATAGATTGAATATTTAATAAATAAATATTAGTTAGATATGCATTAGCTCAAATTTTAACATCCAATGCAAATTTTACTATGGATGGGAAGAGACCGTGTAAAATCTAATGTAGTATGCAAATGTATGACATAACAAATGGATTTTTTGCATGTACTATAGAGGATAGGTAGGACATGTTGTTTCTATAGGTTTGTCTCTATTTTCATAAGATGGATTGTTCTTGGGGGGTAGTTGCTGATTTTATGAGATGAATTTCTCATGTTATTTCATTGCTATATACAAGACATGTTGTTTGCTACTTTTGTGGCCCATCACTCATGGTTTTAGCAAGATATTTTTTCAGTAGTTTCAAGAGTTATAGTTTTTAGCAAGATAGTTTTTATGCAGTTTCATCACTAGTGATTTTAGTAAGATTGCTTTACAAGATGGAGTATTTCTATAGGTTCATTACCAAGATGAATTGTTTTTATTACAAGTGTCAAAATGAATTATTTTTATTGCAAAATGAACTATGTTGCAGATATAAGCATGTAGGTTTAAGCATATGTTCTAAGATGGAGATTTTCTTATAATTGTTCTATAGGTGTAAGCATGTCATAAAGATGGAGATTTTATTATGATGGTTTTGCAATAATAAGTAATGTTTTCTACAAGTTGTTAGCAGCCACACAAATAGTTTAGCTATGGAAACACATATATTATAATCTTACATGCATGTGGCATGAAATTGAATAGTGCATATGTTCAGAAGAAATGAATTTAGGTCAAGGGGTATATTCTTAAGTTTGTTTATCATGTTGACATTGAGAGGGGGATTGTTAAGAATTAACAATGCCACATAATAGTTTTATTAAATATTAAAATATAAGTGCTAATATTGTTAATTAGAAAAAGCTAGAATATCCATAGAAAATGGATGTTAAATATTGGCAATTATTAAAGATCTTAAGAATGGCTTTGGAAAGATCCAATAAAGTTTTGGAAGGTCTAAATAAAATCTTAAGATTACTTTAGAAAAGTGAGAAAAGAGTTGGAGAAACCATGAGATATCTACAAATTAATTTAGAAATAGCTTACTTATCATGCAAACAACCACATGTATTTATTGTGATGAAAATCAATAGAATTGCATTGTTTGATCATTTGCCCCAATTTGGCAAGGGCTTGGGAGTCACTTTCTTTTCTATTCTCTTTTCTCATAATGGCTTTTGATGTATGGTTAATATTCTCATAATAGTTTATGCTTTTGATGAGACGCGACCTGCATGTGCCGCGATATCGTGTACGCCGTGATATCGAATCCCATGCAATATCGCAGCCGCCACGATATCACGTCTTACCCTACGATATCGCGTACGCGATATCGCGTCCCGTCGTCATATCTATAAATAAGAAGTGGCACTCCCTTCATTTTCCCAATCCTGGCTAGAAGTAGCGAAGCTCTGGCAGATTGATCACTCCAAAGTTAGAATTTTTCCCATGTGCCCGCAGTAGGAGTCCTAGAGTGAACGGCTCTTTATTCGAGCAGCTTGTAACCTGAATCCAAGTTGTGTACGGCAATAAAGACGAACTTGATTGGATAAACTTTGCAACA
>MNCI01038043.1:459049-530522 GCA_015680685.1 Gnetum montanum | reverse complement strand
GGTGATGGATCCCCTTCCTCTTCTCCTTCATCTCATCATTCACACTCTCCTTCCACATCTAGGCGCAACCATCGTGAGCATAATGGAGAGGATAAAAGTAAAAGAGATGAAAGACCTCGACAGGAAGGTCAAGAGGAGTTAGGACAAGGGCAAGAACGTAGGGAGAGTAGGGAACCACCACGAAGACATCACAGACGTCATGACAGAGATGATCATGATGAACCCCTACTCATAACTCAAAGCATGCTAGATATCACAGAGGCAGTTAGGATCCCCACAAGGCACTTAAAGGATAGTAGGATCAAGCGTTTGGACATAAATAATATCCCACGTTTTGAAGGGGGATACAACACTAATCCTCAACATCATTTACAGGCATTACATGATGCCTGTGCCTAGCAAAATATCAATAATGAGTGGCAGAAGCGCAAGTTGTTCCCAAGTACACTCACTAAAGAAGCAGAGAGCTGGTACCAGTCCTTAGAATCGGAAACCATCACAAGGTGGAGTACAATGTTTAAATTGTTCAACAACAAATATCAAACGTACTCCAAAGTATCCAATTTGCATAAGCAGATCCAAGGCTGGAAACAAGGTGCTTATGAACCCTTGGATGCTGCCATGGCCCATTACTATACACTGCTACATCGTTGCCCGGGCCATGGATACGCTAAGTGGGATCAACTTCGCCACATCGTGGATGGTCTAAGAAATGAAACGAGAAGAACTCTTGGGACTTATGCCCAAGGGAGACTTTCCCAACTGAGAGCCCATGAATTTGAAAGTTTGTTGGAACATGTAGCGCAAGAAGAGGGTGAGCTACAGAAGAGAGAAAGTGTGGAAGAATACAACCGTGATCCCTCCCTTCGCAAGATGGGAGTGAAATTATGTGATGAGTAGGATGAGTCACCACTCAAGGAGTTGGTGAATCGGAAAACCATGCCGATCCAAAAGTTAACAACCGAGGTATCGGCTAAGGTAGACCAAATGTGGGATTCCTTAGACTCAAGAATAGAAACAGCCTTAAAAATTGTAGAAGAGTCTAAGGTTGAACAAGGTAGTGACAAAGGAAAAACCAAGCGGAGAAACTTAAGCGTTGCACATAACAAGGATAAGGGAAAAATTCCTATCTCTGATGAGGCTATAAATTCTGATTTAGACAATGATAGTGGATGTGAGGTCTGCCACTATGACCATCCTAAGGGATGTTGTCCAATTATCTCACATCTGCAGGAGTCTAGGGTATATGCATTAAATCCGAGACTTAATCAATGGCAAACACCCCAAAGGTTACCTTACCCACAAGGTAACCCAAGGCAATTCCACCAACCCTTAACATACAATCCAAGTGGAATGCCTCCACAGCCCATTGGACAACATCAGCAGTGGCAATACCCATAGTCATGGGGAATGCCACCACCAACACATCAATACCCTTACCAGTAGCCTGATCCTTATGGTTATTATGTGCAGCAGCCAGTTTCTCCAGGTGACTCGATGGGTCACACTACCCCCCAACGTCACTACCAAGCTCGGGAGTACATCAGGAGAACTCCTCCTCCAGGAGATATCTCACATTCAGTCCATCCTCTAACTCCACCCCCACCTCTTCCACCTATAGTTCCCATACAACCTGTTCCAACAATGCAAGGAGAATTGCCTACCCAACCGTAGCAACACAACGCCGTGAGAACTGTAAATATTCAGCGTGTAAATATCCAATTGGGTGCTAGTTCTAACGACCACTGTACAAAGAAGAGATCTTTTTTTAGAACTAGGAGCCCAGACAAACTCTCACAACAACAACATGTATAGGCCTCTAACCACTAATGCTTCGGAGAAACCTTCAGTCTAAAAGAGCGCAACGCATACGGTTATGTTAACACATACCGTAACTAACTAGATCAAGGTAGACCACCTTCCTAGGAAACTAACTGACCCTGGGAGTCCCTTTATTTATTTGCAGATCGCTAGAAATGTACCATTTTGAGCTCTTCTTGACTCAGGTTCCGGAGTCAACTTAATTTCACAAAAGATGTATCACACCTGGAACCTGCCACAACTTAAGATGAGAAACATCCAACTAGAGCTGGCAGACCAGTCTATCACCATTCCCTTAGGATTGGTGGAGGATGTTATTACCACTAGTGTGTGGTTGGTCCTACCCAGCGGATTTTCTGGTGATCGAAGTTAACAACAACGAAGGGAACTTCCCAATTATAATGGGAAGGGCATGGCTAAGTACAGTAGACGCATGCCTTAGGATCCGCGATCTTTCCTTGAAAATATCTAAGATAAACATATGTGGAAAGATCAAGAAGAGGATAGTTCCATGCATCACATACAGTGATTCATTAGGTGATGACATGGAGGAAATGTCTCCATGTAACAAGTGTGCCCAAGAAACTCTGCAACAAAGATGCCTATATCTAGCAATCACACAAGAAGTAGTAGACACCTCATGGTTGACAGCTTCTCGTAGGAGCAGAAANAAGTCTATGGTTTCTCTTGGCTTGGAAATGTACAGTTCCCTTCCAATAAGAACTTTAATGAACCGGTGACTGGGTATTTCTCAAACTAAGGAAGGACTCAAGGATTGCAAAGGGTGTGACTTCAAGGGAACTTGATGCTTTTATGTTGGTCATTCATTTGGGTGCTTGGATGTTTTCTTCTTGAGTTTTCATACCGTTCCGATGTTACCCATTCTTCGGAAGCTGAGACAATAAAAATAAGAAGTCTTTGCATGGTGTGGTCCCCACGCATAAAAACAAAAAAAATAATAAAATAACAAAGTGAGGATTCAAAGCACACCCCTTAGATGGAATAACTTTGGGCTGCAAGCTCTGGTTATGGGACCACAGTGTTCCCTCTAACTAAGGTCCTTCTCGCTTCCCGTTCTCTCCTTTGTTTCATCGGAATGGTGGTGGCTCTTTGAAGATGCATCCTCATTATCCAAGTGGATGGTTTAACCGAATGCATTGATGCAAAGTTACTGGAAGTGGTTGATGTGATCCCGGAGTTGGAATGAGATTTGCCAAGTCACATTAACCATAAAACACACAAGGGGCTGTACACCACCTTGTTCTTGGGATTCCATTCCACTTCTCTTCTCTTCATCCTTCTCTCCATTGTTCACCTCATTGCTAGTTGTATCATTAGTGTATATATTTTGGTTGATGCATTGTTTTCTTTTTGGTAAATTCTTCTAGTTAAGACTTTAACTCTTGTTCCAACAGACATTCCCAGAGCCTACGAACTCTTTGAATGTGGGTTTGTCAGGGCATTAATGGCAAGAGCCTGCTTTGGAGAGGACCCACTGACATTCCTATTTGGAACATTAGTTAACTTCTTTTCCTTAACATTTTGCAATTAATTTTTGTTTTTGTTCATTTCCATCTTGACATCCACTTCACTGATGCCATAGTTGTCCCTTTTTACCTATCTTTCTTACTCCTTTTCTTTCTCCATTCTAACACTACCGGAAGTTCGCGATTAGTCATGGGGGTACGGGGCCTAATTTTTCGATTTTTCTCCTAAGCCCCGAATTTTTTCGTTTCTCTTCCTAACCCCTACACCTTCGGTAGTCATCATCTACATCTTCCCAGGTCCATATCAGCCATACCACAACCTAGCCAATGGACTTACACCGAAGCAAGGTATTATTTACTTAATGATTCAATTACCCTTGCTAATATATGATTGTGTTGTGTGTGCAGATGGCAATCATACAACAACGGAATGGATCTGGAGCAAACACTTGGAATGGAGCAGCGCTGAAGCAGCTATGCAAGGAGTAGAATGGATAATGCGCTTACGGATGGACAACGGAAGGCGCAATCTAGGCGTTGGCAGCAGCAAGACTCTTCTCTCTTCTTCTCTTCTATTCTCTCTCCTCTTTTCTCTCAGCTGCCAAATGTGGCCTGATGTCATTGTAATAAGGTGTTCACCCTTGTTGTCATGAACACCAGTCTTGTCAAGTCTTGTAATAATGAACCGTTCACATGTCATTCCATTAGTTCCATTCCCCTCAATAATCCCATACCTACCTGATATTATTGTAAAGAACTCGAGGACGAGTTTTCATTCAGTCATGGGGGTATGATGAGACGCGAATTGCACAGGCTGTGATATCACGTCCGACGAGATATCACATCCCCTGCGATATCGCATACGCAATATCGCGTCGTTCCCTATGATATTGCGTACGCGATATCAAGGTCCACCGTCAAATCTATAAATAAGAGGCAGCACTCCCCTCATTTCACATCCTAGGCGTAAAGTAGCGAAGCTCTGGTGGATTGATCACCCTAGAGATAGAATATTTTCCATGTGCCCATAGTAGGAGTCCCCCAAGTGAATGATTCTTTATTTGAGTAGCTTTGTACCTGAATGTAAGTTGTGTACGGCAATAAAGACGAGCTTTGTGGATAAACCTTGCAGTGCATGGATAGGTTTAATTAATGTTATTTATTGCTTTCCTAGTAATGCGACATGAGTACGACTTGGTTATGAGTGTTGACGCATGTGTACGACTAGCCAAGGAATCGGCTACTCATCGCGATTAGATCCTCTCACCCTTTCCTCCTAGAACATGGGACAAGTACGACTTGATTACGAGCATCTCCAGATGTGTACAGCTAGTCAAGGAATCGACTGCTTGTCACACTTAGGCTAGTTAGGTGCCTCAGTACAACTACTTCGAGCATGTGCATTACGTGTGGTAATCCTAGTAACAATTAGCGTTTGGTAGCCACAGTTGCACAATTCAGAGTGTATACAGCAAGTGGGAATGGATGCTGATGCTAGGACTTAGTGTTGTAGTTAGAGTTAGTTTTAGTTTCTCAACCCTTCACCGTTTAGCATAGGAGATAAACTATAAAATACCAAAAAAATCATATACCTCAGACTTTCTTAACCATACACCGTGACACATACAAGCAAGCCTGGGAAGACAACGACTAATTGACCCCAAGTGTTCCTTACAGCGTTTAGGCATTTAGTCTACGGAGTTCAATCAAATCGTGCATGCTACACTCATTTCATATGGTTGAGTGTAGGGGTACCTTGCCACTCATCACTTTGTGAGGCCTATAGCCAAGGGAACAACCTAATTAAAATGAGAACCCTTCATCAAGACCTGCTTGAAGGTCCATCCTTGTGCAATATTGATTACCTTCTTCTATGACAATAGTTTAGGAAAGGTGCAAGACAAAAGCAAAGGATAAGATTCCCTTGCTTTAGGATTTTTCAAGCTATCCAAGGCAAGTTCAGAGAGGCCCTTGTTAGCACTAGACCACTCCTCAACTTCCTCATGATGATTGGCCTCCTTCACTAGTTTGGTGGCAATAGTCATCCCATTAGCAGGAACACCAAACAAATCACAGAAGGTTTCCTTAATGATAATAATGGTAATCAGTATGCCTTGCACTGTGGTGTAGAACACATTGGCTTCCATGTCAAAGGAATCAATGACATTCAACATCTCTATGGAGGGGATTGAAGGGCTAGGTGCCATGAAGACATCAAGTAAACTAGCAAGCATAATGTTTGTTTAGATTCTCCTAGATCCATGCTCCTTCAACCATTCCTATGCTAGTCCGACATTAATGAACTTTAGCATGAGAGTATCCATGGAACATCCAAAAAGGATTACTATAACATCAAAAGGAGGAAAAGGTCCTACAAACCAATGATAACCACTTAGCATTAATAGAAGTATGTTTAGACCATAGATAAAGATCATAGAACACTTAAATAGCAATAACGTCTTACGTATAACATAGAAAATCATTCTTATTTTTACCTTTCTTCTTGCTTGGTGAAGCTTGTGTGGAGGTCCCAATGGCAATGCCTTTGTCTCTAACACTCTTGGAAGCCATCCACTAGCTGTGTTATTTTGAAAACTACACAATTCTTATAAATACAATTGAATGTGTTGGTGTATTCATCAAAGTCCTCTCTCTTCATATATAATAGTTTTAATCTTAGAGCCTTTATTTCAATTCACTCACCATGGTTTGGGCCACCACCAAGATTTGATCATCCTTGATCAAGCCTTTAACATTAACCCTATACCTACAAGGTGTGTGTAAAACCAATAAGTTAGGAAAGGTGAGCAAACTAGAAAAAAATTATTAAAAACTTGTAATGACCATGCTTACCCTTGCACACAATTCATGTTGCCTATAGGATCTTGGAACAAGGTGGGGACTCCATGTGCCATCATCATAGTATTATTAGCATTATACCAAGAATACTCTAGCATCCTCTAGATATTTGAAAGGTAATATGTACCGATAGTGTCCCTAGTCTTTATTGGACCCCCTATTACCTCAATTACTGGATTGTCAATTATGAACATGGAAACCAGTCTTGTAGACCTAGGCAGCAAGGTCTTCACTATAACCCCAACCACATCTATAGATAAGTGTGACCATAGTATAATATTAAAGTTATGTAAGATATAAGCAAGGAATTTCCTTACCCTTGGTTGGAACCACAGTGAACCCTTCTGCAAGTCCATGTCAGGTAAAGGGGTGTTTGTCTTGGGTTGGTTGATACAACATAAGATGCCAACCAAATTAACCACAATGAGTATGGATTTTAGTAGGGCCCTACATGGGGAAAAAAGAACTCTATTAGGAACATTTTAACACTTAAGGATGAAATTTTATGCAAAACATCATAGTTAAGGGTGAAATTAGCCTCTGTAAAAAAATCTAAGGTGTTCATTCAAATTTGTCCAAAAACTTCTATAATAATACTATTTGAACCTCCATAGCCATTAAACTCTATAGCCAAAACAATGTAGCCAAAATATCATAACCAAATTATACCTTAATTCAAACCATGCATTAACATTCAAAAACCTAGAAAACAGCCATAGCAAAAAGCTTACTAAAAATAGTAAAAAAACACTTTATTAACATCTTTAGGCATAGCCAATAGCATGAGACATTGACAAGAAAAAATTCTTAAGCATGTCAACACTACCCAACTCCCAGGAGTAAATTGTTACAACTGCAATTAAGCTAAATTGACATAACCATGATAAAAAATTTAGTAAAAATTCATCCTAGATTCAATTTCAATGATCCCAACAGGGAAGGAATATTGAAATCATAAGATTGATAGCTATAACTAGTATAATAAAAATTTCATTATCATTTTTACACAAAACATAACCAAAATTACGCAACCGTAGCCATCACCATAAAGCCCTTTTCATGCAGGGTTGTCAAAAAATTGCCAAAAGTTTGTTTGGGCTCCAAATATAGTGAGTTGACCACTGTTTGAAATTTTAAATTAATTCTTATGTATCCATGGCCATAGAAAATTCAAAACTTTGTCATTATTTTGGAAAAAATTCATAAATATTCATAAAAATCTGAAAAATGACACAAGCCCTAAGTACACAACGTAACTAAAACGACTATAACTTCGCCATTACAACTCCAAATTGAGCAAGACCATAGCCATTAAAATCATTAAACGTAACAATAAAAACCCTTAATCTTAAATTTCAAAAATATAGTCATTTTCATGATAAAAATTCATAAAATTACTTTATTTTTTCATCAAAAAAGCATTAAAAAACACAAAATTCACAAAACCTATTTTAATTTAGCCATGAATTAAAGCCAAGACAGCCAAACAACCTTAAATCCATGTGAAAAAACATCAAAATAGGGGATCAGATTTTGTCAAAATTTAATTTTGATGAATATTATAGCCTAGATTTGACAAAAGCATCTCCACCCCCAAATTGACAAACAAAGCACATCAAAACAAGAAACCTAATGTTAAAATCAGATCAATTGAAGCCTAAATAACAAAATAACCTTAGATCTACATAGAAACAACCAAAATATAAGGTGGGATTTTATTAGAATCTCATTCTACCCATTCCCTTAGCATAGATCTGACAAAAATAGTCCCATCCAAGCTAAGAAAACTATGAAAAATAACTAAAGAAACAAGAAAAATGGCTAGGATCAACCTACCTTGTGGTGGAAATAGAGGATTTGTGGATTGAAATTGGCCTATGTAGCTAAGAGATGTTTTTTGCACCTTCATTTTCCTCTTGGATCCTTGGATCTCTATTGCTGCCTCTGCATTTCTTCATCTTTACTCCACCAACACTAACGAAGCTTGGAAACTAGAAGGATTGAAGTATCTATGCTGGCTAGGAAGAAGGTCTAGTGTCTCCATGCTAAAGAATGGATGGTTTTTGTAGCAAGATTCTCTACTAGAGGTCTCCTCCAATGTGTTGTGTGCCAAGATTGAAGTTGTGATTGATTTTTGCAACAACTTGACCATAAAAGATAAATTAAAACCTAAACATCCACTCCTTTACCCTCGTTGCCAATTTTGTAACTTGGAACTTAAAGTGCACTAAAGTGAAAAATGGGAGAAAGTATTCTCTACACTAGGGCAATGGACAATGGACCCCACCATACACCCCCATACATCTTGTTCCAAACTAGAAAACTTCATTAACATTGGGGTTTTTACCCCTTAGAACACCCATAGCCCTATCCCAGCCCATTCATCCATGTATCCATGCTAGGCAACATTGATACTAGCCTCCCTCACCTCACAACACTCTCACACCAACTCCCTTACCATTTTTGGCAACTTTAACCTACCTTGCCAAGCCCTAGACTCTAAAAGAGGGTTAAATCATCTTAAAACTTAACATTTTGGGTTTACATGCTAGGGCAGCACTACCCAACATGGAGCTTAGCATGGAGCTAGTGGGTAACACCCATACTTACCCCCTAGTGCCCATCAAGCCTAATTATGATCCCCAAAGTGGGTTCACATGACCTAGAACCCCTCCAGTCACCCCTTGTAACCCCAAAACATCATCAAATCTAGTCAAAATTGCTTGAAAATTTTAGATTTGATGAATCCATGTTGGGGGGCTCTCTCCATGCTACCTAGGGTAGAGCTAGTGTGGTAAGGTGAGGGTGACCTCAAATAGCCACAATTGACCACCTAATTACCATATTTTGACTTCTAAACCCCATTTCAGCTTCTAGTAATCTAGATCTACCAAAAATAATCTAAGTTTCTACATCTAAATCCATCTCCATGCCTCCATTTTGGCCAACATGGAAGCCAAGGGGTTATGGCATAAAATCATTTTCAAGGCCTCAAATAACCATAGTTTCCACTCTGATAGCCTAGATACCCCTCCATAACCTTTGGTAGTTGATAGTTGTTGGAACTTGAGTTAATTTTTCCTCTTAAAATCTTCTCCACATTGGTGAACCCCTTCTCCATGCTACCTAGTGTTGAGCCAACATGGATGCCCTAAGGGTATGCAATAAAACCTAGTTTATGGCCAAAATAGTCTAATAACCTTCCCAAATGACTTCTATACCTTGCCAGAGCATGCCAAGGCCTTCAAATACCTTAAAGCTAATCAAGAATGGTAAAAAGCCATCATCCCATTCCTATCCACACTAGGGCCACCTTGCTCAGCGTGGATAGAAGTGGGGATGACTACATGAACACCTAGAATCCTCCAAACTAATGGATTTTAATGTCAAATCTTAACCCTCAATCCCCTACAACCCCAAAAACTTAAAAACCCTATCGTATCTTATAAAAAGTGGTCCAAAACTTGAACCCAAGTTGATCCACACTAAGGGAGATCCTCTTCCATGCTGGTTAGCCATGAGCCAACATGGATAAAGGGGGGGTAGCCAAAATTCCCAAAATTAGCATTGAAAGTAATTTCTGTTAACAATCCAACGTTCCTAGAAGCTCTATTAGCTAGAGTTTGTTTTAAAAAATTCCATTTTAGGATTTTTCTAGCTTTCATGCTAGCTAGCATGAAGACAATGTAGATGTAGCTAAGAAGATTTATGAGGGATCACCAAAACATCAAAACAATGCCAAATTACCTTATACCTATTCCAAAACCCTATCAACACTTTCGAAAGTCACTAGACTACCTAAAAATGATTAAAAACTATAAAAATCTAACTTCCTAAGGTCCTCCACACTTACTAGCATGAAGCTAGCATGGAACCATAGGGGCAAGCCCAAAAACCATCTAAAAACATTTAAAATTACCAAAATTTAACCCTAGGCTTCAACCATCAACATCAGTAACCTTGGAGATGTGCATGCATATCCAAAAGTGATTGAAAATAGCTAAAAACTAATCCCCTTTGATCCTCCACACTGGCCAGAATGGAGCCAACTTGTAACTAGAGGGGTGACTCATAAAACCACTTAGAAACCCTCTAAATCACCTAGTTTTAATCCTAAACCCTAATCCTTGACATCAACAACCTTGGAAATTGACATGCATGGTTGATTACTACCAAAACTATCCTAGATCTAGCATGTTTAATCTATCAACATTTCACATCCCCTCTTCCATGTTGGCCAACATGGAGCTAGCATTGATGAGTTTCCTTTCCACTCTTGGCAACATATTGACACTTTTGGAGACCAAAAACCTACACTAGAGAATCCTAATACCTCACAACCTCATGTTTATAGTTCATAGATCCTATTTTAGCCATTAAATCTCACTAGCTCCCCTCATCCACATTGAGCAACCCTTCCTAACATGGATCAAGGGAGGTATAACCTTGCATGTTTTCAAATAGTCTTAAAACATGACCAAAATTAGCCAAAAACTAGAGAAACCATAGTTTACAAACCTAAGAGCCTAGAAACTTGATTAATTCACTTCCCAGACCACCCTAATACCAAAAGATAAGGGCATCCCTTCAGATCCATGTTGGCGAATGTGGATCTAGCGTGAAAACTATCCCAACCTTGGTTCAACCTTCAAAACATAACTAGGGGATGCACAACTACTAGATCTTGGTTCCAACTACTCATTCAACCTTGTTAGACCTTTTTTTGATCCAAATTTAAATCTTCCACATTGAGCCCCTCCCATCCATGCCAACTAGTGTGGAGCAAAGGGCTGTAACCTTAAGACCTAATTCTTTACCATTTTCAACCTTCAAAGTGACTAATTTTGATAGATTTAGCCCTACACTATCTTCATAAGATCCAAAAACTCCAATTTTGACCATTTGGATGTCATACAACACACTTCCATTAGTTTCCATGCTGGCCAACATGAATCCAACGTAGAAGATACTTTTAGGCTCCAAAGGATGGGTTCAATGGGTTCAAAATAATGCTAAAGCTAGCTTATTCCCTTCCCTAGTCAACTACACTGACATGCAAGCCATTGGAAGTTGAAAACTAACCCAAACAAGCCTAGGAAACTATTTAGATGTTTCATCCATGCTAAGGGTTAGCACTTCTATGCAAACCAATGTAGATCCAATGTGGGTCAAACATGAAAGCCTTAAAAGACTTACTTTTTTAGTCCAGATAGCCCAAAAACAACCTCTATTGATGTCCAAACTCATCCAACAACCTTTTAGCCTTAAACTGTGGCCTACTAAGGTCTAAAATTGGAAAAATCTAACCATTTTGATCATATTTTGACCAAAATTCACCATATATTTTCTACTTTGTCTTATTTGGCCTTGTTTCATTGTATTACGACCTGTTTTGACCATTGTTGTATCATTGACTTTGTTCGGCCTCAATACTACTTCAATCCCAATGTGTTTACCTTTATTCTCTACATTATAGCCCTATATAACCTTGTTTATCCTTTGATTGGTATTGAATGGTGGGGTTTAACCTTTCCTAATCATCATTTGACACCATGTGGCCATGGCCCGCTAAGGCCTAGAACTAGCACCATGGCCTACCAAGCCTTAAACTAGCAAGCTTGTGACCTTAGCTAACCTTGTTTTTCCTTGTTATACTTGTTTCAACCTTATTAAGCCTTTACTTGACCTTTGTATAGCCCTTGTTTCATTTTGTTGACCTCTTGCTATCTCATATAACCTTATACAATCTTATTCCCTTGTGTTATGGATTTGCATAATTTTATAGCATTTTGACATTATTTATTCGTCTTTACCAAAGTCCCACATAATGTGCTTATTGTTGACATGTAAGACTAAAGTATGAGTACTTAGAAGTATATCAATTTTTCCTTGTGCCTATATGGATCCCATAGTGATGATGAGCAATGTATTGATCCTGATTACTTAGATCTTAAGCCTGAGAATCCTATCAACCACATATCCTCAATAGAACAACCTCTAGAATGGCCTAAAGACCTAATCAAAATCCTTGGCCTAGAGGCTAGTGACATTCTTGAAGACTCTCTAGTTGAGGTTCTTGTCACAACACACATTGATGAAGAGAAAACCCTAAAACTAAGTTTCTCATTAGAAACTCAATAAGCTCAAGACATCACCAAGGTCCTACAAGATAACATTAAATTCTTTGCCTAGTCATATGAAGATATGCTAGGTTTAGACCCATTCCTATCACAACAAAACATCATACTTGATCCGATCATGAGACTAGTCAAGTAGAAAGTATGAAAGATTAGACCAAATTCAGCCTTGATGTCACAAAACTCTATCAAGATAGTTTCATTAGGGTTGTTGACTATGTAGAATGGATGTCCAACATAGTGGTAGTCCCCCAGAAAATGTGAGTATTCATATTTGCATCAATTTCTAAGATCTAAATAAGGCAACCATCAAGGATGGCTTTCTTTTGCCTAGTATTGATCAACTTATCAATACTACGATTAGGCATTCCTTGTTGTCCTTTATGGATGGGTTCTCAAGATATAACTAGATTAGGATCAAGCCAAAACATTAGCTTACATGACCTTCATGATGCCTTGGGGTACCTTTTCCTATATCATGATGTCCTTTGGCATTAAGAATGCAAGAGCAACCTCCTAGTCATAATGTATATCTTTAGTGACTACATGTTAGGTTTTCTCAATGATTACATAGACAATATAGTTGTTAAGTCCAAAGTGGCTAAAAATCATACACATGACTTAGACCTATAATTAAATGATGCCTTAAGTATGAACTTGGGCCCAAGCCTAAGAAGTGTGTCATCAATGTCAAGACTGGTAAAATGCTTGGTTTGTAGTATCTAAAGCAGGGGTACATGTTGATCCTAATAAGGTTAAGCCCATATGAAAATTGGCAACAGCTACTAACCTTAAGGAGCTTTGGGGATTATATAGATTACAATTTATCCATAGGTTTATCACTAGGCTTACAGATAAGCTACAACCTATGCAATACTTGCTTACAAAAGGGTTCACTATAAGTGGATGGCTCAATGTCAAGAAGCCTTTGAAAACCTTAAGCATGAGTTGGCATAACTATTGATGGTCTATCCTCCATAAGAGGATAAACCATTTTAAATCTACCTTGTCATCTCTGACACGTCCATTGTCTCTCTACTATATTAGAAATATGATGATGGGGTAGAGATGCTAGTATACTATCTTAGCCATGTATTAGTTTCCCATAAGACCTAATACACTAAAGTGGAGAAGTATTGTCTATCATTAGTCTTCTCATTAAATAAGTGGAGAAACTACCTCTTTAGAAGCTAAGTCAACATCATTTGCAAAGATAACATGCTCAAAGTCATAACAACTAATATTTTGAGAGTGTCCATATAGCCTAATAGAAAGCCATAATAGTAGAGTTTGACCTTCATTATATCTCTCAATCCTTAATGAAAGTTCAAGCCATAGTCATACAACTTGCTATGTTTCTTGTTAATGACCAAGCAACAATAGATACCAAGTTTTTTTATGAATATGTTAACATCATTAGCCAAGTACCTAAGGATTATGAGGTGAACATGCATTTTGACAGAGCTTCAACTACCCATGGGGCTAGTGCCACTACCATCATAGCATTTCCATCTAGTAAAATCTAATCCTTTACCTACCATTTTGAGTTTCCTTGGACCAACAACATAGCAAAGTATGAGGATTTAATCAAGGGGATGATGGTAGCTCATAACCTAGGAATCAAACATTTAATGATCAAAGGTGATTTCCAACTTATGTTCAACCAAGTAACTAAGGTTTATGCATGCAAAGACAAATAATTACAACCTTATTGTGACTTAGGGAAGCAATTGTTATAGTAATTTACAAATGTTGATATCCAACACATACCCCAAAATGAGAATGTCATAGCCAATGCCATTTGCATGCTAGCCCTCAATGTGACACAAAATGTGTTTAGTAAGTTGTCCACCTTGACTATGGACTATGCTATCCCCATCACATAGACCACTGAGGATACCTTTATGGTCATAGTTCATACTAATCCTATCAATGAGTGGTATGATGATATTAAATTTTGCATTATGCATGTTAAACCTTCACAAGGCCTAACTACTACTCAAAAGGATGTTGTACATAAATGATCCAAATAGTATGTCATATTAGGTAATAAGACATTATGTTGATGGTCCTAAAATGATGTATTATTAGTGTGCATAGGTAAAACTAAGGCCAAAATAGTCCTAGAGTAGGTTCACGAAGGTGTTTGATGAGGACATATAGGACTTAGAGCCATGGCTACTAAAATTACGTTACCATTGGTCCTATATGGAAGGAGACTACCTGCAGAAAGTTAAGACCTATGACACATGCCAATGAAATAGTAATATCATACATGTACCACTGACTAAGTTATATACTACTCAGATCACTTGGTCATTTCAATGACCATAGTCACAAATAATGAATCGTAATTTAGTAGCTAAGAAATAAAGCATTCTTTTTGATCATCTTATTACCCGCAAGCCAATGGACAAGTAGAAGCAAGTAACAAGGCCATCATCAACTTTCTTAAGAATATTCTCAACAATAATAAGCACAAATGGCATGAGCAGCTTGTCCATGCACTTTGGGCCTATTGGATAACCTATAATATGGAAAATGGTGTAACACCTTACAGCTTGGTTTATGGTTTTGAATCTATCCTACCTCTTGAATTGTAAGTACCATCACTCTAAGTATCCTTGATCGATTTCATTAACAATGAACAAAGCAAGAAATTGCGGACCGCAGCTTTAGACTTTGTGGAGGAAGCTTGCTCACATTGAGCAATATCAAGAGAGGTAGAAATGGCAACACCACCATAACTTGACCAAGCATAAGATTAGGGAAGTGACCTGGTCCTCAAAGTCATCTGAAATCATGCAAATAAATTCTCAGCCAACTGGGAAGGACTCTTCTTAATCACAAGAGTCTACAACAATGGAGCATTCAAGATCATAAACGTGAATGGGAATGAGTTGGTCAATCTAGTCAATCATTCCTATCTAAAGCCATATTACATGTAGTATATAATGACCTTCATAGCCAACATCAAGTGAACATAAAAAAATCTTTTGATGGCCTAAAAAGGCCTTAAATTAGCATCATGATCTACTACAACCTTAACCTAGCACAATGGCCTGCCAGGATCTTAAATTCATACCATGGTCCACCATGGCCTTGAATTGGAAACTTTGGTATCCTAGGTAGCTTTGAATTTTTTTTTCATCTCATCATGCTATGTGGCCATATGCATTATAACAACATAACAAGTTTTCTTTGCTTGGTTTTCTTGTCCTCTTGAAGTTGTGTTTGTAGGATGAAGCCTGGAGCCATCGTAAGGTGCAATTCATACTACAAGAAGCCACTACATGACCTTGATGTGCATGATTTGGTGAGTTTGTCCTACTATGTTAAGAGTGCTTGTACCATTCCCCATCATATAGCATCGCTCCTTGAGCCTAGCCCCGTAGCCTAATGATGACCTTCCATACCTTGAGCAACAATGTTAACTAATGTATAACATTCATGCATTTATAACCATATGCATCCTTTCATCTTGTCCCACCTCCAACTCCACTAGAATGTAACATATGTCATTTAGTGGAAAATCATTAATTCCATTAAACATAACACATCTCATTCGATGGAAAAATTCCCAAGTCCATTGAGTGTAACATAACTCACTCAATGGAAAAACTAGATCTAATTGACCTTGGCAAAGAAAACAATGAAGGAAAATAAAAATTACCAAGCTAGATGGTCAATAAAGAGCGATGGCTCTGAACATAAGGGAGGAGCCTAATAGCCAAAGAACTTTTGAGCAAGGTGTTGGTTTCTCAAACACATTTACCAAGTGAACCTCACTTCTAAACATGAAGTATACAACCTAAGTTGCTTAATCTACATGTCTATGCCACATCACAACCATGGTATCAACACTTGGAATGCATTGTTAGCCTTCATGACCATTTTCTTATGACCTCATTGCCATCTTCTCATTATAACCTTACTCCATCATCATGAGCACTCTTCAGCATGGTTTGACATGACTTTATCAAGTGCAAAAAGGGAACGTTGGTGGTGGACCTACAATGGTTTTTTGTATTCTTTGTTGATGCCTCTCAAGTTAATTCTTTAGACACCAATAAAGAGAGGCCATTGAAACACCAACAAGATTTTCATGTTGTAATCATTTTTCATCATCTAGCCTTCACCCCATGAAACTTGAGGTAAAACTTCATTGTAAACATGGAGAGTGTAATCCATGAGGGGCAATCTCATGTATCTCATACTTTTTGGGAATAAAAAAAGCTTCATAAGTAGTCAAAGCCTTATCCCCCAAGTGGAAAAGGTCATGTACTATCTATATTTGGGCTTGGAGGAGAGGTCAAAAATGCCTTTTGGAATTCCAAAAATAGTAATTTGATGGGTTTTATGAAGGGTATAGCATTTTATACAAAGGAAATGCATGCATGGGGGTGTAGTTCATCTACTAGCTATGTAGAGGGGTAGATTTCACCTACTTCCAATGTGGAGGGATGCAGGCCATCGACTCCCAGCGTGGAAGGTGTGGTATTCATGAACAACATGGAGGAGGGGATACAGCCTTCCTCCCCAGTGTTGATAGTCCTTTTCCCCAGCATAGAAGCAACATGGACTAGATTTCAACACTCCATTGACTTCAACATTGATCATGCACTCAAACAAGAATGGCAAAAGGCCTAGCGTGAAAAGAAAAAGCAAACATGGATGATGTGCCCCCATTACTTTTTATAGTAAATGGAATGGCCATGGGGGCATGGCACTTTTCATACATAGTAACCCTTGTCCTCCTTCCCCCCCATGCACCCCCGCCCACACCCCCCCCTCCCAATTAAAAAAAAAAGAAAAATTGGATAGCCATTTCACTTGTACATGGAAGAAATTTATTAGCCAATTTGCAACCTTTTGATAGCCAAATTACAGCCCCATTCATGGCCTAAAACCAATAAGAACCAACACCAAACACCATTTTGAGGTTTCACACCTTGGCATTTTTGAGCATTTAGCATTTTGACATCCAAGAGCTCTTGCAAACTTGCAAAAATGTAGCTTACTAAAGTCTTCTAGTGTGGAATCCCTATGGCCTTGTTATCCCCTATTACCATCCTTAAAATTTGTGAGTTTATGGTTTCCACACCACACTCCTAGGATCCTCAACTCCTAGTGTAGAGCATTCTGGCAACCCAAATCCTTCAAATGTTTTAGCCCCCAGTAGTAGAAAACATTGCAAATCTAAAGTAGTAGCAAAGGGTTTCAATAACATCAGGAGTGGCAGACCATCTGGATCATGGAGTGGATTACATTATCTTCAATGGACTCTAAACCCTTGTCTAAGTGAACTCTCCTTTGCTCTCCTATAGGAACATCTTATACACATATCTCAAACTCATTCGTTATTTTTTTAATAAATTTTAAAGTTTCATCTTTGTGTGCAATTTCCATTTGCTTTTAGTTTTTTAGATTATAATTTTTATATATTTACAACCCTATTTACCCTATTTTTTCATTTTATAAGTTCCTCAGTAATCTATTGAACGATTCAAGTATCTTGGATCCCATTTTTTAGAGGCCCTAGGGATTCTGAGTTAAGGCTACTACACCAATACTTTCAATTTTCTTGCGATCAAATTTTTTGATTGCAAAAGAAAACTCTTGCAACCTAGAGACATGGTTTTTTAATAGTGGCTATTCTCAATACATGACTGGTGATAAATAAAAATTTATCATGCTCAAACCTTTCAATGAAGAGAAGGTAAGCTTCAATGACAAAGGTAAAGCCATGGTAAAAGGTATTAGTTCAATTAAAATTCATAATGATTTTTCTAAAGTTCATAACATTTATTTTGTTAATGGCTTGCATTATAATTTATTAAGCTTAGGAAATTTTCAAGAGAAGGTTATAATATTGGTTTCATAAATGAAAAATTTCTATTAAAAAATAAAGAAAATGATTTTAAATCTTACATTACTCGAGCAAGAAATAATTTTTATTCCATAAATGAGTAGCTATAATATCTAACTCTTATATTTGAGATAAGTATCAACAAGTTATGGCACAAAAGACTAGGATACTAAAGCTTAGAAAACATCCAAGCTTTCATCAAAGCTCAAATAATAAGAGGAATTCCTTAGGTAAGTTAGCTAGAAGAGGTATGTTCTACATGCCAACATAGTAAGAAAATTAGTGCTACTTTTAAATCAGTAAATTCTCACTATAATCATAAGCTTGAATTAATACATATGAATATTTGTGGACCTTTCAATCTAGCTAATTTTGATGGCAGCAAATATTTATTTCTTATTGTGGATGATTATACTAGAATGCCATGGATATCATGCCTTGAGAAAAATTTTGATGTGTTTAAATGATTCAAGGCATTTGAAAGTATGGTTGAAACTCAACCAAGGGTCAAAATCAAAGCTATTAGAACTAACAATGGAGGTGAGTGTACCTCAAATGAATTTTATGAGTTACGTTGAGATTTAGATATTAAGAAATAATTCTCATTAGCTAGAATACTAGAGAAGAATGGCATTATAGAGTAGAAAAATAGAACTATACTTGAGATAATCTGATCAATGATAAATGAGAAGAATCTACCAAAGTATCTATGGAATAAGGTAGCTAGAACAACAGTGTAGATCATCAATAGATGTTTGGTAAGAGTTGATAATGGTAAGACAACTTATTAAATGTAGTATGATAAAATGTCTAATATTCAATATTTCAAAATTTTTAGTAGCAAGTGTTATATTAAGAATCATAATAATGTTTACAAGCTTGATAGTATTTATTAGGATGATGTGTTTATTGGATATTGTAGTAATTCAAAAACTTATTATTTCTTAAATTTAAAAATCTTAAATATTGTTTGAAATACCTCATGTAGATATTAATGAATTATTTGAAGAGGATACTAATGTGGCTAAGAAAATAATGAATGTAAATTAAGAAGAAAATGATGATGATATTTTGACATCTCAACAAGTTAAAGAGATTAAACAGGAGCAACCAATTGTAGTTGATTAGGCAGAAACAAAGCAAGAGACTACACTTGATGATGGTTCAAGGAGAAGAATGCAAAGGTTCAAATACATGATAGATATCCTTAGGACACCTCTTAGGAAAATGATAAGGAGGAACATAGCTAAAACAACGGATCATGATTTATTATTATGTTGTCCTGCTTTCTCCATTCCTCTAACCATTAGGGAAGCTCTTAGGAGTGTGGATGAGAAGAATGCCATGGATGAAGAGATGAAATAGATTATAAAGAATGATACTTGGAGCTAGTCCCATATCCTAAAGAAGCTAACATCGTTGGAATCTAGTGGATTTTTGCAAATAAAATGAATGAGCATGATGATTTAACCTAGAATAAGGTAATACTAGTAGCAAAAGGATTTACTCGGATTTAGGGACTTAATTATTAAGAGACATTTGCTCTGGTTGCAAGACTAGAATCTACTACAATACTTTTAGCTTTTGCAACTTATCAGGAATTTAACCTTTATCAAATGGATGTAAAATTAGCATTTCTGAATGGAGAAATAAGAAAGATAGTGTATAATAAACAACCAAAAGTGTATATTAATGTTGAGAAGCCAAATCATGTGTATCAACTGCACAAGGCTTTATATGACTTAAAACAAACCTCCAAAATGTGGTACACTAAGCTTGATTCAAACTTAGCTAAAATTGTATATTTAAAAGCTTCTTTGGATATTACTCTTTGTATCAAAAATGATCATATGTGATTTTTAATTTCTCCTATTTATGTTGATGACATAATGTTTGAAGGAGCAAGCTTAAGTGTAAGAAAAGAATTTGTTGAAGCCATGAAATCAAAGTTTGAGATGTCTATGATAGGAGAGCTATCTTATTTTCTAGGCCTACATATTCAACAATGTAGGAATCAAATCTTCATTTCTCAAACAAAGTGTGTTCAAAAGATGCTCAAGCATTTTGGCATGATAGAAGCTAAAATTTGTGTAGCACCTCTTAGCATAAGTATACATCTCTACAAAAAACAAATATGGAAAGAATGTTGATGCTACACTATATAGATCCATCATGGGAAGCTTGCATTATGATATAGCTAGTAGGCTTGATATTACCTATGCAGTAGGTCTGATTTCTAGATATCAATCAAAACCAAAAGAATCACACTTGGTTGTAGCCAAAAGAATTTTATGAAATATGAAAGGTTCTACCAGTCATTGTCTATGGTACCCAAGAAGAAAAAATTTTGAATTACAAGCATTTATAGATGCAAATTGGGTAGGAAATAAAGATGATCGAAAATCCACTAATTGAAACTATCATTTTCTCAATAATAGACTAGTATCATGGCTAAGAAAAAAGTAGAAATCTAGAGTACTATTATTAGCTGAAGTCAAATATGTTGTTGCCTCATATATTTATACACAAATTCTTTGTATGAGAGAAGTATTAAAGCTTTTTGGTATACAATTCTCTCATCCAATAATTATTCATTGTGATAATAATGTATCTATTTCTATTTCTATTTCTCACTCTTGGCTGAATTTGTAGTGCCTATGAGGCCATATAAAAAAGAATAAATTCAACTTATAGTGAGAACCTATGATAGATGATGCAAATATTTTATTCTTGATCATGTGTTTATGAAAATTTTGATAAAAAAATATATTTCTTCATCAAGAAGTCATGAAAATTATAACCCATATATCTTATTCTTCATCTAGAAGTTGTGAAATATTTGATTCAAATACCTTATTACATGTCAAGAAAGAATATTCTCTTGGCCAAGTTGTAGATATATATTATAAATATATAACTAAGCTAGTGATCACTAGTAATCACTTGAATGAATCATTTAAATATAAGAGATTATAAAGATTCTATATGTAGTTATGCATAAACCCAATTTATCGAAGGTACTTAGTAAGTTATAGGGTACTTTTCTAAAGTTATAAATTTATTCATGAAATTGTAAATAAAAAATATAGTAACTTGTAAGAGCATACAGTCCATTATTTAATGACTAGAAATAGGTTTAAATACATCATGACTAATCAATGTTCAAACTTTCATAATTGAAAAAATGCATAATCACAATAGTAAAAATGCATCATCAGATAAACTATAAAATCATTTTTCATTAGATTTAATGTGATACTCTTCCTCCAATCTTCTTTAAAAGTGAGAAGCCTTAATATTTTGATGTATCTTTCTTTGAAAATTAGAGGGAACATCATCAAATTGTTAATCCTCTTTACTTGCTAGAAACATAAGACCTGCTATTTCTTTATAGCCAACATCTACACATGCTTTCTCCAAGGTCATTCCCTGTGACTTATGTATAGTTAAAGCCCATGCTAATCTCAATGGTAGTTGGTGAGATCCTTCACATATGATTAGTGGAATGGATGCCTACTAAGGATATTTGTGATCATATGGTATTCTAATGTAAGAGTCAAACTTAATGATAATATATGATGGTAGCTGTGAAGGTTTATAGTGGGGACTATAAATTACTTTCTTAATGCCTCCCAATGCACCATTAACCAATCGCACTTCTAGTTATAAATTAACAGTAAGTATAACCTTTGCAATTTCATAGATAAGAAAAACTTGATCTAGTTCTAATTTTTTATCATCCTAGAATCTAACACCATTTGTATTTATATCTACTATGCATCATACAACTAGCTTCTGTATTTTTAGTAATATCTTTTTATTATGCATATGCACCTTATCCTTTGTATTAAACAAATACATAGAATCCTCAAATCCATCTCACCCATCTGACGTTGATGGAAGATCCATTCTCAAGCTTAAAAATTCATAACCATCATCATTGATCTTTTCTTATCCTATATTTATCAAAACTTCTCTATATCTTTATTATTGTGGATCATTTTCCCTTTGTTAATACACAACATCCAAGGTTATAATTATGTTAAAATTATAATAAAAAAATTTTCACATAAATCTGAGATGATGTGTATGGTATAACATCATTCACAAGTAGAATTTGTGCAAGATCTCCAATAAGTATCATTGATTTATTACTAAAATTATCTAATTGGTTATCTAGAAATATTTTTCTTAAACCTTCTATCAATGCTGCTAAGTAGTTTACCATGTATAATACTCATTTCATCTATAACGATATACTTTATGTATTTATATTTGTTTTGTAATGAAGATAAAGCTAAATAAGTAGTTTGTACTCTCTTATTCCAATCTTTATTACAAAAGGTATTATAGTTGCATTAATATTATATGTCACAGCACCATTAGGGGTGAGTTCCAATAAGCTATTTTTTCTCAATGGGCAAGCTTGAGTAAGTTCTTTATGAAGGGTATCAATGAGATATGATTTTCCTATGCTCATTGTTCCTTGAATAATCATTAATAGGGAATCAACTCCATTGATTTTCAATTGTCGCATATACAAATGGCTAGTGACAATCTTGTATCATTTCTTTTATTTAACTCCTAGGGAAGATAAGTCCACCTTGTTGAAGTCATTTCTTGAAGATTTTATTACCCACATAATCTATGGCTATGAACAAAAGATGTAGCAATCTTTACAATATCTTCTCCAAGATAGCTAGCTAACCATTTATGTTGTCTATCTCAATCTCTTAATCTAAGCATTTCAACTTTACTTCATTGGAAATGAGTTTCTGCAAGTATATGTTAATTCAATATTTTGAAATCATATTCAATATCATATTATATTTCTGGAAGGATATCTTTGTATTGCCTCTCTTCCTTACAAGCACATTCAAAATCTTCATTGAATGGCCCCTCTTCTAATTCATATATGTTTTAAATAGAAATTCATTTTAGTTTAATTTCTTCATCATTTCTTCCCAAATTATGTTTTACATATCTAAAATGATAGTGCAACAACAACTATGCCCAACAATAATCTATCCATTTTTCCTCTCCTACACTTGGAGGTACTCTAAATCTAGGATATGTTCTAACAACAACTAGTTGTGGATGAGTCCTACACACTAGTACCTCTCTCTTTTTAGAACTAATGTAAAATACTTCACAATGTTCAATAATAAAACTCCTATTTCCAATGGTCACTTTTGATATGCATTAATAAGAAATGTATATGTCCCAGGTTCCCCATCTCCATCTACAACTAGTATAACTCTTTTATAGATATCTCTAGACACATTTGTAGTATATAATATTCTACTATATTCAACCAATGGAAGTTCATATAGCATATGACAAATCTCCATAGCACTAAAGCCCCTATTAGCTACGACATCCATCATGAGTCTTTGGTATGTATTCATTGCATTTTCTTCTATGTTTTAGGAATTTGCAAGAGGAAGTAATAGATCATGAAAGGATCATGACTTCTTTTTAGATTTTGCTGCATATTTAGCAATATACTTAATAACAACATATTTATCAAGCATTAGCTGAAAGTCTATGTTTGCTCTTCATATTTGAAGAATCATTCTATTATAAACATTCAATCTCATATCATTTCAACATGATTTGTACACTATATGATTATTGTTTTATGGATCTTAAAAGAATTCTGATTAAGCTTGCAATATCCATGGAACATTGTACTTGAGAAAAAATTGAATTCATATCATTTTCATTTAACATTGAATACATTCATGATGCAAATAATCACCAATGTATTTAGAATAAAATAATTCTACCTACAAACTTGTACATTATTTTGTGATCTTAAATACACTCCTCTTCTACAATGTATATTATAATGAATAGAATTTAAAAGCCCATCATAATTGATAACAAGATCCATGAATTGCAGTTGATAACTTTTAATCTCACATGTATGCCTCAAATTATTAACTCGTTGCATCTACAAATGATAAAATTATATAATATTAATGATCATTTCGAATTACTTTAATAATTTTTAAAATTTTAAAGTAATGAAATAAAAGGTCTAAAATTCTAAATAACTTACATTATTGCTTTCCATCTTGATTGAATCTAGTATTCCATACATTTTTTATTGCATCAAAAACTCTCTCCTCTTTCAAACTACTTCAAGATCATTCTAGTCAAGTTCTTCTATGTTTGGAGCTTCCTTGATCCAAAGAAAGCCATGGACATGTGATGATCCCCTATGTTATCACTCATATATGATCCAATAATTAAACTATATCAAATTTCTTAAATAATACCTTTTCTCTAAATGCATTATGTCAAAGATGCATAAACTCAGAAATTATATATGGATTGTCAATAAAATTTTATATTCTTCATTCCTTTATTGAAGAAACATTTTCTAATGGTTCTGCAAGCATTACTTGATGTTGGTCAAGCTAGTAAAGATTAACTATACTTAGAGATAAAAAATAATTAGTGTACCCAAATCATTTATCAAATTAAATAATTATGCTTTGCATTTTCTCTAGTAGGAAAGTGTTCCTCATAATATTGTTCCAAATATCATCAAATTATCAAAAAAGTTATCTATCATGCATTTTGTAGTCCTTCACATAATTTTTAGAATAGTAATGCTACATTGGTAATATTTATTTTTGAAGAATATTAATGTTGATTTTAATGCATGATGTCTTGTTATCATGCTCAAATGTAATATTTGAAAATAAAATTAATACATAATTAGTTCATATAATTTTAAAAACATTAATAGTATCTAGTAATATAAATGGAAAATAATTATGATACCTAAATTTGTTATGACGTCCAAATCTACCATCCTTATATCAAATTAAAGGTGTAGTACATTCATGCAACATAATATCCTTGGATCTTCTTATAAGGAAATCACATTTTCCACATGGAAACAATGTTGGAAATGACATAGGAAGCATTCCAACTATGTTAAACTCATTAAAAGTGTTAGCCATTGTATATAATCTAAACTTTCAACATTTGGATTTTCTAACCAAGCTCTTAATAGATCAAGTACTTTTCTAAGAATAACTAGGCATGATGCTCCAAGTGATGTGTGTCTAATAATATTTTCCTCCTTTAATTCAACCAAAGGAAAATTGAACTGCAACCTGATCTAGCTATCCTCCACAAATAATGTAATATAATGAGTCCTTTTAAAGAGATTAACATTTCCTGTATCATTAACATTATCCAAAGCATGCTCATATTTCTAGATCCTCATAGAAAGGATCATTTTTTTCTTGTAGAATAATGCAATATACATATGCTTTTATTTATGACAAAGTTATCGGTAGTTCCAATTTGATCAATTCTTCTTAATATTAACATTAAAATCTCATGAATCCTTAGAGAAAGTCTAGTTGTATTTTTAGATACATCTTGCATAAAGATAATGATATATCCTTGATATTGTAATTGGCCTCCTATAGCATGCATAACTTGTAAAATAGGGTTAATTCTTATTATAAGCATTTCCTCAACTTCTAATAGTTTAGATAAGATTAATGGTTAGGGTTCTAGATCCATATTATTATTAGTAGAAATGCATTTAATTTCTTCATTGTCCTAATTCAAGATTTTCATTTCTTTTTCTTCTAAACACCTCAAAAATATTGGACCAAGCCTTTCTACAAGTTTCATACAAATACTTAAATTGTTTGCATTATAGATATCACATGATTAACTAACACTAAAATTAGCAACCACACTCAAAAATCTTGTAATTGTGTGCATGATTTATGTAATTGAATTATGAAGATTTGGATAAGCCATGAATCATTTTTGGTTGGATTGTGTCAACGTGCATGCATCGATGCAATCCTATTGATGCATACCTATCAACACAACTACATCAATATGTACTCATCAATGCATGATTTGATGCATCAATTCATATGCATTAATAGAGTGTCTAGTTTGGCCTATATATATGCATGCACCTACCACATTTAAGGCATTCATTCATTAGTAGCATAGCAAAGCTCTTGCATTTTGTTCTTTTAAGAGTTAGCATATTTTCTATGTGCCTGTAGTAGAAGTTGAAATGTATATGGATCTTTATTGAAATATTGATGTACCTGGACACTTTGGTATGAATGGTAATAAAGACATGTCTCTTAATAAGCCTTGCATCACTTGGAATTAGCATAACATTTACTTTAATGCACTCTACTGTTATGCAATTTAATTTTATGTAATTAATTAATTAATTAATTATGGATAATTAATGCACATAAGTACAACCACCTTAAGCTTACATTAATGCTTGGTAATCCCAGTAGCATTTACACTTGGTAACCCAATAGTGTTGCAACGTGTTTAGGATGTGTAAGGCAGGTGGGAATGGATGCTTATATTAGGATTAGATTAAGGTGTTAGATAGTTTCTAGATTAATTAAGCATTTAATTACTTTATTTTCATGCTCAAGAGGAATAGATAAAAAATATAAAATTTATACAAATCATGTGCCTCTATTACACAACCTCACAAGTGGAACTGAGAAGATAACGATCATGTCCATAAGTTCACTACCTAGATAATATGTACTTAGAGAACTAAAGTCTACAAAGTTCAACTAGATCACTTAGTAAATACTAGTGATTCATATGGTTGGGTGTAGGAACTGCTCATTGCTCATTATTGGCACCATTGCTGGGGACTTTAGTTAGCTACGTGTGTTACCTAGGAAGTTAGTAAAATTGTTCAACAATGTTGTAACAAAGCTTAAAATTGAAATCATTGAGAAAAATAATAATAACAAATTCCCACTATTTTTTTCAAGAACTAACCTGGCTTGTTCTCACAAGGAAGATTCTCTACCACTATTTGAGAGCAATTCCAATCCAAGGCATAAAGGCCTAAAACCACCCATGCCCCAACAATGCAAAGTAATCTATACTCATCCAGATGAGTACATTCTAGGTTTCACCTTCATCCTACACTAGGATGAATAACTGTGGTGGAGGGACATGAAGCATAACATTGTGCTACCTCTTGATTGGTCTGTTCTTGCAATGCTACTCCACAATCTCATGAGATTGGGCATTGCATGGCTCAATGATGAGTATGTTATGCAAGATCATGACTACCAAGATTATCATCTGATAGAGACATAGAATGAAAGATAGATAGATTGAAGCTCCCTATGAGACATCAAAAGATAAATGATTCACAAACTACTTATTCTTGCTAGGCCAAAAAGGAAGGGGAAGATCCCTTCTCAAGGAGCTCTTAATACATAGACTTTCCTTCCCTTCCCTTTTATGAAGGGACCCTTAACTAGCATTTACAATCAACTATATATAACCTTGATTCTAGGAAGAATGGATCCCATGACTATTGGGCCTCAAAGAGAGGGAGTCAAGGTAGGAATAATGATAAGCACCATGATAACAACAAACATGATGATCATTGCAAGGACAAAAGAAGAGGGAGTAGTAGATATCATTCTAATACTAGCCCTCCTTCTTCTTCTCCTTCATCATCCTCATCATCTTCCTCCTCCAATTCTAATTGAAGCTACAAGGGAAGAAACCATGATGGAGGTGATCAATAAGATAGAGATGACCACAGGTCCCACTAGAACAGTAGAGACTAGGGGCATGGGCAATCAAGGAAGGTCCACCATAGAGAAATAAGGGACAACAAATGATATCATAGGCATCATGGCCATCATAGGGGTCATGAGTATGATGAGCCTTTAGTTGCCACTAGAAAGATGTTGAACATTGTGGAGGTTGTAAGGATCCCAACAAGGCACATGAAGGATAACCAAATTAAATGGTTGAACATGAACAATATCCCTAAGTTCAAAGGGGGATACAATTCTAACCCATAGAATCATCTTCAATCCTTTCAGGATGCATGTGCCTTATAGAACATGAAAAATGAATGGTAGAAATTAAAGATATTTCCCAAGACACTCATCAAGGAGGCTAAAAGCTTGTACCAATCCTTAGAATTAGAATCAATCCAATAATGGAGTATAGTTCTTGAATTGTTGAATGACAAATATTAGACATACTCCCAAGTGTCTAACTTATGAAGGTAGATCCAAGGTTGGAAATAAGGCACACATGAGTCCTTGGATGCAACCATGGGTAGGTATTAATCACTATTACATTGATTCCTAGACCATGGCTATTCTCAAAGGAACCAGCTACATCATATCATAAATGGACTTTGAACAAAAATAAGGAAAACTCTTGGGATCTATGCCCAAGGGAGGCTTTCAAATCTAAGGGTTCATTAGATCCAAAGGTTAATTGAGCAAGTGGCCAAAGAAGAAGGTGAGTTGAGGAAAAGATAAAGTGCAAAGGAGTAAAAGGGAGGTCTAGTTTTATGACAATAAGGAGAAGGCACCACTTGATGAAGTGGTGCAATGAAAAGCCTTACTGATACAAAAATTTATTTCTAAAATATCAGCAAAGGTTGATAAAATGTGGGACTTTTTGAATGAAAAGTTCCAAACTACTCTCAAAATTGCTAAGGAGACTAAAGAACAAGGTAGTCATCATGATAGAAGAAAAAAGAAGAAAGATGAATGTGCCCACTAGAAGGGTAAGGGAGAAATTACTACAGTGGATGAGGTTGCAAATTCTAAAAAAAATGATGAAGTGTGTGACATATGCCAATATAAACATCCTAAGTGATGTTGCCTAATTATATCACACTTGCAAGAATCTAGGGTGTACTCTTTGAATCCTCCCTTGGTAAAACGACAAACACCAAGGAGGTTTCTCTATCATCAAGGAAACTACAAGTAGTTCCACCAACAAGCATACTATCCAAGTGAAGCACCACCTCAACCTCATAAGTAGTACCAATAGTAGCAACACACACAGTCATGGGGGATGCCACCACCAAGGCAACAGTACTTTACCATCAGGCAAATCTATATAGGTACTATGTTTAGCAATCCATTTCTTCACATGACTCTTCTAGTCATGCTTCTTTCTAGCATCATAACTATCCTCCTGAATATTATAAAGCATAATCTCCAAGAAGGGAGTTCCATTTCCCTATTACCCTTTTCATCCTTCTAGACCTATACCTCCACCCTTAACTTAGTTGCCACCTACTCCATCTATGCAAGGTGAAATACTAACCCAACCATAGCAAAGAAATGCCACAAGGGCTATTAACTTATAGTTGAGTTGTTTAGATACTAAGCCTTGTAAAAGACCTATTTTCTAAGTCAGTAGTCCTACTAAGCCCTCATAGACACCTATGGCTATTGGCCCTACTTCTCCTTTCTCCTCTACCACATCCTTCAAGATCCCTTTGCATCAAAAACCTTCCAAAGTGCACACTGTAATGTTAACTTATGGGGTTACTGATTGGATAAAGGTCGGCCACCTTTCCAAGAAGAGATTTGATCCTATGAGCCCCCTCATTTACTTGAAAATTACTATAAATAAACCTTGAAAGGCTCTTTTAAACTTAGGTTCTAGTATTAATTTGATCTTACATGAAATGTACAAAGTCCAAAACCTGCCTCCTCTCAAGAAGAGCAACATATGTCTTGAGTTAGTAAATCAGTCCATTACTATACCCTTGGAATTAGTAGAGGATATTATGACCACCATCTGTAAGTGATCATATCCTGCTAACTTTTTGGTGATTCACATGGATAACTATAACAGAGCCTTCCCTAGCATCATGAGAAGGGCTTGGCTAAGTACAATTGATGCATGGCTGGGAATTAGAGACCTCTCCTTGGAGATTTCCAAGGAAAATGACTTTAAGAAGATAGAGAGGAAGCACATTCCATGCATCATGTATAGTGACACAGGGTGCCAGTGTATGCAAAAATTATGAACAGTCAAAAGTACCATACTCACAGCATGTAGGCAATGTGTAAATGTCATAGAAGTTCAAAGATGCCTGTACACAAAAACCACAAAATAGGAGGACACTCAATGGCTAACAACTGAAGTAGAAAGTAGTTCAACCTTGTGCATGGAACAAACTAAGACTATTACAAGTTCCTACATTGAAGGCATGGACAAAATAGTACAAGTCCATCGCCAACGATGGATGAACCTAATGAAACCAATTGGGAAGAGTCGAAAATGAGTAAGAACTTCAAACAAGAGCCCTTTAAGTTAAAAACTACTAGCCAAAATGGAATATGCTTTTCTAAGCAATGGAAAGTTAGTCATCATCAATACCAACCTTGCTTTTATGCAGACAAAGAAGGTGTTGAAGGTGGTCAATAAATGGCCAATAGTCTTTGCTTGGTCATATCATGAGCTAACTGAAATTGATCTAAGGATATTCTACCATTAAATTCACACAAATTCCTTCATTAGACAAAAGTGGCAGCCACAGCAATGGTTGAACACCCAAACTCAAGAAGATTATCAAAGAGGAGATTAAACAACTCCTCAAGGTAAGGTTCATCTATTCCATTGTGGATAGTGAGTGGGTTAGCCCACTTGTGATAGTGCTAAAGAAAGGTGGAAAATGGAGGGTCTGCATTGATTTCAGGCTATTGAATATGGAAAAATAAAAGGATTATTTTCTCTTGTTGTTTATGGACCAAGTGTTAGACAAAATTTCTAGGCATTGTGGTTACAAATTCTTAGATGATTATAGTGGCTATAACCAAATCTAGATAACACTAGAGAATCAAGTCAAAACCACATTCACAAGTCCCTAGGAAAATTTTGCATACAAAAAGATGTCTTTTGGCTTGTGCAATGTCCATACAACATTCCAACACCTTGTCTTGAACATTTTTCAAACACAAATTAGTAGTGAGGTTAAGCTCTTCATGTATGACTTCTCTGCCTATTGGGCTACATTTGAGAAAGCCCTAGACCATCTTAAGCATGTGTTGAAAAGGTGTGTGAATACAAACCTTAGGTTTAATTGACAAAAATCCACTTGATGGTCAAGGAGGGCATTGTGTTGGGGTAAAAATTTTACAAAAAGGGATTGAGGTGTATCCCAAAAAAATAAGGATCATCTAAGAAATAACTTAATAACAAGAAATAGTCAACGGTATGAGATCATTCCTTGGCCACACTGGCTATTACTAGTGCTTCATTGAAAATTTTTCTAAGATCACGAAACCATTGGTGGAGCTAACAAAGAAGGATGCTCCATTTTTTTGAACCAAGGGATGCAAGCATGCATTACAAAAACTTAAGAAAATGCTTGTGGAAACTTCTAAGTCTATGAGTATCTAATTGGTTCAAACCCTTCCACATTATGATAGATGCATCCAATAATGCCTTGGGAGTCATGCTCACATAGTTAGATGATCAAAAACATCCTTATTACATCCACTATATGAGCAAAAGCATTATGGGTGCACAACTGAATTACACCACCACTAAGAAAGAACTAATGGAAATGGTATATGCCTTGAAGAAATTTAGGTACTATGTGCTTGGATACAAGGTGTTTATGCACACTAATCATAGTGTAATCAAGTTCCTAATAAATAAACCAATAGTGAGCCCCCATGCAATATGGTGGTTAGTGATCTTGTAGGAGTTCAATCTAACCATGGTGGATAGAAAGACAATTGAGAATGTGGTAGCTGGCCACTTGTCTTGGTTGAGATGGGATAACAAAGAGGAGAAAAGCCTACTTTTCAATCAATTTCCTAATGAATTCCTCTTTGTTGAAGCTCTTACTGAATGAGAGCCTAGGGAAGAAAATTGGTACAATAGCACCTTAACCTACCTACTCACTCAGGACATCCCATAGGAATGGAATAATAGGAAGACATAACAATTTCTTTACCAAGTTAAACACTTCATGGAAATCAATAGACACCTTTACAAGGTATGCATTGATGGCTTGGTTCGATAATGTGTTCTTGATGATGATCAATTACATGTTCTCCAAGATGTTCATGAGTGCCCTTGTTGGAACCATTATGTGAGAAGACAAATGGCCATAAAATCCTCATGGAAAGGTATTACAAACCTACACTTTTTAGGGATTTCCATTACTTCATTCACTCCTATGACTGCTATTACCATGATGGTGGGATGATTTCTCATCTAGAGGAGCCTCAATAGTGGATCCAACCATTGAAGCCCTTCGACATTTGGGGCATTGATTTCATGGATCCCATCACTCCCATGTTCAATGGAAAGGTGTACATCATAGTAGCTATTTACTATACCAAATGGGCAAAAGCTGTGACTGTCACTAATTGCACATCTTCTAAGGCTACATGGTTTGTACAACAACATGTTGTAAATAGGTTTGGAATGCCACATGCACTTATTCTTTATAATGAAACTCACTTTACAGGCACTAATTTTTGAAGTTTACGCAACACTTAGGGGTTGAACACAAACTAACAACTCCATACCAACCCCAAGCCAACAGTCAAAAAAAGGTTACCTATAGGGAGATAACAAAGATACTAGCATAAACCATTAGTAAATATAGGAGGGATTGGAGCACCAAACTCAACAATGTCCTTTGGATCTATCATTCCACTTGGAAACTTCTTATGAACTACTCTCCCTATGAGTTCGTGTGCGAGAAATTACCAACTCATCCTATTTAAGTAGAGCTCTATACACTATCAACAACTTGTAACCTTAACCTTGACCTCGGCCTAGTATAAAAAGAATGGTTAATGAATCTCAACATGGTGGAAGAGAATCAATTAGTGCCCCTATCATCTAATGAAGTGTACATGACATATAATAAACAATGGCATGATCTTAGAATCTACAAAGTAAAATTGAAATCCAGGGGATAAGGTCCTATGCTGGAATCCCACAAACATGCCACAACAAACTAAGTTACAAACATTTTGGGAGGAACCTTATATTATCTATAAAAAACCTTTCCCTTTGTGGCCATGTTGATTTACAAACTTGAAAGCACAAACAACAAGCTGCTAGTCAACACACAACAACTTAAGCCTTTTCGACAACCCAAAATAGTCAATGAACAAAACACCTTAATAGATACATAGGCATGCTCAATTTTTTAGATCTTCTCCTTCCAACTCAGTCATGGGAGAGATGGCCATCTATGCTAAACCAATCAAAGTAGCTCCTGAGTTTTTCACTTTTTTTATTTGTCACAGTTTTTGTTTTACACCATCTTTAGTACCTTTTCTATTTCTTAAATATTTTATGGATTTTTCCTATATTTTAATTTATTTGGTTTTTATTTTCCTTATTTTTCTCTTTTCTTTCTTTATTGTTGCTAGGACTTCGTGCAACTATAGCTATCAATTGACGGTGGTTTGTACTTTATAATGTTATTAAACTGTGAATGTCTAGATTCTATCTTTGAATTTTGATATTGATAATTGAGACATGGTTTCTTTTCATGATAATAGGTAGTGACTCCATGTCATCAATAGATCCACATAACTCTATGATGTCCCTTTGTTTTGGAAATATGAGGTCCCTTCTTAAATGTAACTTATGATGAACTTGTAACCTTGGTAGTTTTCAATCTTTTGATGGATTAAATGGATAGAGAAGTGTGTGATTTCAAGAAAATTTGACACTTTTTTACGTACCCATCCTCTGGGATGCATCCATTTCCTTATGGATCCTTTACCATTTTGCTGTCAAGGAATAATAGAAAGCTAAGTCTTTCCATGCGTGGTACCCATACAAAAATCCAAAAAATACACACAATAATCGGAATTCAAAGCACATCCCTTAGGCTCAATAATGAGCTACATGCACTAGTTATGGGGCTAAAAAGACATGCTACCCATGCCTCAAGACCCCCTCTAACTAAGGTCCATCTCACTTCCTACTTTTCTTTTCTTCTCTTTTTGGAATGGTGACTAATCTATGGAGATATTCTTGTTCCTTGGGGGGTGGATTGGTTAAAGAGTGTTAATGTGATGTCACTAGCAGTGGATGGTTTTAATTCAAAATACAGAGGGACATTATTAGGTCATATTAACTTGATATCCAAAAGGGACTTCATGTGACCATGATATAGGACTTCATTCCACACTCTCTCATCCACGTATGCTCTCCATCACTCACCTCATTGCCTTTTCTCATGGTTGTTTCAATGTCTTAGTTTAATATGGTTAAAGTACATTGATAGTTTCTTTGATGATTTGGTCCTTAACTAACCATAACCATTCATCATCCATGGACCCCATGGACTTCTTGGTTTGAGGATATGCAAGGGCATTAAGACATGAGCTTGTTATGGGGAGGATCCACTTGCATCCTCCTTGGTTGGGCTAGTTAAGTTCCTCATCCCATAGGCATTTTCACATTCAAACCTTTTGTACTCCATGTTGATTACATCCAATTTTTCACTCCTTAATTAAAATTCTACAAGCAAAATCTCCTTTTTCATGAATATTCTCACCTTCTTCATGAATTTCATCATGTTCTAGCCTTTTCTAGCTTTATTTGGACTCCAATTTTGTAACAAAACTCTCTCTTTTTTCCTTATATTTTTAAAGTAAAGAATTTTTTCCTACAACTACATCAACATGACCTCATTGATGTAGGCACCTACATCAATGTGACCTCATTGATGCAATTGCATCAACACATCTTAAAATTGTGTATATATATATATATATATATATATATATATACATAAGCACTTAGCATTTTTTGCACATTTCTCTTAAATGCATAAGGATTTTTTGTCGTTCCAAGAGCCTAAAACCTTCTAGAGCCCATAACTCATGAACTGCTTGTCAGATTAACCCTGTTCTTTATTCCTACAACTACTAGAGGTGAGTTTTATGTTGTGGAGGCCATAAACCTTTGGTTTTTGATGAAAAAATTTTGAAATTTTTTCTAACTCCCACAAGGTTTAACTAATAAAATAATATTAAAATCACTAATTCATGAGAGTTAAACCTTTCCAACAAACTTTGGTAGCCATCAAAGCAAAATAATATTAAAATAATCAATTTGCCATAATCACAACATTGCCGAAGTGTAACAAGATCAAACGAGACAAGGTACCCAAGTGTTATAAGTTACATATCAAATGCTAATTCTTGGTCATATTGTGATTATAGATGGCACCCAGATGAAGGGATAAATGTGGAGTGGAGACAAGGCTATCTCAACTGAGGGACAAGTAACCAAGAACTAGAAGGGGCCAATAGCCTAAGCAACCAAGTGGAATTTGTTCGATAGATGCACTTTGACAAACCAAGGCCAAACCTTAAGGTCACTTTGACATATGCCTACCTTAGGTAAATTCATTCCAAGGAGAGCTGTTTGGTTCTCTAAGAGCTAAAATTTGGTTCTTCCTTGGACTTTACTCTAGAAGAAGTCAAAACTTAGCTACAAAATTCTCCCATGTGGCCCATTCTTACTTCCAATGGAGAATGGTACATGGGAAAAACATACCCTTTTTGGAATAATAGGCAAGCTAATGCCACTGTGAATATCAAGGACATCAGTGTGTCCTACTTAATAAATTCCATCTCTCATGCCCATAGGTTGCTAGAAATTGGAATAACATTAGAAAAATCTCAAAACAAGCAAAGCTATAGGTGAAGAAGGGTTGCATTCAATGGTGCTATGGAGTCAACTGCAAAGAATATGGTACACTCACTAAGATAAAGAGGGTGTATTTCAAAATCGTGGCCTACCACCTCAATCCAATAGTGAGGCCAAGAAAAATGATGGCCTTCTCTACCTATGCATATGTTGCTTTGAGTAGGAAATTTCCAATCAATCTTCCACAACTAATATACTTAGAAATTATGAAGCACTTCAAGGAGAATGAGTGTGGGAGAAAGGCACTCCCCTTCCGATGTCTCATTCACAAATTATGCAAAAATGGAGGAATAGCCCTTTATTCAAATGACAACCTTCAACATGCTCCTACTACCTCTTAGCTAGAAATGATGAAAGATAAGGTACCTACTAAGGTGCATGAAGAGGAGTATCCACCACCACCACCCACTAATGAAACAATGCCAAATGTCTATGCGACCATTAAGCAAATGCAAAAAATCCATGAATAACTCCTGCAAAAAGATCAAGTGAGATGAACACTCTGTCTACCAACTAGCATTAAGCCATCTCAATGAAGTGACTAAAATCATCAGCAAGATGGAGGGATCGGCACCAATTTTTTTTGTCCAAAGTATGTAGGTGCTTGCAAGAACAAACACTAGTGCATGGGAACTAATCATGCCCCTTTCAAGATAACAATAATTACTAGAGATCTATGGAAACACTACTACTTTCTCAATGTACTTAAATAAGGACAAGGAAGCAACTGTCTTAGTGATGTAGCACCAAGGGTAGGAAACAGTGGTAGAGGTGATGGCTGGTACAGTGGGAGAAGTACTTAATGCTCTTGCAGTGCCAAATTTTGTTACACTCAGGGATGTCCAAACATTCGTAGGAGCAATAAGTAAAATATTTAGTGTAGCCTAGCATGAAAAATTACTAGATTAACTAATCAAAACTAGGTAACGATTTCCAAAGATCTTTAACCTTCTAGATAACATCACAGCAACCTAGTCAATGCTCTTGGAGGCTAGGGGTAAGTATATCATCACTAATACCCAACTTGAAACAACCATAGTCAAAAATTAATGTTTGACTACTAGCGTTGTAGAATTGAGAGCCCTCCTAGTTGATTTCACTGTACTTAACCAAGCTATAACAAGAGATGAAGCTTTTCAGTATCTTCAACATAAACTTTAGGAGGCTAAGTACGTAAAGGAGTTGATGGTCTTCGACCAATCCTTAGCAAAGGCCACAACTTACAACACTGAAAAGGACATTTTGAAGATTCACAAGGAAAATATGGTTCTAACCTAGGAAAATAATTACCTATGAAATGTTAAGAACCAAAAAAGACTAAATGACACAATTCTTCTAACAACGATAGGAGTAGCTTGCCAAGGTGAATATAGAATTAAGGAGGTTGGCTGTGGAAAATTGCAATCTCTTGATGAAGAAGGTTCATTCCTAGCACTAGAAATTAGCCATTGAGATTCCTGCCTAGAAAAATGAGGTCCTTAAGTTTAAAAGGGTTAAAATCCACTATACGGAGTAGGTTGCCCCTCTTAAAGAGATTAATGAGAAAGAGATATAGCTAGTGAAGGAAAAGGTAAACAAGGCCCTCTAATAGCTCCAATAAGGAGGTGACATGTGATGGCCCATCTTTGATTGATGAACATGTACAACAAAGAAAAAATCCACCTCAAAGATATTTAAATTAAGGAGATGATCCAATATATGTAGCTAGCCAACCTCCATCATGTGAACTTAGCAATGTTGACTACTAGAAGGCCAAGGTCAGAACTAAAGGAGCAAGTGGCCAGCTCATACCTCTTGTACAAGATAAAGTTCAAGCATTATAAGGAAAAAAATAGAAACTTGAAATAACCAATGCAAAACTTAAAGTTTTCAATCCCTAATTCAATTATCAATGATCAATAGTTGAGGACTTGGATAGAAGATTAAGCAACTACTAAGAGCTACAGAATGTTGTTAAAGCATTTGACACTGAATGTAAACAATTCACTACCTAGTTTATTAATGTTAAGGAGTTGTTCCCTTTCATGCCTTGTTTGTGGAATGTTCATGTACCAGCCTATATCGATGATGTTGTGTGGACTTTGTACAATCCCTACAGTAAGGGGGAGAAGATAAAAGCATTACTAGATGTGTTTCATCTTCCACTAGTAGTCACAACAACAACAAAATAGCCATAACCACCATAGCCTTAACCTCAACCATAGTGTGCACCAGATATAGGAGAAGGTCCTTCGACACCTCAAGAGCCTCCACCTCCTAGGATCATTTGATTTTCTTCTCATCTTCAGCCACTAGATGGGTTCAACTGTTAAATTTTGTAACTATGTTCAATTTTATTTCATGAACACCTATTTTTGTAAAAGTTGTAAATCCGTACACTTCGGCACTTAGTGTCAACTTGAGTCAATCTAAGTTAATTAGTTGGTCAGTCAATAGTCCCATACCTTTCCAAATTTTGTAAAAATCTTGTTACTCCTTTTTTCTAATTGAAAATAAGTTTTCAGTTAATTGTGGAGTATGATGAATCATTTTTGGTTGAATTGCATTAATGCACATGCATCAACGTAATCCCATCAACACATGATTTGATTTGTCAATGCATATGCATTGATGGAGTGTCTAGTATGGCCTAGATAAATGCACGTACCTATTGCATTTAAGGCATTCATTCATTAGTAGCATAGCATAGCACTTACAACTTGTTCTTTTGAGAGTTAGAATATTTTCTAAGTGCTTGCATTAGGAGTTGAGAAGCATATAGATCTTTATTTAAGCATTGATGTACCTCAACACTTCAATGTAAACAGCAATAAAGACATGCTTCTTGATAAACCTTGCATCACTTGGAATTATCATAATATTTACTTTAATGCACTTTACAATTATGCAATTAACTTTCATGCATTTAATTCATTAATCGAATATGGATAATTAATGCACATAAGTATGACCACCTTGAGATTATGTTAACTCTTGATAATCCTAGTAGCATTGCAATGTGTTCAAAATGTGTATGGTAGGTGGGAATGAATGCTTATGTTAGGATTAGATTAAGGTGTTAAATGGTTTCTAGATTAATTAAGCATTTAATTACTCAATTTTCACACTTAGGAGGAATAGATAAAAAATATAAAATTTATACAAATCATGTGCCTCAATTACACTTAACCACATCATTGAACCTCACAAGTGGAATTAAGAAGATACTAATTACATCCATAAGTTCACTACCTAGATAATGTGTACTTAGAAAGCTAAAGTCTGAAAAATTTGACTAGATCACTTAGTAAATGCTAGTGATTTGTATAGTTGGGCATAGGGACTACTTACTACTCATCAATAAGATACCTAATTTTCATATGTTCAAAAGGTACTTGTTGATTCATTATATTTGAATTATCATGTTGTTGATGTTCCATTCCTACTCTTGGTCAAGCCCATTCCTAATTAGGTCTTGTAGCTAAATCTAACATCTTTGCAACCTCTACTTGTCTTTTTCATTACCTAAAACATTGTTGTCTTTCACAAGCTTGTGCACATTCTTGTTCTATAGTATTAACCTCGACTGTATAATAAAGTAATTCATCTTCTACCTTCATCATTATGTGTAGAAACTCAACCACATCCATGACCATGATCACATCTCCTTTGTGAAAGAACTTCTTATTTCAATGACGGTACTTGCATATTGATGAGCAACAAGTAGTCGCTATGCCCAACCATACAAGTCACAAGCATGTACTAGCAATTTGATCAAATTCCATGAACTTATCTCCTAAGTATGCCCCATAGATAAAGACGGTGATTGAAGGAAATGTATGATCATTATCTTCTTAACTCTTACTTATGTATAGTTAAGTGTGAGTTAAGGCATATGATATTTATTTATAATTATATTTTTATATGTTTTCAAACCTAAGTATTAGTGAAAAGGTAACTAGTTGATAATTAATTACTCTAGCTATCTAATGGTTCTAAGGCTAACTATCCTAACATAAGTATTTGTACCCACCAATTGTACATATCCTGAGCTAGCACTAACACTACTAGGTTGCCAAGTGATAATTATTGGGTGTACCAAATGACCACTGTTGGGATTACCAAGAGTTAAACAATATGCTTGAAATGGTTGTACTTATGTATTCATTATTAAATGTATTAATTAATTAAGACCAAAATATAACATGCATTAAGAAGAAAGTGCAAGTAAAAAACATTAATCTATTCCAAAGAATTTCATCTTTATTGTTATTCATATTAAAGTAATAATTTCATCTTTATTTTTATTCATATTAATTTTTTTAGGTACATGATGCTTAAACAAAGATCCATATAATTACTTTAGTTCATACTGTGGGCATTCAAAAAATATTCCAACTCTAGGAAAAGTAAACTACAAGAGCTATGCTACTCTACTAACTTAACGTGCCCTAAATGTGGTGGCTAAGAACATTTATATAGGCTTAACTTAACTCTGCATCAATCCATCTACATTGACCATGCATTGATGATGATACATCAATGAGGCTATATCGATGGTGATGCGTCGACTCAACTAGTCAACTAAGCCTCATCATACCACCACGACTAAGTGAAAACTCATCCTCGAGTAAACAAAAGTTGGATTGAGCTTCTTACAAAATTGGAAAAGTATGGAATTATTTACTAATTAACTAACTCTGAGTTCTAGATTGTACAAAATTAAAAAAATTAGACACCCTTACAAAAATTATTGCAGGATCCCTTAGACTACTAAGGATGAGGTGAAATTCAAGTATTGCTAGGAGGTGAAGGTTCTTAGGATGCAAAAGGCCCTTCACTAGGCTCTAGTGCTAGTGGTAGTGGAGGTAGTTTATGTTTTCCTGTTGCTACTTCCACTTTTGATGGAAGTCTAAAAGCATTAAACAATGCTTTCATCTTCTCTTCGTTATTTCATGGGTCATATATAGTCCACATAGCTTTGCTAATGTGGGCTAGTATGAGAATGTCCCATTGGCATGACATTATTGGGAATAGTTCCTTGACATTAACAAACCATGCTGCAAAGTATTTCCATTTGATGCTAAACATCTTTGCAAGGAACTACAACTCATGGTAGTCATTCATTCTCTTGGCTAGATTCTTAATAATTGATTGTTGATCCATAAATCGACTCCTGGGAACTTCAAACTCCATGTTGGCTACCTCCAAATGTTGTATTGTCTCTTTTTGGTGCTTTAATTATGCCTCATATAGATATACAAACTAGCCACCTTCTTCTCCAACTCTATCCTTAGCTTTTCTACTATTAGCATAGCCAAGCTTGCATATCGAAGGTTGGTGAGCTCCATGTATTCAATCATCTCCTCAATCTACAACTCCATTGGATGGATCTTAGCTTTAGTGTATGTGTTTAAGCCATCAAAAATTGGTTGTTGCACATTGTTCCTCTGTTGGAGGTGCTAGAGAGTCTCATTCATCTTTGTCTTGACCAATTGTATCTCTTTCTTGTTCACTTCCTTGAGGAGCACAACCTGGTACCTATAATGATTTTCAACTCATTCAAATTTTAGCGCCTCATTCTTCCAAGTGGCTACCTTAATGGCTATCTTTTGGTAATGTACTTGGACTTCCTCCATGGATATATTTCAATGTTCCACTGCCAACCTCCCCAAATAAAGGTTCATCTTAGCTAGCTACTATGACTGTTATCAAATGAAAATGACCATTTGGTCCTTTTTTTTGCTTGACATTGCATAGGTGATGAATGTCCTTGGTGAGGACCAAGTTCTCTTTGTGGAATTGAGCCAAGTCTTTATCAGTGTTGAATACTAAGGCTTTTGATCAGGAGTTGTCAAATACTGTAGTCTCCTTTGCATTCTCAACCTCTCTGAGTCTTTGTTGAAGCTATTAGAAAGATTTATCTCTATTGAGGTCTAGGTTGAGAATGATGAGATCAAAGAGATGACCCTATAACTCCACAAGTTCAATAGCTAATCATTGATTTTCAATGATGGTTGCTTGAAATTGGAAATTAGCAATGATTAATTTATCCTTTATCTCTAACAACTCTGACTAAAATACTATAATTTCATCCAAGAGATCAAAGATCTTTGGAAGTAGTTGCCTAGTTCCCACTAGTCAATCCAACACTTCCTCATGTTGGGTAGCACTAAGCTAACTACTTCGTACTCTTGTAGACTGTTGAAGATATTTTATGATAGTAATTTCTAGTACTACTACTGCAAGAGCATTTAGTACCTTAGCCATCTTATCAACCACCAATTCCATCTCTTTCTCTTATCCATGGCACTTTATTACTAGGATAATTTTCCCCTCACATTCCTCCAAGCACACTAAAAATGCTATGGCATTCCCAAAGATTTCAAGGAACTCTTGTCTAGGGATGAACATCATAACTTTCCAAATGCTAGGATTTGTTCTCGTAGACAGCCATGTTCATTGTGTTGAAATTTCCTCTAGCTAGCTAATGGTTCTAGTGACCTTATTGAAATGGCTCAATGCTAGATAATAAACCAATGGCTCTCCATCACTTGTTGAAACATATTATTATTGTAGTATTTCTTCATAGATTTTTTTGATTCTTATAGCTACATGTGCTTTTGGTATGGTCTCATCAATAGGTGGTGGCAGTAACTTCTCCTCTTCCAATAGCTTTGTGATTGCTTTATCCTTCATCATCTCCTACCAAGAGCAATAGGAGCATGGTAGAGCATATCATTTTCATAATGTGCTATGCCTCCCCTTTTATAAAGATTTCTAATGTGGCACAAATAGGATAGTGTCTTTTTTCCTCATTCATTTTCTTTGAAATGCTTCCATATCTTTAGGTAAATTAGCTGAGGAAGGTTGATATAGAATTTACCACTTAGAGGAATGCACACATAGGCAGAGAAGGTTGTGATCTTGTTGGGCCTCACCATGAGCTTTAGGTGATAGGCTGCTATATTGAAGTATGCACACTCCACCTTGGTTAGTGCATTGTATTCTTTATAATCCATCCTATAAAAACATTGGATCCACTCTTTTTTAGCTTCAACATCTACCTAGGTGGATATCTCCACCAAAGTTTCCCCTGTATCAAACAAGCCAAGGGACTTCACAATGGCCTCAATTGAGTAGGAGATGGTAATATCTTAAATTATAATTGTCACATCCCCCTATCGATTACTCTAGAATAGGTAAGTCTTCCCCATGTACCATTCTTCATTGGAGGAGAGAATGGACCACATGAAAGACCCCTACAATTGTATGCAAAATTTCTCAAGCACCAATTCCAAAAAGGATTCAACATTAAGTTCTTGGAAAATAAAACTCTAGAACTCATTAGTTTGAATCTTTTTAAGGAAATCATTTACTAGTGTGACCTCCAAAATCAGTCTTGGCCTTGGTGCCTCATCTTACCTTGATTGCCAATTTCAACAATGGGAATTTTCCTAATAGATTCCACTTTGAGATCCTCTTAAAGAGATCCCATCACAGGAGCTATTTTAACTTTCTATTCTTGGAGCTATTGTGGTTGTTGTTGGCCCCTTCCTCCTTGTGGCCACTTCTCCCTCTATTATGATGGTCCTCTTACTGGTGCTCCCCTCTTTGGTGCCATTTGTGATTACAAACATAGCCAAGGATTAGCAATTAATGTATAATCCTTAATTCTTTTTTAATATCTCTCTCATTTGGTTAAGTTACACTTTGGTTCATTTGTGACCATGGCAAGCTTCTTATTATATTATTATTATATTATTTAGCTAATAGAGTTTGTTTATGAGGTTTAACTTAATGTATATGGAATTTTTAATATTATTTTAATAGTTAAACCTTTGGGATTTAGAAAAATTCCCAAAAATAATTTCATCATAAACCAAAGGTTTGTGGCCCCCACAATGTAAAGCTTACCTACGGTAGCTAGGGCATCAAAAAATGAGGTTAATCAAATAAGCGGTGTGGAAGTTACGGCACTCAAAAGGTCTATAGGCTCTAAAAATGGCAAAAACTCCCCTTGCATTTGGATGCAAATGTAAAAAATTACTAAGTGATCATGTGTATTTATAGTTTTTTTGTGATGTGTCAATGAGGATGCATTAACACAAGAATTTGAAAGATTTTTGAGATGAAATTAGAGTCCAAAGGAATCTAGAAAACCCTATAATAATGAAAAATCATGAAGAGGGTATGAGATTAGTTTAGGAAGGGAGATTTGAAAAAAATTACATATGCCAAGGAGTGAAAAAATACATGTTTCTTATATAGAATGATGGAATTGAATGCAAAATAACTAAGGGACAAGATGGTTAACAGAACCAAATCAAAGAGTATGTAAGTGGATCCTTCCCATAGTAGGCTCATGTCATTGATGGCCTTCCATGCCCTCATACCTAGGAGTCTGTAGGCACCAAGAATGATTAATGGTCATGGATCATGAAAACTAGAATCCACATAAGAAATCATCAAAGAATTATGACATAGTACCAAAAGAGACACATTAATTAATCATGAAAGGAGGCAATGAGGTGGTCGATGATAAGAGTTGAACAATGGAAGAGAAAGAGAGAGAATAGAGTCTTAAATCCTATTCATATGAAGTCCTTGTGGAACATGTGATTAATGTAACTCAATATTATCCCATCCTTAGTTAGAATTAAGTCCATCCATGTCTAGTGACTTTTTATTAGCATATTTAGACTATTCAACCTCTAGAGTTCATGACCACTCCCAAAGATCATCCACCATTCCAAAGAGAATAGAAAATAAAAGCAGGAAGTTAGGAAGGGCCTTAGTTAAAGGGGTACCTTTAATCATGGATAACATGTCTTTCTAAACCATTATTTTTTCTAAGGGATATTCTTTGAATGTCCATATTGTTGTATTTTTTTTCTTTTTTCTTTTTTTTTTTTGAATGGGAACCACACCATGCAAAGACATTCTTCTTGTGAATGGTCAATATTACAAATGGTGAGAGACCAATGAGAATACCCATAAAACTCAAGAAGGTAGGTAGGTATAAAAGGTGATAAGTCCCCTTTAAGCCACACCTTATCTATTTCACTTAATTTATTCTAAGTCCATTAAGTATCAAGATGACAAATTTTTTAATAAGTTGTAATTAAGAAAGGACCTCATGCTTCCAAGACAAAAGAACTCCATGGATTTAAGTGGAATCAGTAGATGACATGAGCTCACCTCTTGATACCATAAGAAAATCAATGTTCCATTAATCGATGTCATAATTCAAGATGAAATCTAGTTACTAAGTAATCAATTCAGCCATGAAATATAGTTCAATTGAACTTCCAACAATTAGTATTTGTATTAAGCACCAAAGTCCTAATGGGAAATAAAGAAGAAAATACATGTAAGAAAATTTAAATAAGGAAAATACATAAAATAAATTGCAAAATACTTAAGAAAATGAAAAACATATAAAGAATAGTGTAAAATAAAATTTTTGAAAAATCGAGAAGCTATCACAAGATGTTATTGTAGATGGCCATCTCCCTCATGATTGAGTTGGAAGGAGGAGATCCAAAAGATGGAGTGTGCTTGGCCATCAGTTAAGGTGTTCTTGTCACTAGTTATTGTTGATTCTAGAAAAGGTTTAACTTGTTGCATGTTGACTAGCAATCATTTATTTGGGCTAGAAGGTTGGTAAATTCTCATGGTCCTAGATGGAAAAGTTTCATGAATAATATAAGGTCCCTTCCATAGCATTTGGAATTTTGTACATTGAGGTACATGCATGGGGTTCTCNGCATTTGGAATTTTGTACATTGAGGTACATGCATGGGGTTCTAGTAAAGAACCTTATCTTCTAGTTAAAATTTAAATTTTCTTATTTTAAGGTCATGACATTGTTTATTATGTGCCTTGTGCACTTCATTTAAAGACATGGCTACTAATCAATTTTCATCTAGTGTATTTAAGTTCATTGGCCATTCTCTTTGAGCTAGACTCAAATTAAGGTTAAGTTCACAGGTCATTGAAAGTATATTAAGCTCTAATTGGTTAGGAAGAGATGAAGGTTTCTCGTACACTAACTCACAATGGGAATAATCAATAGAAAGTTTCCATGTTGAATAATAAGCCTAAAGTGCATCGTTGACTTCGGTGCTCCAATCCTACCTATACTTACTAATTGTACATTTTAGTATCTTAGTTATTTCCCTATTAGTGGCCTTTTCTTAACTGTTCACTTAGGGGTGCTATGGAGTTGTGAATTTGTGTTCGAACCCCAAGCATTGCATACATTTCCAAAATGTAGAACTTGTAAAATGTATTCCATCATAAGAAATTATTGCCCTTGGCATACCAAACCTATTTACCACATTTTTTTTGTACAAGTCATGCTTCCATAGAGAATGAACAATTAGTGATGAAAATAGCTTCAACCCACTTAGTGCAGTAGTCAATAGCGATGATGAAATATACTTTTTCATTGGACATAGGATTGATAGGCTTTATGAAGTTAATGCTCCAAAGATCAAAATACTCTAGTGGTTGAATATACTATTGAGGCCCTTTCATTTGTATGGTGATCCCTCCATCTCTTTGGCATTTATCACATGAATGGAAGAACTAATGGGCATCTCTAAAGATCATTGACTAGTAATACCCTACCATGAAGATTTAATGGTCATCCTCCTCCCAAAATAGTGACCCCTATAAGGACTTTCATGAGCATCTTGGAGGACTCAAAGTTTATATGTATCATATACATACCAACATACCAAGCTAGCAGCATAACTCTCATAGACATTACCCTTGATTTCCTTGTAGTGTTTTGGGTGATGAAGAAACTATTATTTCTTCCAACTATCCCATTCATGTGACATTGCCTAAGTAAGTAGGTAGGAGAGGATGTGATTGTACCAGTTGGAATCCTTGGGATTTTGAACTTCAACAGCTCCAACAAAGAGGATTTCATCTAGAAGCTCATTATATAATGATCTTTCATCCTCTTTATTGTCTCATTGTAACTGAGATAAGTGGTTAGTCACCATATTCTCAATTCCTTTTTTGTCTACCATAGTAAGGTCAACCTCCTAAAGAATTACCAACCACCATATGACATGAGGGCTCACCATTAGTTTGTTCATAAGAAACCAAATAGCACTATGGTCTATGTGCACAAAAACATCATATCCAAGCACATAGTGCCTAAATTTTTCTAAGACATACATCACTACCATAAGCTCCTTTTTAGTGGTGGTATAGTTTAGTTGTGCACCCACAATGCTTTGAGTTATACAATGGATATAGTAGACATGTTTTTGATCATTCAATTATGTAAGCATGACCCCTAAAGCATAATTGGATGCATTAGCTATGATGTGGAATTGCCTAAACTAGTCAAGGGCTCATAGAATTAAAGATTCTATGAGCTTTTATTTTAATTATTGGAATGCACTTTCACATTCCCAAGTCCAGATGAAAGGTGCATCCTTCTTTGTCAACTTTACCAATGGCTTAGGGATTTTTGAGAAATTTTCGATGAAGTGCCTATAATAACTAGTATGGCCAAGGAATCACCTTACATCTTTTACTGTTTCTAGTTGTCTAGTGATTCCTTGGATGACCTGTACTTTTTTCGGTCCACCTCAATCCCTTCACTTGAAATTTTATGCTCCAAGACAATGCCTTCTTGGATCATCACATGGCTCTTTTTCCAGTTAAGCCTTAAATTGCTTTCCACACATCTTTGACATACTTACTCAACATGGTCTAAGGCTTGCTCAAATGTAGCCCCATAGGCAGAGAAGTCATTCATAAAGACTTCTACCCCACTACCAATTTCTTGTTGAAAGATGCTAAAGACTAATCATTAGAATGTAACAAGAGCATTACATAGGTCAAAGGGAATCTTCCTATATGTAAAAGTTCCCAAAGGACTTGTGAATATAATTTTGACCTAGTCCTTTGGTGCTATTTGGATTTGGTTATAGGCACTATAAACATCTAGGAAATTGTAATGGTAATGCCCTAGTATGGTGTCCAACACTTGATCCACAAATGACAATAAAAAGTGATCCTTATACGTTGCCATGTTCAACAGTCAAAAGTCTATGCAAACTCTTCATTTTTCTCCTTTCTCTGGAATAATTATGAGTGGGCTATCCCATTCACTATTTGCAATTGAGTAGATGAACCCAGCTTTGACGAGTTATTCAATCTCCTCTTTTACAATCTACTTGAACTTGGGGTTCAATCATCGTTGCGGTTGCCTCTTTAGCTTGATGGAGGAGTCTGTGTAGATATGATGTTGTCATATCTAATGATCTATTTTTGTAAGCTCGTGACATGACCAAGCAAATACTATTAGCCATTTATTCATCACTTTCAACCATTTCTGTTTTTGTTTAGAAGCAAGTCTGGTATTGATGAGCACCAGCTTACCATTATTGAGAAAAGCAAATTCTATGTCTACCAATAGATCCTATAATTCAAGGAGCTCTTGCTTAAAGTTATTATGGAACTCCAACTCTTCCTAATCCATTTCTCTTTGTGCATTAGAGAGTTTATGATGAAGTTGCTTCATTTTATCCATGCTTTCAACATAGGTGCTAGTAAGGCTCTCAATTGGTTCCATGCACATGGTTGATTTAGTTTGATCATTTGTTATCAACCATTAAGTACCTTCTTATTTGATGATTGCTGCATATAGGTAGCTTTAAATCACTATTATTTTAGCACACTAATTTCATGCTTGAATTAATGTTTCTTTAATGATCCATAGTTTCTACATGCAATGGTACCCTATGTCACTATATGCGATGCATGAAAATATATTTTTCCCAATTTTTTCAAATTCATTTTCCTTGGAAAATTTCCAAGGAAAGGTCTCAAATCCCCATTCTAGCATCTATTTTGCTTAACCATTTCCTTCCCATAATGATAGGAAAGTTCCCTTTGCAATTCTCTACATGCATCACCAGGAAATCAATAGGATACAATCATTCATAAATGGTGATCATAATTTCCTCCACTAATCCCAAAGGAATAGTGATGGACTAAGCTACAAGATCTAATATGATGTTTCTCTTTTTCAGAGGCATGTTCCAAGTCTTGTACATTTCTTGGAAAATTAAGTTGACTTTAGATCTTGAATCCAAAAGGGACTTACATGGTTTATTTCTTGTGATCTATAAGTAGATGAGGGAACTCCTAAGATTAGATCACTTCCTAGGAAGGTGGTTGATCTTTATCTAATCTATCACTGCATGGGTTAACATGACAATGTGAATTTGAAGAGATGTTTAGTTTGAAGGTGGCTTTGTAAGACTTTCAGAGGTAGAAGTAGCAAGGTTGGTAGCTAGAGGTGTTTGTGAGGATTTCATGGGGCCACTGGTTCTAAAGCATGACCTTTTATGACCCTTGGGTTTAGAACCACTCGAATGGATATTCAAATATAGATTGTTATCCTCATGGCATTTCTTTGATGTAGTAGCGTAGGTATGGTTGGTTATGGTGTAGGTGTTGATAAGTGTTGAGGAGGATACAAGGAAAAATGAGGATCCCTCCTTGGTGAAGGTGCTCTGTATAATTCCATAGAGTAGTAGTGGTAAGGAAAAGAGACATGGCTAGAGGAGTAACATGGGGATATAGGTTGATGGACATGGTATCCATAGGTATTAGGTTTCCTGTAAGGATATTTCTATTGTGGTGGTGGCATCCCCCATGACTATGGATGTTGCCACTGTTGATACTACTCTTGAGGTTGAGGATGTGCTCCACTCATATAGTACATTTGTTGGTGGAACTACTACCTATAGTTTCCTTGTTGATAAGGTAACCGCCTAGGTGCTTGTCATTTCACTAGTCTAGGATTTAAAGTGTATACCCAAAATTCTTATAGATGTGACACCACTAGATAACATCCCTTAGGATGTTCGAATTGGCAAATTTCACAACCTTCATTATCTATTTCAAAATCTAAAACCTCCTCTACTACTACAACTTTAGCCCTATTTTTATGATATTCCTATTCTACATCCTTTTTCTTCATTCTTTCTTAATCACTACCCCCTTGGTCTCTTCATTCCTCTACAATATTTAGAGCTATTTGAAACTTCTCATCCAAGGAGTTCCATATCTTGTCTACCTTAGCTAATATCTCAATGATAGATTTTTATATCGACAAGGTTTTCCTCTACACCACTTTATCAAGCAGTTCCTTCTCTTTAGTATCATAGAAATGAACCTCCCTTTGCAAATGGAGGGATCCATGTTGTATTCTTATACACGTTCATGTTTTTTAAGTTCATCTTCTTCTTTGGCCACCTAATCTATCATCCTTTGGATCTAATGGGCCCATAGCTCAGAAAGTCTCCCTTGGGTGTAGACCCCAAGAGTTTTTTTTTTTTTTATTTCATTCCTAAGCCCATCTATGATATGATGCAACTAATTCCTTTGGAAGTTTCCATGGCCTAGGAATTAATGCAAAAGAGAATAGTACCTACCCAAGGCTACATCCTTGGATTGCCTTATTTCCATCCTTGGATCTACCTCCGCAAGTTAGATACTTTGGAGTAGGTTTGGTACCTATCATTAAAAAACTCCATCATCATACTCTATCAGCAAATAGATTCTAGTTTTAAGAACCAATACCAACTTTCAACTTCCTTAATGAGTATCCTTGGGAATAATTTTAGCTTCTGTCATTCATTTTTAATGTTCTATAAGGAACAAGCATCATGAACGACTTGCAAATGGTTCTATGGATTTGAGTTATATCCCCCTTTAAATCTAGGGATATTGTTCATATCCAGCCACTTGATTTAACTATCTTTCAAGTGCCTCTTTGGAATTCTAACTTCCTTTGAAATGTTTAACATATTTCTAGTAGTCAACAGAGTCTCACCATACTCATAATGATCTTGGTGGCCCCTATCATTAACATGTTATCTATGGTGAGTCCTTCTATGCCTTCTTTCTCAGTAATTCTCCTCCCTATGTTATTGTCCTTACCCATGTTATTTATTATCCTGATAGGATCTAGGTTCATCTATATTCCACTATTCACCTCCATTCAATCACAATTATTCTTTCTTCTATCTTAGCCTCTGCTCCTCCTATTAGAGTTGGAGGAGGAAGATGATGAGGATGATGATGAGGATGAGAAAGAAGAAGAACCATTACCAAAACATTGTCTACTAGTTCCTCTTCTTCAATCCCTGCCCTGATCACCTTTTTTGTCCTTATATTTATGCTTCTCATTATCCTTTCTTTTGAATGAATGACTATGAATATTATCTTTTAAGGCCCTCTAGTATTGAGAATCATTATTTTCCTTACTTAGGTTGTCCACAGTTGATTGCAACCCCTAGTTAAGGGTGTCCCCATCATAAAAAGGAGGAGAGTTTGTGTATTGGAATTGGCCCAACACGAAGTTCTCTCCTTCTTTATGCTACTACAAGAATAACTAGGTTAGGATCCTCTTGTCTTTAAAAGCCTTATATCATGCTTCCATATGTCAATCCTTCTTTCATTGGGCATCGGTGGGGTGATAATCACAATAGATGTGGTCCTAGACCTCCTACTTTAAATTAAGTATAGCAATGCCTACCCTGATGAGATTCGTCATCAACATGGTAAGAATAGATTAGTCAAGAGGAAACATAATGTTACCTTCCATATTCCTCCATTATAGTTGCTTGTCCTGATGTAGGATAAAAGTGAAATATGGAGTATAAGGGTCCAAATGGATGTAAACAACATGAAGTTATTATAGCATTTTTTAGACCTCTTATCTTTGATTGGTTCCACCTGCAAATGGTTAAGAATCATCCTTGCAAGAAGAAACTATGTTAGTTGTTGCTAAAAATAGTGTGCTTGCTCTTATCTTCTAAATGATTTATCGTGAAATGATCCTTACAATGTCTTTGTATGATGATACTATCTTTTCCAGCTTAGAACACCTAACTAAACTAAAGTTCATAGCAACAATTCCAATGATGAGTAGCAAGTATTTCCTACACCCAACCATACGAATCACAAGTGTACACTAGTGATCTAGTCAAATTCTATGGACTTAGCTCCTAAGTGTACTTCATAGATAAAGATGGTGACTAAAGGAAATGTATGATCATTGTCTTCTTAACTCTCACTTTTGTAGGCTCTTATGTATAGCTAAGTGTGAGTTAAGATATATGATATTTATTTATAATTATATCTTTATATGTTTTTTAACCTAAGTATTGATGAAAAGGTAAATAGTTGATAATTAACTACTCTAGATATCTAATGGTTCTATGGGAAACTCTCCTAACATAAGTATCTATATCCACTTTCCGTACACATTCTAAACTCATACTAATACTACTAGGTTACCAAGCAACAATTGTTGGACATACCAAATGGCCATTGCTAGGATTACCAAGTGTTAGATGGTATGCTCCAAGTGGTCATACTTATGTATTCATTATTAAATGCATTAATTAATTAAGACCAGAATATAACATGCATTAAGAACAAAGTGCAAGTAAGAAACATTAATCTATTCCAAGTTGATGAGTTTTGATTTATCATGTCGACTAGGCCCATCGATGAGGCCCCATTGATGCAGTCTATTGCATCAACGAGGCCCCATTGACTAAGCCCCATCAACAAGGTCCTGTCGATGTTGTTGATTGCATCGACATGGCCTTGTTCAGGTAGGGATCTATCCCGATCTATAAATACAAGCCACCAACCACATTTATGGCATCAATTCTCATAATAGTAGCAAAACTCTTGCAATTTTTCTATTCAAAAATTATAATATTTTTTCCATGTGCCTGCAACAAGAGTTATTAAGTGTACGGATCTTTATTTGAGCATTGTTATACCTAAGCACAAAAATGTGTGCAGTAATAAAGATAAGATTTCTAATAAACCTTGCAACATTCTGGATAGATTAAATATTTCATTTATGCATTTAATGCTTTCAATTGCTTATTTATTATTTCTTAGTAATTATGCTAACTAATATTATTGAGCAAGATAAGCTAGATAGATTAAATACATAAGTATGATCACTTCAAGCATAACATGTATTCGCTTGGTAATCCCAGTAGCGTTATTACTTGGTATGCCCAGTACTGTAGTGCTTAGTAACCCAACAGTGGATACATGGATTTAGGACATGTACAGAAAGTGGGACTAGATACTTATGTTAGGATTAGTTAGAGGCCAATAGGTTAGTTACATTGAATTAGCCATTAAATTACCTTGTCTTTATCTCTATTCAAGCACCAAGACTACAAAACATAAAACTATAAAAATTGTATGCTTCAATTACACTTAATCATACCATGTGCTTTCCAAATGTAATTGGGAAGAAAATGAATGAATTTAGGGCAAGGTTCACTACCTAGAAGACTAGTGCACTAGAAACTATAAAGTCCACAGAATTCGACTAGATCACACGTGAACGCTCTGTGATTTGTATGATTGGGTGTAGCAGTACCTTACCACTCATCATTAGCACTGTTGTTGGGGACTTTGTATGTGAAACATGTGCTATCTAGGATTAGTGAATATTATTAATATCATTGGACAAACTCAAGGTTAACATCACTCTCACATGACAAATAACTACTAAGCATACTAATAATTTTATTTGTGTTGCAAAATTTCTTCTTCTCATAAACATGAAGATGTCAAACCACCAATTCCACAGGAGTGCAAAGTAATATATACTCATCCATATGAGTATGTACTAGATTTTACCTTCATCCTACATCAAGATGAATAGTTCTGATGGCATGATATGGAGGGTAACATCATCTTGCCCACTGATCGATCTATACCCAGGATGCTATTTCAAACTCTTAAGAAGTTGGGCATTCCAAATCTTTATGAGGAATACATTGTAAATGGTTATGACACTTGGGACTACTATCCCACTAAAACACAATGCAAGCGAGATCAACATCAAAAGAAGCACCATGAGGCTACAAAGGGGAAACATTTCACTAATCCCTTGTTCCTACTAGATCAAGCTAATAATGAAGATCCTCTCTTTGAAGTTCTCAACATGAAGATTTTCCATCCCCTATTATTGGTAATGAGAATTTGACCCTGAACCTGCAGATAACTATTCATAAAACAAGTTTAGGAAAAATTAATAGTCAAGGTAGGGACTTGGGCAAACATCACAATAGCAAGGGATCTAAGGATGGTGCTTGTGATGAGCGAAATCATGGTGGTGGACACTGTGGTGGCAGTGGTGATCCACCTTCCTCTCCATCCTCTTTATCCAATTCTGAACATTCCTCTTCATCTACCAATTCTCATAGAAGTTTCTATCAAAATAATTATGATGAGGGTGATCAATGAGGCAACAATGACCATCAAGACCAATAAGAATGTAGAGGTGGAAGGAATCATCATCGACAAAATCATGATTAGGAACCTCTATTGATGACTAGAAGTATGCTTAACATTGCAAAGGTAGTTAGAATTCCAACCAAGCATATGAAAGATAGTTGGATCAAGTACTTAGACATGAATAATATCCTAAGATTTGAGGGGGGATACAACTCTAATCCACAAAAACATCTACAAGCTTTCCATGATGCCTATGCCTTACAAAACATAGAAAATGAATGGTAGAAACTCAAGCTCATCTCTAGGATACTCATCAAGAAAGTTAAAAGCTAATATCAATCCTTGGAGCCAAAATGTATCCACAAATGGAGCACCATGTTGTAGCTATTCAAAAACAAATATCAAACATATTCCAAAATGTCTAATCTAAGGAGGCAAATCCAAGGATGAAAACAAAAAACACATGAACCCTTGGATGCCACTATGGATAGATATTATTCACTCTCACACTGATGCCCTGATCATGGTTATTCTCAAAGGGAACAATTTTTCCATATCATAGATGGGCTTAAAGAAAAAACTAGAAGAACTCTTAGGTTCTGTGCCTAAGGGAGATTATTTGAATGAAGAGCTCATCAGATCCAAAGGCTGATAGAGCAAGTAGTAAAAGAAGAAGGTGAATTGTGAAAAAGAAAAAGTATGGAAGAGTATATAGGGACCCTTCCATCAAGAAACAAGAGGTCCGATTTTGTGACAAGGAGGAGTCACCACTTGATGAAGTGGTGAATAGAAAAATCTTATCCATCCAAAAATCTATTTCTAATATTTTGGCAAAATTTGATAAATTATGGGACTCTTTGGATAAAAAATTCTAAAATAATATGAATATTGCCAAAGAATCCAAAGAGCAAAATATTGATCATAAGTGCAAGAGGCGAAAAGAAGCTAAATGTCCCTACCAAAGAGGTAAGGATAAATTTGTTGTCATAGAGGAAGTTGTGGAGACAAACTATGAAGATGATCCTAGTTATGACATTTGTTAATACAAACATTCAAAGGGATGTTTCCCTATGATGTCACACTTACAAGAGTCTAGGGTGTATGCATTGAATCCTTAACTAGCACGTAGGAAAGCATCCAGACAATTTCCTTATTCTCAAAGCAATCCAAGATAGTTCCACTAATAACAATAAGCTTACTACACAAGTGGAGCTCCACCACAACCATATAAACAATACCAACAATGGCACCACCCACAATCATGGGGAATGCCACCACCAAGGTAGCAATATCCTTACAAGCAACAAGATCCATATGGGTACTACGTTTTGAAACCCATTTTTCCAAGAAGTTATACAAGTCATGCCTCATTTTAGCATCACTATTACCCTCTAGAGTACCACCAAACACATTCATCATATACTCAAGGAGAAAACCCATATCCATACCACCCTCCACATCCATCTACACACACATCTCTTCCCTCAACCTAGTTATCTCCTACTCCATCCATGTAGGGTGAGATTCCTCCACAGCCGCAGCAATGAAATGCTATGATGGTTGTACATTTACAACTAGCTTTCCAGCCAAGTGGTTTGGATAATTGATCTTGAAAAAGATCCTTCTTCCAACACAACAATCCTCTACAACCCTCACAACCTAGTACGATTGATTGCCCTGCATCTTCAGTACCCTCATCCTCTACATCAAATAGCTTTGAGTGCCCTTCAAACCAAGCATCATCTCAAATCTACACTATGATGTTAACTCATGCTATTTCTAATTGGCTCAAGGCTTGCCATCTTTCCACGAAATGATCTAACCCATGAAGTTCACTCATTTACCTACAGATCATTGGACATGAGCCATGCAAGACTCTTCTTGATTCTAGTTTTAGTGTCAACCTCATCTCCCATAACATGTACAAATCTTACAACCTACCACCTTTCAAGAAGAGCAACATTCATTTGGAATTGGTAGACCAGTCAATTACTATCCCTATGGAGTTAGTAGAGGACATTGTGACCACAGTTTCTGGGTGGTCCTATCCTACCAATTGTTTTGTGATCAAGGTTAATAATTACAAAGGTGACTTCCCCATCATTATGGGAGGAGCTTGGTTAAGCATGATCGATGTGCGAATGGGCATAAGGAACCTTTCCTTGAAAATCTCCAAGGAAAATGAATTTAGAAAATTAGAGAAGAAGAGTATTCCATGCATCATGTACAGTGATAATAGGTGCAACTGTGTACAAAATATTTGGTCCATCAAAAGTACATACGTTAAAGCACGTAATTAGTCTACATAAGAAATAGATATTCGACAATGTCTGCATGCAGTAGCCATAAAACAAGTGAGCACCCAGTAGCTAATAGCTAACCAAAAAAGCAACACATTATGCATGGAACCAACTAAAATCCTAACATGTGCTTATGTCGAAGGCATGGATGAACTTGAACAAGTTCATTACTGACTAATGATGAAAATGATGATACTTGTTGGGAAGAGTTAGAAATCCCTGATAACTTCAAGCAAGAGCCCCTAGAGTTGAAAACTCTACAAACTAGCATGGAGTATGCATTCTTAAATAATGATAAGCTAATCATAATCAATGCCAAACTTTCTCTTGAATAAAAACAAAGGTTGTTAGAGGTGGCTGACAAATGGGCAACAACCTTTGCTTGGTCATATCCCGAGCTAATTGGAATTGATCCAAAAATATGCCAACGTCGCATCTGCACTAACCTAGCCATAAAGCTAAGAAGGTAGCCATAGACATACCTAAATCCCAAATTGAAGTAGATCATCAAGGAGGAAATAGAGCACCTCCTCAAGGTAGGGTTTATCTATCCGATTGTGAACAGTAAGTGGGCTAGCCCACTTGTAATCATGTTAAAGAAAGGTGGCAAGTGGCAAGTCTGCATCAACTTCTAACTATTGAACATGGCAACATTTAAAGATCATTTTCCATTGCCATTTGTGGACCAAGTGTTGGATACTATCTCCAAGAATTGCTATTATAGCTTCTGGAATGGTTATAGTGGCTATAACCAAATCCAAATTGCACTAGAAAATCAGGCCAAGACAACATTCACAAGTCCCTAGAGGAATTTTGCATATTATGAGATGTCATTTGATCTATGCAATGCCCCTGCAACATTTCAATGCCTAGTCCTTAGCATCATCCAAAAGTAGATCAATAGTGGTGTGAGGTCTTCATGAATGACTTCTCCACCTATGAAGCTACATTTGAGCAAGCCTTGGATCACCTTAAGTAAGTACTAAAAAGATGTGTGGAAACAAATCTTTGACTCAACTAGCAAAATAGCCACCTCATGGTCTAAGAAGGCATTATATATGTTCACTCAAAAAAGGTATTAAGGTAGACCCAAAGAAAATAAGAGTCATCCAAGGAATAACCTACCAACCAAAAATCATTAAATATGTTCAATCATTCCTTGAACACACTAGCTACTATTGGTGATTCATAGAGAATTTTTCTAAGATCACAAAACCGTTGGTAGAGCTTACAAAGAAACATGCACCTTTCATCTAGACCAAGGAATGTGAATAAGCATTTCAATAGTTAAAGGAGAAATTCATAGAAACACTAATTCTATGGGCACTAGACTGGTCTAGACCATTCCACATCATGACAGATGCATCTAACTACACCCTAGGAGCTATGCTCACATAGTTGGATGATAAGAAATGTCCATACTACATCCACTACACAAGCCAAAGCATTGTGGAAGCACAATTAAAGTACACAACCATGAAGAAGGGACTAACAATAGTGGTGTATGCTCTTGAAAAGTTCAAGCACTATGTGCTTGGCTACAAAGTATTTATGCACACAGACCACAGTGCAATCTGCTTTCTCATGAACAAACTAATAATGAGCCCTTGTATCATATGATGGCTCGTGATCTTGCATGAATTCAATCTCACAATGGTAGATCAAAAAGGGATCAAGAATGTGGTCACTGACCACCTCTCTCGCTTAAGATGGGATAATAAAAAGCAGGAAAGCTTGCTCTCTAATCAATTTCTAGATGAAATCCTCTTTATAAGAGCAATAAATGACTAAACACCTATAGAAACAACATGGTACAATGGCATCCTCACCTATCTTCTCACTTAGGAGATGCCACAAGATCTTCACTTCAGAAAGAAGAAAAATTTCTTCATCAGGCCAAATACTTCATAGAAATCAATAGACATCTCTACAAGGTGTGTGCCAATGGCCTGATTTGTTGGTGTATCCCTAATGATGATCAATTGCATGTTCTCTAGGATGCTCAAGAAGGGCCTTGTAGAGGCCACTACATAGGGAGATGCATGGCCATAAAAATCCTAATGGAAGAATACTATTGGCCTACAATTTTTAGGGATGTTCATTAATTTATCATATCTTGTGAACATTGTCAATGAGATGGTGGGATGACTACATGAATGGAAGGTCCTCAACAATGGATTCAACCAATGGAGCCTTTTGACATATGGGGCACTAACTTCATGGATCCCATCACACCCATGTCCAATGAAAAGGCATATATCATTATAGCAATCAACTACTGCACTAAATGGGTAAAAGCAGTAGCCGTTACTAATTGTACATCATTCACTACTACTAGATTTATATAACAAAATGTTGTAAACAAGATTGAGGTGCCACATATACTAATTTCTAACAATGGAACTCATTTCACAAGTGTCACTTTTAGAAAGTTGATGCAACGCTTGGGGCTTGAACACAAATTAACAACACCCTACCACCCCCAAGCCAATGGTCAAGCAAAGGTAACTAACCAGAAGATCAAAAAGAGCTTAACAAGAACCATAAGTAAATATAGGAGAGATTGGAGCACCAAACTCAACAATGTCCTCTAGGCCTATCTCTTAACATGGAATCTCTCTATTGGCTACTCTCCCTACAAGTTAGTGTATGGAAAACTTCTAATGCTCTTGATCTACTCCAAGCTTTGTACACTATCAACATCCTATGATCTAGATCTTGACCTAAGTCTAGCACAAAAAGAAAGATTGATCAACTTGAATGTGCTAGATGAAAACCAATTGGTGGCCCTATCTTTGAATGAGGTGTACAAGGTATTCAACAAGCAACGTCATGAACTCAAAATACAAAAAGTAACATCTCAACCAAGTATAAGGTTCTCTATTGGAACCTCACACATGTACCCCAGAAGATAAAATTCCAAAAATTGTGGGAGGGACCTTATATAATTGATCAAACCTTTTCCTCTAGGGTCATGTTAATCTACAAACTTGAAAGTCCAAAATAAAAAGTATTTCGTCAACATCCAACAAGTGAACCCTTTCTTAGAGCTAAGACAAGCCAATGCAACTATCACCTTGATGGATGGACAATCACATTCCATTTTTTAGATCTCCTCCTTCCAAATTAATCATGGGGGAGATGGCCATCCATGCTGACAATCCATATGACTTCTCAATTTTTCTACTTTCTTTTTCCACATTTTTTATTTTACAAGTTATTTATTTTACAAATTTTTGATTTTCAAATTTTTCCCAATTTTGCACCATCACTAACATCTTTGAACTTTTCTTGATTGTTTTACATTTTCTCATATATTTTACTTTTTTTTTTTTGTTTAAGTGTGACTTTTTGTTATTTTTGCTAATAAAGTGCTTTATTGCTATAGGACACAATGCCACTATTACTATTTACTAATGAAAGTTTGTGCTTAATGTTGTGATTGTCAATGTCTAGTTTCTATTTTTGAATTCTAATGTCTAATTACTATGACATGATTTATTTTTCATGAAATAGGCAATGAGTCCACATCATCTACCCACTTAATAAGCTCTATGGTTTTTCTTGTTCTGGGAGTTTGAGGTCCCTTCCATTAACGAAACTTTCAATCAATTGGTGACCTTGATAGTTTTAGAATTGGGAAAGATTCAAAGGTTTTTGAAGGGTGTGATTTCAAGGTGACACAATACTCCTTCTACTCTTTTGCTTACTTGAGTGCTTGGGTGTTATTCATGAACTTCTTACCATTCCATCCCAACCACTAATAGAAAGACAAATAAAGTCATTGCATGGTGTGGTTCCCATCCAAAAAAGAGAGAGAAAAGAAAAGGAAAAAAAATGATGGGAATTCAAAGCACACCTCTTAGATACAATAAATGAATAAGTCTTTGCATGGCATGGTTCTCATTTCAAAAAAAACATGATGGGAACTTAAAGCACACCCCTTAGAGAAATAAAAGGACTACAAGCATTGGTTATGGGACTAGAAAGACATGCACCCATTCCTAAAGGTCCCCTCTAACTAAGGCCCTTTCTATCTCTTGCTTCCTACTTCTATTTTCTTCTCTTTTTGGAATGGCGGTTGTTTTGTGGGCACACTCTCATGTCTTGAGTTGGTGGATTGGTCTTGGAGTGATGATGTGAAGTCATTAAAAGAGGTTGGTTTTGGTCTGGACTAAGGAAAGATCTTCTTAGGTCATTTTAAACATATATTTCACAAGGGACTTGTTATAACCTTAATTCAGGATTTCATCCCACCTTCTCAATCAACCATCTATGTTACCATAACTCACCTCACTACTAATTTCTATGTTATGCTTGATGTCTTAGTTTGATAAGTTGAAATTCTTGGATAGATTCTTTTTGGTTGGTCCTTAACTTTTCATGATCATTAATCAACTATGGGGCCCATGGACTCCTTAGTTGGCATTATGTAAGGGCAACAAGGGCATGTTCCTACTATGGGAAGGACCCATTTGTATATCTCTTCCTTTGGTTAGTTAAGTCCCTTACTTTCAGCATTGTTACAATCCTATCTTTTGCATATTCCTTTGTGCAAACCACTCTGTGCTTCTTGAACTCTCATTGTCCATCCCATTTTATCATTTTTCCTAATTTTCTTAATTTTTGGAACTTTAACATCCTCTTCTCACATTTTCATCATGTTTATGACTATTTGGGCTTCCATTTGATCTTAATTTCGTTCACAATTTCTTTGTACTCTTCAAGTTTTGACCAAGTCAATGAAAATTAATGGTGGTCAATAGCTTCAGCAACAAGGCCCCATTGACATAGTTGACCACATCAATTGGGCCCTGTCAAAGAGGCCCCATCGACGTAGTACAAAAATACTATAAATACCATTGAACACTTAAGAATTTTTCACATTTAGTCCATAATGCCCAAGGAGTTTTTGTAATTTTTAGAGCCCAAAACCTTCCCAAGCCTCTAACTCACATACTATTTATCCAAATCACCCTGTTCTTCAATCTTGTAGTTACCAGAGGTAAGCTCTTAGTCATGGGGGTAGCAAACCCCAAGGTTTTGATCAAAAAAATTTTGAACTTTTTTCTAACTCCCCCAAAGGGTTAAGATATGAAATGTTATTAAATCATAACTTTTGAACAAATTTAATTCCTTTAACAACTTCGGTAAACCAAAGATTAAATTAATAACTAAATATCTAATCCATCTAGCCATAATATTACCTTAGCAAAATGTAACTCCCTTATGAGATAAGGTATTCCAATCATTTTGAGTTACATAATAATTACTAATCCATTGTTATATGTGATTACAAATGGCATCAAGATCAAAAAGACCACCAGAGAAGGACCGTCACAACCACAAGAGAAACAACCTAGAGAAGGAAGGGGCCAACAAGAACATGGCATGACAATAGGATGGTCCCTTCATAGTGGAACAATCCTATTTTAAGATAGCATCCTATCACCTCAATCCAATGATGAGGCCTAGTAAGGTGACAACCTTCTCCACCCGAGCATCCACTGCTCTAAGCAAAAAATTTCTAGCAAATCTTCCACAACTAATCTAGAGATAGAAAAGTTCTTCAAGGAGAATGAACAAGGAAGAAAACCTTGCCCTTCCCCTACTTGATTAGAAAACTATGCAAAAGGGTAGGGATAGTCTACTACACAAATGATATACTCAGGCATGCTCCTAATGCGTCGTGGGTTGAGATGATGAAGGATAATACATCTACCACGATCATAGAAGAGGAGCAGCAATGTCCACCTCCACCATCTACTCATGAGCAAATACTAGAGGCCTACATTGTGGTTAAACGCATGCAAAAATTTCAAAAGTAGCTCTTGCAACAAGGAGAGAAGTAGGCAGGAACTAGTGGTGGAGATCCATCTATGTACAAACCAGTCATGAGTCACCTCAAAGAAGTGGCTTGTACAATTAATCAAATGAAGGGATGTGGATCAATGTTGTCTACCCAATGAACATAGTTGCCTGCAAGGTCAGATCCAAGTGTCAAAGAGGTGACAGTGTCTCTCTCTCAGCACCATCTATTCCTAGAGATATTTGGAAATGCTACTTCCTTTTCAATGCACTTGGAGGAGGATGAGGAGGCAACTATATTGGTGATGCAGCACCAGGGATAAGAGAAAACTATAGAGATTATTGTTAATTGAGTCACTGAGGAGTTAAATGCACCTATGGTGCCTAAAGTAGATGTTTCTACACTAAGAGATGTGCAGGCATTGGCAAGGATAATCAATAAGAGACTAAGCACAACCCAGCATGAAGAATTGTTGGACCAACTAGTGGGAACTGAGCAACCAATTCCAGATATCTTTGATTTTCTAGACACCATCACTACAACCCAGTTGAAGATGTCGGAGGCAAAGGGCAAGTGCCTTATTTTAGAAGGACAACTTGAAATATCTCAAGCACATGGCTACAGAAGTTGCCAAATTGCATGCCCAAATTGCTAATCCTACTCTTATCAACCCTACATTAACATGAGATGAATCTTTTCAACAACTTCAAGAATAGCTTAAGTGGGTTAAGGGAGAAATGGTAACGGTGCTCTTTAATTAGTCCATAGTAGAAGCTACAACTCATTTAGTATGGAGGGACTTGATGCAGACTTGCTAAGAAAATGAGACCTTGACTACAAAAAACCATCACTTGTGGAACATTGATGCACAAAAACAATAGTTAGAAGAATTTATCCATCAATAGTAGGAATAGCTTGCTAAGGAAAACGATGAACTAAGGAGATTGGCCTCTCCATGAAGGAGGTTTGTGCCTTATGCCAGAAGTCAGCTATTGAGATTACTACTTAGAAGAATGAGGCTCTAAAATTCGAGAAAGTTAAAAATCATTACAAAGATAAGGTTAGCCTACAAAAGGAGGTGAATGAAAAGCATATCCAATTGATGAAGGCAAAAGTTAATGAGGCCCTCCAACAACTCCAATAAGGCAAAGAATTATGGCAGCCCATCATTGATGGGATTGATGCCTACAACAAGGCAAAAATTCGCATGGAGTTACAAATTGAAGAGATGATAGATTACATGGAGCTATTCAATCTCTATTATGCAAACCTAGTGATGTTGACTACCAAATGACCACAATCTAAACTTGAAAAGCAAGTGGCCAGCTCATACTTGTTGTACAAAGCTAAGTTCAAGACCCATAAAGACACCAAGAAAAAGCTTGTAGTTGCAAATGCTAAACTTGAGGTTCTCAAGGTAAAATTCACCACCCAGAGATCAATCGCAAAGAACCTAGCCAAAATAATGAATGACTACGAGGTGCTACAAGACACACTTCGAGAATTTGACATTGATCATAAGTAATTCGTAGCCTAGTTTGTCAATGTGAAGGAGCTCTTTTCCATTTTGCCTTGTGTTTGGGATGTTCCAATCCTAGCCCATATCAGCAAAACTGCATGGACCGTGAATGATCTCAAAAGTAAAGAAGAGAAATGAAGGCATTATTGGATGCTTTTCTCCTTCCACCTAAAGTAGTAGCAGCAGCATGATATCCATCGCTACCTCTACCACCACATGTGCATGAAGCTGGTGAAGGTCCCTTAGAACCTTAGGAGCCACCACCACTTGGGACTATCTAACCTTCTCCATCAACTTTATGCCATCAAAGAACATGCTGTCTAGTTTTGAAGAATCGTGTCATAATGTTCAATTTTTTGTCATGAACACTGCAATTTTTGTAATGTGTTGATCCATACACTAAGCACTCAGTTATTATGTTCATTTTGTCTTGTTTTTTTTTTTTGTCTAAGTTGATTAATAATACCTTCCCAATTTTGTAAAGAACTCAAGGACAAATTTTCATTTAGTCGTGGGGGTATGATGAGTTTCAGTTTGTCATGTCAACTAGGCCTCGTCAACTAGGCCCCTTCAACATAGTCAATTGTGTCGATGAGGCCCCATCAAGTAGGCCCCACTAACAAGGTCTTGTTGCCATAGTCAATTGCATCAATGTGATCCTATCGACGTAGGGATCTATCCCAATCTATAAGTACAAGCCACCAACTACATTTATGGCATTAATTCTCATAGTAGTAGCAGAGCTCTTGCAATTTGTTTATTTGAATGTTATAGTATTTTTCCTGAGTGCCCGCAACAAGAGTCATTGAGTATACAAATCCTTATTCAAGCACTATTGTACCTAAGCATAACAATATGTGTGGCAATAAATATGAGCTTTCTAATAAACCTTGCAGCATTCTAGATATATTAAATATTTTATTTATGCATTTAATGTTTTCAATTACTTATTCAATGTTTTCCAATAATTAAGCTAATAAGATAATTGAGCAAGATAAGCTAGATAGATTAAATACATAAGTACGACCGATTTGAGCATAACATGTATTCCCTTGGTAATCCTAGCAGTGTTATTACTTGGTACACCTAGTAGCATAGTGCTTGATAACCCAGCAGTGGATATGTGGGTTCAGGATGTGTACAAAAAGTGGGACTAGATACTTATGTTAGGATTAGCTAGAGGCTAGTAAGTTAGTTATATTGAATTAGCCATTAAATTACCTTATCTTTATCTCTATTCAAGCACCAAGACTATAAAACATAAAACTATAAAAATTGTATGCCTCAATTACACTGATCATACCATGTGCTTCACAAATGTAATTGGAAAGACAATGAATGACCTTAGGGCAAGGCTTACTGCCTAGAAGACTAGTGCACTAGAAACTATAAAGTCCACAAAATTTGACCAAATCGTGCGTGAATGCTCTATGATTCGTATGGTTGGACATAGGGGTACCTTGCTACTCATCACAAGTGTTGCAATGAATGTCACGAATCTTGGCTTTATTATCATTCACATCAATGTGTTTAGGTAATTATGCTCAAATAAAGATATGTACAATTACTTTAGTTCATACTGTGGGCGCTTTGTTAATATTCTAACTCTAGGGAAAGTAAACTGCAAGAGCTTTGTTACTCTAGTGGCTTAATGTGTCCTAAATGCTCTGCATACATGCATTTATATAGGCTTAACTTGACTCTGCATCGCTGCATCTACATCAACGCATCTATGTCGATAATGTTACATCGACGCATGCCCATTAATGCAACTAGTCGACTATGCTTTATCACATATTTTCATCATTCAAAATGATTGCTAATTGATTTTCTTGTTCATCTTTATATCCTCATCCTTGTCCTTGTCCATGTTCATATCCTTTTCCTCTTCCATGTCCTTGATCCTGTGTCTATTGTGGAGTACTTAACCATTATTAAGTACATTTGTGCATATTTTTCTCATGTTCATTAACTAAATCTTCTATATTTATTGGAGATGTATTACTCATTTTATCAAAATGTCCACATCCACACCCCCATCCTTGTCCTCGTTCTCATCCTTATCTTTGTTGTGGATTTCTAAATTCTCTCTTTCTTTTTCCAAAATAGGTAGTTGGATGTTGAATTCTATTTTCCCATTGAAATCTAATTTCTAAATACTTTGTCGGTTAGCAATTAGAATAGAAGGAAGCTTGTTATGATTTTACATAAAGGCAGGAGTGGTATATATATGAAATCATAAAATATTTTTTTTTTTAATTTAAAAATTATTTCTATGATACCCAAACCCAAAAAAACATATTTTGTGTGAAATCCAAAACCTTTTTTATGAAACCTAAACCCAAAAAGATTTGAAACCCAAAGTATTGGTTTATGAGGATATTTATATTTAATAATTATTTCTATGATACCAAGACCCAAAAACTAAATATTTTTTATGTGGCAATACCCAAACCTAGAAAATAATATGTTTTGTCTCGATACCAAAATAATGGTAGTCAGTGAGAATAACATTGCATACTCAAACCCAAAAAATTATTTCTACAATACCCAAACACCAAAAAATAAATTTTTTTTTGGGTAGAACCCAAAACTTTTTTTGCAAAACCCAAATGCTAAAAAAATTGAAACCCAAAGTATTTGATTGGGGACAAAGGTAAATGTTGTAGTACAAATCAATGGGAAAAGTGGGCTTCATCTTCAACAATCATCTACCCATTGTGGACCCTGATAACAATTCCAATACATGTACGTATACTTTTCGAGGTTCTTTTTCAAATTACAAGTGCATTATGATCCTAAGAGGTGTTGAATTGCAGCATCTTTCTTAACAAACTCTTTAATCATTAGAATGTGGTAGTGAACTTGGAACCAATGATTGGTTTCCTTGTGAAATGCCAGATATTTGTGTGTTCACTGACCCAAAGGATGAAACTCTCTGCAAATTTTGTGATTGAAGCTTCTAAGGAGATGAAAGTGATGCCTGTGGTGATGCTGGTTGACCTGAATCTCATGAGCTTAATGTTCCTTAACCCATACATGTCTATTGTGCATGAGAAAGTTCATTATTCATTCCATCATTGCCCCTTGGGACTGCCTCACAACCTGAAAATTTTCCATTGATTCAAAGGGGTTGTTGTTAAGCTTTATGAATCTAATTTACCTATGAAAATGCGTCAGGTTACATGGATTTGCTTGAATAATGAACTATACACTCCATTGTATTTGTTGTTCAAGCCCAAAAGCATTGTTGCTGTTGCGCTGTTCATGGCTTCCAAATTTGTAGAGGCGAACTTGCCTGAGTAATTGTGGGAGTTATTTTGTTTACATGACAGTTGGGTTTGATTTTGAGGTCGAAACATCTTACACACACATCATTAGGGCTGTTGATGAACTTTATAGGTCTAATTTGCCTATGAAACTGCGTCAGGTTGCATGGAATTGATTGAACGATGGATTGTACACTCCAATGTATTTATTGTTCAAGCCCAAAAACATTACTGCTGCTGCGCTACTTATAGACGAAGTTGCTTGAGGAATGGTGGAAGCTATTTAGTTGCCAACATGCTGAAATTGGGAAGATCTCTAAGATCTTCTTAAAGTTTTATGAAACTCGCCAAACGATTTTGCAATTTCCTAGAAGTAATTTTATTGTTTCCCTTTTTGAGATCTATCTTTCGCCGCCCAGCATTGCTACTGCTGGTGCCTTCAACACACTAGTTTGAATTATTCAGAATTGGTGTAAAATACAGACATATTTTAAAATGCATGTACTTTGTTATTTTCCTAAATTTGAATTTAAATAATTTGTCTATTGACAACGAAAGCTCTTTTGGTGAATGATTATGCTTGTATGGATCAAATGAGAGTCATTACCATTTTGTTTAATTGTAGTTCTATAACATTGTGTTGCTGGTTATGGACAAAATATTTAGGGTTGCCAATAGTTTGTCCTTGAGCGTTATGGATTTAATATTATTTTGTGTTACCGGTAGCCTCTTCTTAGAGTATCACAAACAAAATATTATATTTTATATTTGCTATTACCGATAACATCTGCCTAGAACCCTATAGATAAAATATTATATTTATTTTTAGCATTACAAATATTCTATTTTATATTTAGCATTACTAATATATAATTGGTAGTTGGCCTGTTGGCCAAAACTATGATTGGTAGTTGGCCTCTTGACCAAAATAATTATTTACACCAATTGCAAGATTAACACTGCTAAATTCCAATGTATCAAGTATGTTCATGCAAATAAATCCAAAATGGTTATCTACCTACATAATTCTTTTGTCAAATTTAAAGTAATATGGGAAAGAAAATGATACTAGATTAGCCCCTTTTATAGAAAAAAAGTTACTAGGTGTAAAGAAATAAACTACCATAAAATAGTTAAACGTGAATAGTAAATACCAAAGATCTCAATATCTGCTAGATTTTTAAAGTTTCCTTCATAAACATAAACTAAAGATATCACTAGCTTAGTTATATATTTAATATATATACCTATTGATGAGTCATCAGTTGGCTAGGTTATCTGATAAAAAGTTCAACTTTTTGGTTAGCTCCAATATTTTAGCTTTGATGTCCTAGCCCCAATAACAAGGCTCCGATAACAAGGCTCTAACAACAAGGCTCCAATAATAGGGCTTCGACAACAAGGCTTTGATAACAAGGCTTCGATAATAAGGTCCCGATAACAAGGTCCCAATAACTAGGCCTTATCAACGAGGCCCCATTGATGCATCGTATCATGCATCAACAAGGCCCTGTCGATGTAGCCTAGCAATAAAATCTATAAATATGTGCTTACAGCCATGTTTATGGAAATTCTTTGGTCAATAGAGTAGCCAAACTCTTGCAATTTTATTCCGTAATCTTAAATGGCAGTCAGTGAGTGCCCACAGTGTGGATTTGAGTCAATTGTATAGTGTCTTATTTGAGTGGCAATGTACCTAGACACATTCCATAAACAACAATAAGATCGAGATTGATTCTTATTCATTGTAGCACTTTGACTTAGATTAAATTTACTTTTAATGCAATTTATATTCTATGTACTTAGTTAATATTTGCGTTTCCATGCATGTTGATGAATTGGTAAAATGAGCATGACCAATTTCAAGCATAAACACATATTCACTTGGTAATCCCAATAGCATTATTGCTTGGTTCACCCAGTAGCATAGCACTTGGTAATCCCAGTAGTGGATACATGGGTTCAGGACATGTATAGCAAGCTAGGAATGAACACTCATCGCCCGTAAGCTATTTTAGACTTTACTTTATGTTGTTAATTAGATTAAGTAATTGATTTCTTTATTACCATTAGGAGTAGCATAAGGCCAAAACAACATCAAGAATCATATGCCTCACTCTAGACTAAACCATACATGACAAAGTTACCACTAGTCCAAGTGGGATGATAGTGAACTATGATCAAGGCATAATGATCTAGATGCCACAACTTGTCACATCTACAGAATTTGACCAGATCATGCATGAATGCTTGTGATTCATATGGTTGGTCATAGGGGGTACCTCACATCTCATCGTTGGTGCCATTGCCAAGGATGGTGCTAGTTATCTAGATTAGTTATATCATACACGATCATTGTCAATGCATTAATGATTTATCTTTTAGAAAATATTAAGTCATACACATCATTAACTAACAAAAATGTCTCTTTCACAAGGAAGCAATAATGCATTGTATGAAGAGAACATTCATGGGATAACTAATGAGATATATATTGAAGAAAATTGGAGTAACCAACCTCATGCAAGGGTTTTATATGTTCATGATCATCCTAACTACGCTCAAGGACTACATTCACCTAAGGGAGACAATCCTAGAGGAGACGAAGTAAGTCCTAGACAAGGGGAGGCCTCAAGGCCTAAGACCTCCTAAAAACCTAAAAAGATAAATTAATGGACTATGGGGAACACCATCGAAGCCATGGCGATCCTCCCAGTTCTGCATCTTCCTCTTCCTCTTCAACATCTAGTTCTGACAAAGATGAACGTAGGTATAGAAAAAACGCTCCACTATGGGGTTGAAATAAGGGTAGAAATCAAAACCATGGAAAAAATCAAAGACCTCAACATGAACACAACTGAAACTGTCATAATTGCAAAAATAGAAATAGCAATTTTCACCATGCCACATCCAATGATGATGAACCATTGTTGGCCACTAAGAGCCTAATGCATATCACAAAGGCAGTTAAGATACCCCACAAGCATTGCAAGGAAAGTTGCATCAAAAGGCTTGATATGAATAACATCCCTAAATTTTTGGGAGGCTATGCTTTTGATCCACAACATCACTTACAAGCCTTCCATGATGCATGTGCCTTGCAAAATATCAAAATTAAGTGGCAAAAGCTTAAGCTCTTTCCCAAGATACTAATAGATAAAGTTGAAAGTTGGTATAGATCAGTGGAAGCAAGTTCCATCCATTAGTGGTCTATAATGGTAGAACTTTTCAATGAAAAATACCAAACTTATGCAAGAATGTCCAACCTAAGAAAACAAATCCAAGGGTGGAAGCAAGAAAATCATGAACCCTTGGATGTGGCCTTGGATAGATACTATTCGCTACTACATAAATGTCTCAGCCATGATTTCTCTCAAAAAGAGCAACTTTTCCACATCATAGATGGGCTTCGTAGTGAAACGAGGGAGACCCTTGGGATGTATGCTCAAGGTCAATTATACAAACTAAAATCCCATTAGATACAAAAGCTAATCAAGCAGGTGGCGAAAGAAGAAGAAGAGCTATGTAAATAAGAGAATGTTGAGAAATATCACTGGGACCCAACTCTTCAAAAGAAGAGGGTCCATATCTATGATGAGCAAAAAGAGGTAGCTTTCGATGGTGTGATTTCATAACAAACCTTGCCATTGCAACAATCTCTTGATGAACTCTAGGTAAGGCTAGATAGGATGTCAAAGAGGATAAATGAAATAGCTATAACTTTCATAGAAACTATAGAAAAGAAGATAACACAAAATGAATTAGGGGATCACAATAAACGCAGGAAGAAGAACCAAGAAATAGCTAGAAACACTTATTAGCAAACAGGGAAAATGGTTGTAGAAGAAGAGGCTACAAACTCAACCATAGAAGAAGATGATGGATGTGAGATCTGCCTATATGACCATCCAAAGGGCTATTGCCTAATCATGTTACATCTACATGAGTATTGGGCTTTTGCATTGAATCCAAAGTTTGGAAAAAAGAAAATGCCTAGAAAATTGCCTTTCTCACAAGGTAATTATAGATAGTCCTACAACCAACCATACCATCCTAGTGGGACTTCATACCAATCTCAACACTATCATCCAACACAGTGGAAAAACCCACAGTCATGGTGGAGGCCATCATCAAACCAACACTACCCTTACTACCAGCCAAACCCATACAGGTATTATGTTCAACAACCTATTTTCTTGACTAGTTCTACTTCCTCTACTTCAAATCACTACTACCACTCTCCTAAATATCATCATGGCACAACATTTTTTGAAGGATCACCACCTCACACCTCTCATCCTTCATCATATCCTCAATATTCTCATACTTCCCTTCACCATATATCACCACCAGCAACATAGGAAGGTTCAACACCATGACATTAATGAGATCATGCCACTTGTGCTATGAACATACACAAAAATGATAATGTCAATAGATCTCCACCACAATCTCAGAAAAATCCTTTCTTTAGAATGGTTCCCATGTGTAAGCACAACACTTATGAATGTACTAACTATTAGTAATTGTGTAAAGCAATGAGACCACCTCATCCATCCCTCTAGTTCTCTGAATAAAAA
>MNCI01038043.1:433174-458693 GCA_015680685.1 Gnetum montanum | reverse complement strand
AAGAACCTATTGTGGACATGGTCAAATACCTTGCATCCTGATCTCTACAATCCCTTCTCATCCCATTATTCACCTCACTACTACATACAATTATGAGCCTTTTGATTTTGTATAGTATAGTACAACATTCCAACCATGGCAGTTGTGTGTTTTTTGGAACAAAGGCATGGTCTACATTTAACTTCTTGGGTGCCCATGGACATATATAGAAGTGGTTATGCAAGGGCATTACGGTAGGAGCCTAGTTTGGGGAAGGACTCACTTGCATAACTTTTGTTGATCATGGCTTTGAACTAACCTTCACATCTCCTAGAACATCAATGACAGTTTCTCTAAATTTATGCATAATTTTAGGACTAATTCTCATCACTTTCAATTACTTTTTTAGTTTTTTCCTACTTTTCTATTAAAATATCTTTCAAGTTCAATATTTTTTGTCCATCTTCTAAATTAGACCTTTGGTTTCAATTGTTTGAAAACTTATGTGCTTCTAGAGTTTCACTGATTAGTCATCGGAATCTTTATAATGTCCTATTTTCAAATATCATGATAACTAATAGTAATTGATCAAAATAATGTAAACATCTTGATGATTTTAGTTACCTCATAGCCTTGGGCATACTATACTATCATCACCTTGTGCTTAAATGAAAACTAAGGGATTCGAAAAGGGCAAATTATTAAGAAAATTTTACCAAAACTAATGTTAATCCTTTGGTAACTATAGGTGATGCTAAAATAAACACCTAGGGAAGAAGGTATTTTGCTAGGCATGGAAATGAAGCCAAGAGAGAGACAATGGAGAATATGCCCATGGACAAATTGTAGCACATACAAGATAGTAACTCAAGCATCACATATTTACTAGATCCATGGGATGATGAGAATTTCAATCCATCCTTCAAGAATGTTGCACATAACTAGAGAAGCATCGACATAATAATCTAGGTTGAAAGTCTGCCACTGCTAGCGGTAATAAGAAGAATCACCTTCAATAGATTCTTAAAGACCTTTGCAAATTTTGTAATCTTCAAAGTTTGTCCAGTCTTTTTGTCACTCTGTCATTTTGTATGCATCCACTTAAATAAAATTTTGTAATGTGACACTCAAAGTCAATCAGTAGTTAACGTTAGTTAATAATTCCATACGTTTCAAATTTTGTAAAGAAAGCTCAATCCTATCCTGTTAACTCAAGGATGAGTTTTTATTCCATCATGGGGGTATGATGATTCATCAGTTAGCTGGGTTATCTAATAAAAAGTCAAACTTTTTGATTGGCTCCAATATCTTAGCTCTAATGTCTTAGCCTCGATAACAAGGCTCCAATAACAAAGCTTCAACAATAAGGCTCCAACAACATGGCTCCAATAACAAGGCCTCAATAACAAGGTCCTGATAACTGGGCCTTGTTAATGAGGCCCCGTCGACGCATTGTATCATGCCTCGACAAGGCCCCGTCGACACAACCTAGTAATAAAATCTATAAATACACACTCATAGCCGTGTTTATAGAAATTCTTTCGTCAATAGAGTAGCCAAACTCTTGCAATTTTATTCTGTAATCTTAGAGAACAGTTAGTGAGTGCCCACAATGTGGATCTAAGTCAATTGTATAGTGTCTTGTTTGAGTGGCAATGTACCTGGACACATTCCATGAATGACAATAAGATCAAGATTGATTCTTATTCATTGCAGCACTTTAACTTAGATTAAATTTACTTTTAATGCAATTTATATTCTATGTACTTAGTTAATAGTTATGTTTCCATGCATGTTAATGAATTGGCAGAATGAACGCAACTAGTTTCGAGCATAAACACATATTCACTTGGTGATCCCAGCAACCTTATTGCTTGGTTTACCTAGTAGCATAGCACTTGGTAATCCCAATAGTGGATATGTGGGTTCAAGACATGTACAGCAAGCTAGGAACAGACACTCATCACCCATAGCCTAGTTTAGACTTTACTTTATGTTGTTAATTAGATTAAGTAATTGATTTCTTTATTATCATTAGCAGTAGCAAAAGGCCAAAACAAAATCAAGAATCATATGCCTCACTCTGAACTAAACCATACGTGACAAAGTTATCACTAGTCCAAGTGGGAAGACAACGAACTACGATCAAGGCATAATGATATAAATTCCACAACTAGTCCCATCGATGGAATTCAACCAGATCATGCATGAATGCTTGTGATTCATATGGTTGGGTGTAGGGGGTACCTTACCGCTTATCACCTATAATTTGGCCAAGAGAATCTTGTAAAAGTAGATTTAAAGTTTAGTTCATATATCATATTAAAATTATGAAAGTTGCTATTTTACCTAATTTTATGTATTATATAATGATTTTGGTCAAATCACTATGATTACATGATGAGAAGGATATGCTTGGAGCAAATATGCTAGTTTTATGGATGAAATATTATGTAACATATTATTTAGCATTACCAATCTTTGATTAGTAGTTGGCCTCTTGGACAAAAATATTAATTACTTCTTACAACTTTGATTTTTTCCAAAAGAAATATTCTAATGAATACTAATTATTCTTAGCTTGTGAAAGGAAAACAAAGTAACAATGTAAATTGTTTCACCTTCCTCTACTTCAATCCACTAATGTATTAATAGATAGTTGATGAGTGGCAAGGTACCCCTACACTCAACCATACGAAACGAGTGTAGCATGCACAATCTGATCGAACTCTGCAAACTAAGTGCGTACACGCCCCATAGAACACTTGGGGTTAATCATTCGTTGTCTTCCCAGACTTACTTGTGATTTTCACGATGTATGGTTAAGTCCAAGGCATGTGATTTTTTTTGTCTTTTATGTTTTTCTCCTATGCTATCGAGGTGAAGGGTTGAGAAACTAACTAACTCTAACTAATGACCAACTCTAAATTACCTAGCGTCAGCATCTGTTCCCACTTATCTTACACACCCTAAACCGATGCAACCGTGGCTACCAAATGCTAATCATTGCTAGGATCATCACACGTAATGCACATGCTCGAAGTGGTCGTACTAAGGCACCTAACTAGGAGGAAAGGGTTGAGAGAATCTATCTAGCCTAAGTGTGATGAGCAGCCGATTCCTTGACTAACCGTACACATTTGGGACTGCCACTGGGATTACCAAGCATAAATCCTGGATATGCCACTAGGTTACCAAGTAGTCACACTAGATGCTCGTAATCAAGTCGTACTCATGCCGCATGCGATGAGCAGCCGATTCCTTCACTATCCGTACACATCCTTAGATGCTCATAATCAAGTCATACTCATTCCGCATTCTAGGAGTTTAAGGGTGAGAGAGAAAATAATAAATAAAATCCTATTCCATGCACTGGAAGGTTTATCCAAGAAGTTCATCTTTATTGTCGTACACAACTTATGTTCAGGTACAATGTTGCTCAAATAAAGATCCGATCACTTTAGGACTCCTACTACGGGCACATGGAAAATATTCTATCTCTAGAGTGATCAAACTACCAGAGTTTCTCTACCTCTAACTCAGGATGGAAAAACAAGGGAGAGCCACCTCTTATTTATAGATATGGTGGCAAATCGCGATATCGCATACGCGACATCGCAGGAGATGACGCGATATTGTGGCTCATGCGAATCACGTCTCATCAATAGTTAACCTCTTATTTAAACAAGTTCTATCATGAAGTCCCCATGTATCACATGGGATATGTTGTGGTTAATTATTGTTTTCAACTATTAAGCTAACACCAATTTACCAAGGACAATAAAAATATATGTTCCTAAGTTTTCATCAAATGAGCAAATGAAAAATGAACAAGTTAGTTTAAGAAATGATATGTTTACTCTTTTGTGGAGAACCTTCTTATTACTATGTTTAGCTTGGGGCACCCATCTGCTATCTGTAATCCACATCAGTGCATTTATGTGTTGTTGATAATGCACTTCCTCATTTCCACATTGGTGTTAAGGTGGCCTCCATATCCCATAACGGATAACACATTTTTGCATTGATGTTGGGGTGGTGTCCACATCCAGATGGGGTTTTAGGTCTCTAATTTCTCAAATTTTTCTCCTAGTAACTGATTTCATGCCCTATAAATTCATTCTTGATGGGAAACAAAGGCACCACAAATCATAGCAAGATTGCAAGTCTGGTTACTTTCATAGATGCTTAAAGGTTGCATATACCATCATTGCATAGTGTCAGTGTAAAAGAAGAATCTAAACACCAGGTTTAATTTGAGGCATCAATGCTAGAGGTCAGTTCCATTTGCTCAAGCATTGTGCATTTTTCGTAATTTATGCATGTGAATTTCTTATGCGATTTGCTTTTACACTCTGTACTTTAAATATACTTGTGCAATCCAATTTTTTGCACAATTATTTTCTTACATTTGGTATCGGAGCATTAGATCTCTATCTTGATGTAGTTTTTGATGATGGTGCAATCTAGAGATAGTGTTGTTTAATATTTCTACACATAGCTGGATTTTTGTGATTTATGTATGCATCGTGGTTTCTCGGAATATTGTGTTGTAACTTGTATTGCAACGCAAGGAATCTACTAAAAATTCTTCAATAAGGGTTACCTTGGTGATGAGTGATGAGGTACCCCTACACTCAACCATACGAATACGAGCGTTACACGCACGATCCGGTCGAACTCAGCAGATCAACTAGTTGTGGCATCTAGACAGTTAGCCTTAGGTCGTAGTTCGTTGTCTTCCCACCTGGACTAGTATTAGCTTTGTCATGTATGGTTTAGTCCAGAGTGAGGTGTATGATGTGTTTCTAACCTAATGCTACTCTTGAAGGCAATGGAAGATAATGTTAACTAAGCTAAGGGAGAAAGCGTGAGAAGGAATCTAGCTAGCCTAAGTGCGATGAGCATCCGTTCCTTGATTATCCATATACATCTTGAACTTCATGCACAACTACCACTAGGATTACCAAGCACAAATCCTAGGTACGCTACTGGGCTACCAAGTAGTCACACTTAAATGCTCGTAATCAAGTCATACTCATTCCGTGCTTAACATGAGTTTAAGGGTGATAGAGAGATTAACTTAGGAAAGCAGTAAATAACAATTACTTAAATGATTAATCTAAGTGACTGCTGAAATGATGAAGTAATCTCGATCTTTATTGTCGGTCATGTGCGTGTCCAAGTACGTCACACTCAAATAAAGGATGTCGTACGATTACAATCACCACACTACGGGCATACACTGGGAGGAAAAGGGTTGAGAGAAAGAAATTAAAACACTTAAACTAAGAACTACTTACTTCCTACTTCTCATGATTGATCCATCTGTCTACCTCTTATTTATAAATGAGGAAATAGGCTGCGATATCGCGTATGCGATATCGCGTATGCGATATCGCAGTCGCCCAAATGACAACTCATCATACCCCCACAATTGAATGAAAACTCATCCTCAAGTTACAGTGATTACATAGTGGATAAGTATGGGATTATTGGATGGTGAAAATGGGATTATGCCACAGTGTGGAATGAAAACAAAAATGAGACACAACACAAAGAATGTGCTACAACAACAAAATTTTTGAAACTCATGTAGTTCCTGGTGGCGGTGGCTCCTCCATTGGTGCTTTCCCTTTGTCTTGTGCTCCAGGTTTTGAGACTTGATGGTGTTAGAGTATGGCCTAGAGCTTCTCCTCCTCAGTCCAAGGGTCTTGTTCCATCCATGCTAATGTTCTGATGTTTGATGAAGTTGGCACCTCCCATGGGTAGGGTAGTTGTGGAAACATTTGATTGTCCTTGACATACCAAGCCGCAAACACCCAACGTTCCTCTTCGTAGGCTCTAGCTTTATCTTTGTATTCCTGGCAATCTGCAAACCATCAAGCTAGATCTATTGCAACACCTTTTTATCCTTGGTAGCTTGCTTTTACCAACTCAAGTTCAAAATTTAAGATCTCTAATTTTTCCAATAACTTCTTGCATTCTACAAATTTTGCTTCATATTTGACATAGGTGGTAGCTACCTATTGCTTGAGCTCTGTTCTCGGGTTCCCTACTATTAACATGGCAAGGTTGGCATACCGCAGGTTTGCCAACTCCATGTATTTTGTCAAATCCTGAATCTGCAAGTCCCGGTTCTTAATTTCTGGTTGGTGGGCAAAGGAATATGTGTCCAATATGGCCCGCTAGTCAGTGTGTTAAGCACTGATAGAATTGATGTGGGCCTTGGCCATATGGATCTCCTTCTCAAGGATCTGTTTGTACATCCCCACCTGGTCTCAAAAGTGCTCCTTTAGCTTTTCATGTCGTTTAGCCTCATTTTGTCATGCACTGATTTTGATAGCTGACTTTTGGTGAATAGCGCGTACCTCCTCCATTGTCCCTGGCTAAACGGCTCATGTCTTGGTTGACCCAGATGAATTATTCTTGCAATTGATGGAAGTGTTCCTTGAGAACATTCTTTTGCTTCTCCACAGTGGTCAACTGAAGGTTGTCAGCAACAAGCTGCTTATTTTCTTCTTGTAAGGCATTGAGTGCATTGAGATGCACATGAGTTTGCACCTATGCTACAGAGGCATCCCAAATAGCCTTCTCTTTTTCTTCAGCCACCTTTTTATTCTCCATTAATAGCTTGGTTAGTTGCTCAATTCTAAAAATGTCTAACTGGTTTGTGGAAACAAATTGTACCAGATCCCGCTGTGTTGCTTGTAGCGCCATGAGCTGCTCTTATAATTTCTGCACCTCTGCTTCAGCATGCTCAACCCTCACTTCTGTTAAAACCAACTTCCCCTTTGTGAAAATGAGGTCTAACTAAATTGTCGTAACATCCTGAGGAATGTAAAATAGGGACGTCATTACTTGTCCTATTTGTAGCAATTGATCAAGCGCATCCTCATGTTCCGCAGCAGTCATTGAGGTTCTAGCCAAAGTTTGAGCATCCCATGCTCCTGTGACATCTACCGATGACACAACAGGTACATTGAACAATTCCCTGATGTCATCTGTGACCACTTCTACAACTCCCACAGCATCTTGGTGTTACATAACCACCACAGCGGCCCCTTTACCAGTTTCTAATTGCACCTGGAAAGATGTCACATTTTCTAAGATCTATTGTGACTAAGTACTTTCCCCTCCTCCTGAATGAATAAACACTTCACCCCTTGTGCAATCCAAAGAAATAGTGGGCTAAATGGCATCATCGATGATGCGAAAGAGATTTATGTCATCACGACTTCCCCAACTGATCGTCTTAGCGATGGCCCTAAGATGCCTCATCGACGATCTGTAGTCTTGTGGTGGCAGCAGTTGATTCTAGCCTGTTCTCGGCCCTGCTTCCTATTTTTGGCTGGGTCCTATACTTGGAGGTTGGTTGGATCCTGCAAGTTGAGTTGTAGTTGGTCCAGCCATTTGTTCTTCTTCTTCTTCTAGCCCCAGCATGTCATCAGTAATTTTCCTTATGGTTGGTGGCTTTAACAATTCAACATAGGAATCATTTTTGGGCTTTTTGGAGGACATCATTGGTGTACCCCTTGATACCAGCACGTCAACAAAGCTTTCTGATAAGACAAGGAAAAGGCAAGCTAAGCTTCCCTGTCTTCTATTCCTTGAACCACCTCAGGATCTCCGTTAAATATAGATAGGGTAGATTATCATTAACCTTTCCCATCAGCACTGTACATCCTCTTGCCACATACATTGATATTCTTTTTAAGCCCTTCGTGGGGAAGAGGTGATAAGTTCCATTTTTGAAGTAGATCCTCTCCTCCATTGTCAACTCACCAAATATCTTATCTCTGCCATATGCCATTTCCAACTAATCCCGTATTCAGAAGGTTTAATACTAAGTAACCTTGGGCCCTGTATTCGGAAGGTTTAATACTTCCAAAATGGCCTGCACCGAGAAATCGACTGTCACACCACAAATATTGACAGTGGTTCCTCACTCCCTATTGTGCCAAAATTGGTACATCTCCCCTAGGTACCAGGCACCGCTTTCAAAGAGAATAGGCCATAAGGGAGATCCTTTGAGGTGATCCCTAACAGCCTCAGGAGCGAACTCTGCAAAAGATTCAAAGTTTAATTCCAAAATCACTACAGCGAATGTGGAATTTTCGTGGATGGCCTGAACACAATCCTGGGGCAACGTGAGATGTTCTCCCTATTCAAGTGCTGCTGTAGCTCCTCCTTCTGCCTGCCTAGACTATACGGTAGGAGGGTCCTCTTGATGAATACTGAACAAGTGTTCCTCCTGTTCTGCATCTTGTCGGGTAGGACCTTGTCTTCCACCTCTCCTGGGTCGCTTGCTTCCACCTTGAGTAGGACCTTCCTTTTGTTCACATTTTAGGGTCATATGCAATCACACGGGGCCAAGCGTTAATAAGGTTCTTTTTGAAGTTAATTTATACCTTACTACTTACCTTAATTAATTAATTTGTTTAATCTCCATGTGATGTTTCCCAAAATATTATAGTAATGGGTTCTTTTTGAAGTTTTAAAAAATGTTAAGAATATCACTGTACCCTCGAACAGAACCTCTTATTCATAGAGTGGATGAGTGGGTGTAATGGGATCACTGTCCACATAATTGATCACTCAATGCTCGATAACATAGAACACACCTCAACCAATGAGCCACATGAGTATTTTATTCGTAGATGAGATTACTTACAAAAACGTAAAAAGATAAAACAAGAAGTTTGAAAAATAAAAAAATGGAAAACAAAAAGTTGTAAAATTAAAGAAAATGAAAAGTGTTTATTAATCCTACTTGTTATTAGAATGGGGGATATCCCCCATAACTAAACGTTTGAGGATGGAAAGGATTAATAAATGGAAGATGGGGATCCTTGCATGTTGGAAATATTCGAACTTGGTCATATTTACCCCATTGGGGTTCACACACCTGATTATAGTAAGCATAGTGGGGCAATTTGTAAGATGTGGGTCTTGGGTAAGGAGTTGACCCACTATGATGTTTGTGACTGGAAGATGGTATGCAAGGATCGGGTTGTCGCTCTCCATTCCTGTGTTCATTGGGTCGTATGACTATTGGAGTGTTAATTAGTGGCCCTGATGAAGTAACATGAGGCGTTGGGTTTGAAGATAAGGGTGCACCATAGTGTTGGACTTGTGCCGAGTTGGAGGATGTAGTGGCCTTGGAATTATGTTGTTCCTTCCTACGGTCATGTTTAAAGAAGGGACACTTTTGATGTTGCTGAGGTCTCTCACTGTTGTTGGTAGTAGCAGCACAAGTAACGTTCATGGGTTGTTTCTGTGGTGCAAACACTTTAGGAATACTTGCTGGCACTGTAGAAGGAGGGAAAGGATGAGAATGTTGGAAATTAGGAGAAGTGTAAGGTGCACAAGGCGGTGGTTGTGTTGAGGACATGGGTTGATAGTATTGAGGAGAATGGTAATGTGGTGAGATAGAGTATGTTGACCCAGCTGGAGAAATAGGGTATTGGACTAGATAAGCATTTGGGTTCGGCTGGTACGAAGGGTGTCTCCAGTTTAGGGGTGGCTTCCCCCATGACTAGGATTGTTTCCATTATGATCAAACACTATATCTCTATACAAACTTTGGGTGTAACGTGTTTTCCCAATGCTCATATAGATGTAACAAGATTGGGCATTGGCCCTTGGGGTGATTGTATAGGCAGATGTTGCATTCATACATATGATTGGCAGTTGAGACCTTATTTTTCTTATCCCTTCTTTCTGATTATTTAATGATACTTGGTCCTGCTTCTTGGGTTTTCAAAACTCTATCTCCAATAATATCAATAAATTCTCCACACTTTTTATATGTCCATTCCAACATCTTATTGATCTTTGCCTCGACTTCTTCTAATGATTATTGTACCAGCAAAGATGGTTCTTTTTCCTTGTGATAGGTTGATTTCTACTTTTTATGATTATGGACCTTTGTTAAGTTGAGATTTTGGTCCAGTTGATGTTTTTCAACATTCTCCCATCTAGCCATTTCTCCCTCTTCTTTTGCTACCCACTTAATAAGCTCTTGGACTTGATGGGTTCGTAGTTCATATAGTTGACATTGGGCATACATCCCTAGGGTTTCTCTTGTTGCACCACAAAACCATCAATGATATGGTACATTAGCCTTTCCTTGGAAAACCCATGGCCTGGACAGTTTTTTAACAGTGCATAATATCTTTCTAAGGCCATGTCCAAGGGTTCATGTTTTGCTTGTTTCCACTCTTGGATTTTTTTTCTCAAGGCTAACACTCTTGCGTAGGTTTGATATCTTTCGTTAAAGACTTCTACCATTGTTGGCCAATGTCGTATTCAATTTGGTTTTAACGATCTATACCATACTTTTGCTTGGCCAATGAGTGTCATACGAAAGAGCTTAAGTTTTTTCCATCCATTATCAATGTTGTTCCATGTACAGGCATCATAGAAGGCTTGTAAATGTTGATGTGGATCTAAGTCATAGCCTCCTAAAAAAAGAGAAAGTTGTTTAAATCAAGCCTGGGTAGGCGGCTCTCTTTACGATGCCTACATCAGATTCGAACAGCCTCTTGTATTTGTGTTAAGCTTGTAGTGGCCAGTAGGGGATCATCGTCATCGGGTAAGTTATGCTTTTGTGTGTTGGGATGATGTTGCTTTCATTCATGTTTATAAGAAACCCCCACCTCAGGTTGTGTACTCCAATCTTCATTGTCATATAATTCATTGGTTCTCTAATGAACTTCCTCACTAGGTGTGGCATTATTATAGTCTTGTAGGAGAGGCATGGTTGTGAAATTGTGTGTGAATTTATATGTGAATTTTTAAAATTATTTTTTTCATAAAAGATATATCATTAAGTCCTGTACAGCACCCTTGTATGATATAACTAATCTAGATAACTAGCATCGTCCCCAGCAACGGTGCCAATGATGAGTGGCAAGGTACCCCTACACTCAACCATACGAATATGAGCATTAAACACACGATCCAATCGAACTCCGCAGATGGACTAGTTGTGGCATTTAGACAGTTAACCTTATGTCGCAGTTTATTGTCTTCCCACCTGGACTAGTACTAGCTTTGTCATGTATGGTTTAGTCCAGAGTGAGGTGTATGATGTGTTTCTAACCTAATGCTACTCCTGAAGGCAATGGAAGATAATGTTAACTAAGCTAAGGGAGAAAGGGTGAGAAGGAATCTAGCTAGCCAAAGTGATGAGCATCCATTCCTTGATTATCCGTACACATCTTGGACTTCGTGCATGACTACCACTGGGATTACCAAGCGCAGATCCTAGGTACACTACTGGGTTACCAAGTAGTCATACTTAAATGCTCATAATCAAGTCGTACTCATTCTGCGTTTAACATGAGTTTAAGGGTGAGAGAGAGATTAACTTACGAAAGCAGTAAATAAAAATTAATTAAATGATTAATCTAAGTTAATGTTGCAATGATGAAGTAATCTCGATATTTATTGCCAATCATGTGCATGTCCAAGTATGTCACACTCGAATAAAGGATGCTATACAATTACAATCACCACACTGCGGGCATACACTAGGAGAAAAAGGGTTGAGAGAAAGAAATTAAAACACTTAAACTAAGAACTACTTACTTCCTACTTTTGATGATTGACTCATTTGTCTACCTCTTATTTATAGATGAGGAGACAGGCTACGATATCGCATACAATATCACGGTTGCCCAAATGATGACTCATCAATTGGGTACAAGTTTAACATCACTAGGAAACATTTCATTTAGTGTGACAAATACAGCAATAGTAAAGCTTTATGTAGGGTCCGAGTGAAGGGATCACATCCACCAATTTGATATGCATACATTAAATATTCTTGAGGAAAGATTCTGGTGCGCTTGTCATGGAAACGCAAAGTAGCTATAACCTAAATTTTAAAAGTGCCATTTTCCACGAGCATGAAGCTATATGTTTTGATAAATTCATATGTCCATCATGTATTTTTCCTACAATTATATGCATCAAGTCATTTAATATTTTTGGGAAAGTGCTAACAACTGAATATGCATAAAGTTGTTCAATATTTTGATAACATTATGTTTATACCATATTGAATTTGGTAATTTATCAATTTTATGCATATTTTTGTATATGTATGCATCATTTTCTACATATGAATTATAACTAGTGATCTATATAATTTTGTATAATTAGAGAGTAGCCATAGCATCTTTAATTATGCAAAATTATGTATTAAGAGCTTTTGAATCACATATGGTAGAAAACATTAAAAATTGTAATTAATCATATGTAATATGATAAATTTTATCCCATAGGAATTTTATTGTATTTAATATGATTAATTAGGATGATATGTTAAATTATTTTTCTTAATTTGCCCATAGGGATTAAGAAAAAAAATATAATTTAATAGTTTCATCATAAGGATATATGAATCTGTTTGAATTAAAATTTAGCCCATAGGCAATTTTATGTCATTTGATTCATATTTTTCATGATTTACATTGATAAACATGTCTTATGATATTTTACCCTCAAATTTAGTGACATAAGCATGTTTAATTACGCAGTTATACATCTAATTTTAAATGTGACATTCCTGAATTAAAGGGTGATAATTATAAGGTGTGGAAGGAGAGAATTCTTCTTCATTTAGGCTAGATAGACAATGATTATGCTATCCATAAGGATGAACCACCTACCATTACAACAATCATCCATCTGGATGATACTGGAATTATGAAAATGGGAGCAATCTAACTACCTCTATGTTATGTTCATAAAAACCAAGATCTCGGTTGGTATGTGTGGCTCACTAGAACAGTATGATAATTTGCACACTTTGTTAAAGGTCATTGATGAACAATTTGAGTCATCAAACAAGGCATTGGCTAGCACCTTGATAATGAAGTTCTCATCCATGAAGCTCACTAAAATTCGTCATGTGCATGAGCACATCATGCAAATGAGGGATATAGTAGCTCAACTCAAAACACTTGAGCTTGAGATGTCAAAATATTTCCTTATGCACTACATCTTAAACATGCTCCTACTGCAATACGAACCCTTTAGGATTTCTTATAACACACATAAGGACAAATGGTCAATCAATGAACTAATGACCATGTGTGTGCAAGAAGAGGGGAGACTTGCTATGAAAGTGAAAGAAAGTGTGCATTTGGCTACACAAGGAAAGAATAAAGAACAAGCCAAAGGTAAGTGAAAGGTCAAATTACCTACATAGGCTGATATTAAGAAGGAATCCATATGTTTTTTCTGCAAAAAGAAAGGACACATAAAGAAGGAGTGTTCTAAATATCAGAAATTGCTTGAAAAGAAAGGTACTCAACTCTCACTTGTTTGTTTTGAATTTAATATGGTTGATGTTGGCCATGACACATGGTGGATTAATTTTGGTTCTACAATCCATGTTACCAATTCCTTGTAGAGGGTGCAAAACCTAAGGAAGCTAGTGGGAAGTAAGTCATGCATCTATTCAAGCAATAAGATGTGCTCACATGTGGAGGCAATTAGAACATGCAAATTAATTTTAAGCAATAGTTTTATTTTAGAATTGGAAAAGACATTTTTATATTCCAAGTTTTTCAAGGAATTTAATTTCTATTTTAATGCTTATATCATTGGGATTTTCCTTTAATTTTTTAGACACTATATTCAATTTATATTATAGATCTAAACTTATTGGAAGTGGTACATTGACAAATGGTGTTTTTAAAATTAATTTACAAAATGAAGCTTTTTATACTTCTATGGATGTTCATGCTGGCATTAAGAGATGTGTTATGAATAACGAATCCTCTATGTTGTGGCATCGTAGATTAGGACATATCTCTATTGAGAGAATAAAGAGATTAGTAAATGATGGAGTACTTGGTACTCTAGATTTTGTTGACTTTAACGCTTGTGTGGACTACATAAATGGAAAGTAGACCAATATGTCAAAGAAAGGTGCAAAGAGGAGTTCAGACATATTAGAGATCATACATACAAATATTTGTAGTCCAAATATAGATGTGTATGGTCCAAAGTATTTCATTACCTTTATTGATGATTACTCACAATATATGTATCTCTACCTACTTCATAACAAAAAGCAAGCTTTAGATGCTTTTAAGGTGTTTAAGGCTAAACTAGAGAAACAATGTTGTAAGCAAATAAAGTTAGTGAGATCTGATAGAGGTGGTGAATACTATGGTAGATATATTGATGATGGACAAGCACCTAGTCCATTTACTAAGTTTCTTCAAGAGCATGGAATTGTTGCCCAATACACTATGCTTGGTTCTCCAAACTAGAATGATGCGGCAAAAAGAAGAAACTGAACATTATTGGACATGGTGTAAAGTATGCTTAGCAGCTCCAAGGTTTCTAAGTCCTTGTGGACTGAAGCTCTCAATACGATAGTGTATATATTTAACTAAGTTGCAACCAAGGCTATCTCAAAGACACCATTTAAATTATGAAAAGGTTGGAAAACAAGTTTGTGACATATATGCATTTGGGGATGCTCGTCTAAAGTAAGAGTCTATAATCCATAAGAAAAGAAGCTACACCCAAGGACCATAAGTGGATATTTCATTGGATAAGCTAAATAGTCTAAGAGATATAGATTTTATTGCCCATCACATACTACTAGGTTTGTGGAATCAAAAAATGCCAAATTTCTTGAGAATGACTTGATTAATGGAAGCAATAGATCTTGAAACATTGTTCCTAAGATAGATCATACAGACGCTCAACCCACCACTTCAAATGATAGACTGATTGTTGTGCACAATATGCTTAGAGCACAAATGCGTAATGAACAACAACTAGTCATTGAAGTTCCACAAACTGCTAATCAAGAAGTAGTAGATCTAGCTAAACAATAGATACCAAAACCTATTGAACAACTTTTTGAACATCATGATCCTCAAGAGAATGATGAACCAACATTAAGAAGATCTACTAAAGTAAGGCAATCAGGAATTCCTAGTGACTATATGATGTATCTACAAGAGTTTGACTACAACATAGGAGCTGAAAATAATCTCAAAAAATTTTCACAAGCCATGAGTTGTAAGAAATCTAACTTGTGATATGATGCCATGAAAGATGAAATGAACTCTATGTTATCTAATGAAGTCTAGGATCTTGTCAAGTTGCTTAATGGTGTAAAAGCCATTGGATGCAAATGGGTCTTTAAGACTAAGAAAGACTCATTGGGCAACATTGAAAGATATAGGACCATTCTTATCGCTAAAGGGTTCACTCAAAAAGAGGGAATAGATTACAAGGAGACCATCTCTCCTGTATCTATGAAGGACTTCCTTCATGTAATCATGGCATTGGTTGCCCATTTTGATCTTGAATTACATCAAATGGATGTAAAAATAACATTCCTTAATGGTGATCTAGATGAAGAGGTTTATATGAAACAACCTGAAGGATTTTTCTCTAGTGATGGTAAGTAATTGGTATGCAAGCTCAAGAAATCCATATATGGATTGAAACAGGCCTCCTATTAATGGTACTTAAAATTCCATGATATCATCACTTCATTTGGTTTTGAAGAAAACATCATGGATCAATGTATATCACAAAAGGTTAGTGGAAGAAAAATCTATTTCCTTGTTCTATATGTGGATGATATCCTTCTTGCAACCAATAATAGTTGATTTCTATATGAGGTGAAACATTTTCTCTCTAAGAATTTCAGCATGAAGGATCTAGGTGAGGTATCTTATGTCATTGGCATTTAGATCCATAAGGACAGATCTAGATGTATTCTGGAACTATCGCAAGAAACCTATATCAATAAAGTTTTAGAGAGGTTTCAAATGAAATATTGTTCACCAAGTATAGCATCCATTATGAAGGGTGACAGGTTCAATTCAATACAATGTCCTAAGAATGATTTAGAGAAGAGTGAAATGAGCAACATCTCGTATGCTTCAACTATTAGAAGCTTTATGTATGCTCAAGTCTGCACAAGACCTGACATTGCCTTTGCTGTGGAAATGTTGGGTAGATATCATAGTAATCCAAGTATTGGCCACCAGAGGGCTGCAAAGAAAGTGATGAGGTATGTTCAAGATACAAAAGACTAAATGCTTATGTATAAACAAACTAACTCCTTAGAGGTGATTGGCTACTCCAATTCAGACTTTGCTAGTTGTGTTAATTCATGAAAATCTACATTTGGTTATTTTTTATGCTAGTTGGAGGGGCTATATCCTGGAGGAGTGGAAAGTAAACCTTAATTCCTACTTCCACAATGGAGGCAAAGTTTGTTTCTTATTTTGAGGCTACTTCACATGGTGTATGGTTAAATAGTTTCATAATAGGGCTTAGAGTTGTGGATCCTATATCTTGGCCATTAAGAATGTTTTGTGACAATTCAGCTGCTATCTTTATGGCTAAAAATAATAAGAGTGGTAGTCGAAGTAAACACATTGACATAAAGTACTTAGCCAAAAGGGAACACATTAAGGAAAACAAAGTGGTCATTGTGCATATAAGTATTGAATTAATGATAGCTAATCCTTTGACAAAAAGAATGCTACCAAAGTCATTGAAGGATCATGTAGTTCAGATAAGACTTAGTTCCATAATGTAATTTGTTGTATGTACAATTTTACAATCTCTATGAAACTCTTATTCGGTTGTGCTATTTTCTCATATGGTTTGCATATACACTTAGTAGATAAAATACACATATGGCAGGACCTACAATAAACATTGGGTTTATTCATAAAGTTAAGTTACCATATAAGGAATTAAGTTTTGAGAAATAATATACTGTAATACATGGAAGATAATGCTCACATTGATAGGAATTATCGCCATGGTTCATGCATTTATTTCTTCAATTTGGATTTGATTAAATATGGAGGCTAAGTGGGATATTGTAATCCACATCAATGCGTTTACACGTTGTTGATAATGTGCTTCCTCATTTCTGCATTGGTGTTAATGTGGCCTCCTTATCCCATAACAGATAACACATTTTTGCATTGATGTTGGGGTGGCATCTACATCTAGATGGGGTTTTGGGTCTCTTATTTTTCAAATTTTTCTTATAGTAACCAATTCCGTGGCCTATAAATTCATTCCTCATGGGAGAACAAAGGCACCACGAATCACAGCAGAATTGTAGTTATTGTCCCTTTCACAAACGCTTAAAGATTGCATACACCATCATTGCATAGGGCCGGTGTGAAAGAAGAATCTAAATCCCAAGTTTAATTGCATCAATGGCTGGAGGTCAATTCCATTTGCTCAGGCATTGTGCATTTCTATGCATGTGAATTTCTTGTGCCATTTGCTTCCACATTCTATACTTTAAATATACTAGTTTTCTGCACAATTATTTTCTTACACTGCCATTGAGTTTTGGCATAGCTGTAAACACCTCCAACGAGCTCTGAAGTTATGTGGCAGCCTTTGAAAAATAACTCAAACAATTTCCTAACATTGAAAGATTGCTCTCAAACTCTATACCCGTGATTAATTTAAACTATTTAAAATAGCTCGGCAGGACACGGAAGAATTCTAAAAAATATAAATTCATGTAATTCTACCTTCCTTCGATTGAGGGCTTCTGATTTCAGCTTTGATGATTTTATTTGAAGAAACCTATGCAGGTCATCAGGAATCTCTTTTCCCTCGCTTGAATTGGAAACATGTTGTTGCAATTTTCTTGTACGACCCAATTTGCAGATGGATGATATGGAAATTGACAATTCACAGAGGTTTACCACCGTCTGGACGTCAGCTTCAAAAACATTGAATGCGATGAAGCTGAAGTTCCTGCCTTTTTGCAATAGTAATGATTGATCATCCATGAAAAGGCAATGCCTTCTTATGAATAGCAAATCCGTCTCTTCTTGCTGTTTGAAATAAACCCATTCAAAGTCAAGGTAAGGCAGCAATGTTCTTAACGGATAAGAACAATTAAAATAAATTAAGATTATTCCTCACTATAATGCAAGTGTCGCAGTGACGGTAAATCTTTGTTATCTTGCAATTTGCAGTATCAAGAGCTGAAAATTTGAAGAGATACAACTCTGGAGGTAGCTTATTCCATGCAAAAGACAGCAAGCGTTGGCGATGAAGTTTCCAAATAAAAAGTTTTGCACACATCCAGAACTGCTGGAATGTACGTATCCATTTCTGTAATAGGAAGAAAAATCAGCCACGCTTTTTCTGTAACTGCTTGGTAGGCTGGGTAGCCTCTTTCTACCTTTGGCACAACCTTTATGAAATCACCCAGTGCAATGTGGTTTGCTTAACTTACAGCAAAATGGATTTCTTCACCAAAATTAAATCTGGGAAAAGTAAACCGGTAACCCTTTTCATCATTCAAGCAAAACCAAAAGTCGGATTTTGTTGCAGGAATTTTACCAGCATACTTGTAGGCATACACTGCAGAAATGAAACATATCATGCATATAAAAGATCTTCCAAGAAAAGTGTTGTCAAGAACGTGAAGTGTCAGGTTGCCATTATGGATGGCAAGTTGATAATCCCAGAATGAGCAGTTATATGTGCCAGCCATGAGCTGCCTCCTCAGTTTTACATGCATCATTGGAAAAAAACACGGGCTTCCTTTTGCATTCAGATGTAGACGTACCGACTCCCGGTTTCCTGAGACCCTGAGAGTAATGGCTTCCCGAATAAACTTGACAACTCCTGCATTTCGAAAAGAGTACAACCTGACATGTATGACAAAAGTTTTCATATGGTCAGGCAGCGGCAGGAATGAATGAATTGATCAACCAAACGAAAGTCGGGTTTTGTTGTATAATTACCTCAAAAACAGTGCAATTGTCTGTTTTAGGAAACTCTTGGCTAAGCGACAAAATTAATCGCTCGAGGTTGTGAGGTGGAGGAACAAAGGTATTTGGAAAACTCAGGTGGTCGCAGCCTTGGATTTCAAGCATTCTCAAAGACAGACACCCATCAATCCCAAAAACGGTCCTGAGGTTGACACAGCTGAATATAATAATTATTTGATGTTTAAACATTGCGTGGGTGTGGATAGCTTCCACCATTGGACAGTTGCCCACTGCAAGATTTCTCATCTCTGACAGATTTCCCAGAGTATATGGCAATCTTGCAAAGCAGGGCAATCTTCAATGGACAGTGAGATCAAATTCTCTAAGCTCCCAAGGGTGGAGGGCAGTTCATGTAAACTCCAGCAACGGTGTATAACCAGAGATTTCAAATGTGAAAGTTTGCCTAGAGATTCAGGAAGCTGTTGAAGACTCGAGCATACTTCAAGTACCAAATATTGCAGGCTTGAAAAACTGCCACTGGAATGCGGCAGCTCTTTTTGATTCCACAACCTGCGCACTACCAAATGCCGAGGACCAGCGAGATTGCCTATAGATTGTGGCAAATGAAGGTCTTTTAATTCAACGCTCTCCAAGTTCTGTAGGTTTTCCATATTAATCCGCAAGTCTTCTACTCCAGCTGTCAAGATTGGTGAAAGCAACCCACCATTCATGCAAAGCTTACGACCTACATTACCAACCCTTAGATCTTGAACGTGAATTTGGTGACTTAAACGGGCAACATTGCACTTTCTGCGGCAGGTGCGTATGTCTAGCATTTCAAGAGTGGTCATCAATTCAAGAATATAACCTGAAATCTCCAAATTGCAGCATCCTAGCAATCTTACAAGCCGAATTTGTGGCAGTTGTTTAAATGACGGTGGAAGGAATTTGAGTTCGTTACACCAGTATACTTTCAAATGCGTTAGGTTTTGCAGGTTACCGATGTCTCTGGCAGGTCCTTCAAAGCTCGGCAAAATATCAGACACAGAGCTTCTAATTGCATAAGCTGTCCAAATGACCTTGGCAATAACTTCAATTCAGAGCAACTATGTAAAGATAAAAACATTCCCATGCTACCACAGGCCCATTATTTTATAAGTTTAACCGTCATGATATAGTTTTACCTCTTTTAAACGAAATTGCACCAAACTGAATAACTTGAAAAGAAAGGGATCATTGTCCATACGATGGGTGCAAAGAATAATTTCTTGTAGCAACAGGCTTTCCTCCAACTCCTTAACCAATCTTCAAATGATAATTGACACTTTCATGAATTAAGAATATAGGATCATTACTGATGAAATATGAATAAGATAATTGACACTTTCATGAATTAAAAATATAGGATCATTATTGATGAAATATGAATAAGACAACTGCATTGATGCACCATTTGGTTGTTACTTTAGCCAAATTCTTGCAATTTCTTTCTATAGAAGTTAAAGTTTTTTCCTCTAAGTCCACAACATGGATCAAAGTGATTATACAGTATTTTATTTGGGTACAACATGTACCCGAATACAATTGCATAAACAATAATAAAATCAAGATTTCTTTGATTCATTGTAGTACTTGGATTAGTTTAATTTTGTTTTTCAATAATTTACTGTAAATGTAATTTACTTTCTTGTTATTAAATATTTAATATTATGATTTGTAATTAATGTAAGTACAACTACTTCAAGCATAATATATTAACACTTGGTAATCCCAATATTGGATACTTGGTATGTTGAGTAGTAGACATTTGGTAACTAAGCAATGTTAATATACATTCAAGATATGTACAGAAAGTGGGAACAAACACTCTATGTTTAGGCTACTTTAGTTAATTAATTGGTTAATTTAAATATTAAACCTTCATTTACGTAATCATTTAGTAGACATAAAATAATAAAAATTATGAAAATGAATATCTTATACCTCAATCACACTTAACCATACCAACATATTAATACAAGTGTTAATTAGGAAGACAATGATTAGTAAACCATATCTTTCACCATCTAATGATATCGACCACTTAGGTAAATAAAGTCCATGAAAGTTGATCGGATCACACGTGCTAATGCTTCATATGGTTGAGCAGAGGGAGTACCCACTACTCATCATTGGTGTTGTTGTCGGCAACTTCATTTTAGCTAAGTGTGCTAAGTACTATTAGATAGTGAAATCATACAAAATTGTTGTAAATTGAAATAACATATTATCTTTTAAAAATAATAATATTTTATCAAGGAACAATATATCAAAATAAACTAAAGATGGCTTCTTCTAACAAAAATGATTCAACATGACTTGTCAATAACTCTAACCAACAACATAATAGAACCAAAAGGAATGATGGTGAGACATATAAATTACTAAAGGTTGTCTATGCACATCCAAATCCTTATCATCCAGATCTCAACTTCATCCTTCATCAAGATGAATAACTATGTTGGAGAAATCTTTAGGACAACATTGTGTTACCTCCCAATCATTTTGTTCCTTTAATGCTCATGGCAATAATCATAGAAATAAGGCTTAAACCAGCAAGCTTGAATTACCAAGTGATGAGCAGTGAGGTACCACTATGCCCAACCATACGAATCATAAGCATTCACCCATGATCCAGTCAAATTCCGTGGATGGGACTAGTTGTGCATCTAGATCGTTATGCATTGATTGCAATTCATTGTCCCCCCACTTGGACTTGTGGTAGCTTTGTCACATATGGTTTAGTCCAAAGTGAGGGATATGATTGATGTTGTCTAGCCCTATGCTGCTCCTAATGATAATAAGAGATCAATTAATTAAGCTAATAACAGTGGAAAGTAAAACCTAAACTAGCCTACATGTGATGAGTATCCATTCCTAATCGTCTACACATGCCTTGGACTTTGTATAACTACCACTCGGACTACCAAGCATACATCACTAGACTTACCAAATGGTACATTGTTGGGTTACCAAGTAATTACACTTAAGCACTCGCGATTAGTCATACTCATTCCGCTTAATGATAGAAATAGTAAATAGAAATAAATGAAAACATTAACTAAAGAAAATAATAAACAATTACACAATTAAAAGTAATAATAAATCTAAGTGGATGTTGCAATGATAGAAGTAATGTTGATCTTTATTTTTAGTCATGTAATGCATCTAAGTACGTCACACTCAAATAAGAATGTCATACAATCATAAACATCATGCTACAAGCATGCACTAGGAACAACAAAACTTGAAATCAAAAATCTAGGAAAAGTTATCTAAAATCTAAGAACAAAAATTATGTCCCAACCATGCACCCAAGTGTTGTATTTATAAGCTATTACAGAAGAGATGATATCAGATATCCAACATCATTTCGTGGGACCTGATATCACATATCTAATATTGAGGCTTCGATATTGGATATCTAATATCAAAGCTAACAAAATCATAACTCATCATATGCCCACAACTGAATGAAAACTCCTCCTTGAGTCAAACAAAATGAGGAACAAGTTCTTTACAAAATATTGGGAAGGTATGGAATTATTGACTAACTCAACAAATAAACAAATTGACTCTTACATGTTGTAGTGGTGTTTTACAAAAATCTGAACACAACATTATAAGAAAAAAAATTAGGGAAGCTCATGTAGTTCCTGGAGGCTATGGGTCCTCCATCAATCGCTAATCTTTGTCACCAGGCTTTTGAAATTGGTAGCAGTTGAGCAGCACCTACAACTTTTCTTCCTCCATCCGTGAGTCATGTACCATCCAGGCTACTAAACCAATGTGTGCTAGTGCCAATACATCCCATGGACATGATAGCTGTAGAAACATTTTGTTGGCCTTCATGTACTAGGCCACAAACTACCATCATTCCTCTTCAAAGGCCCTGGCCTTTTCTTTCAACTCATGATAATTTGTTAGTCTCTTCACTAGGTCTAAAGAAACATCTTTCTATCCATGATAGCAATCCTTAATCACCTTTAATTCTAAGTTTACTACATGAAGTTTCTATAAAGCATAATTTCTGTCAGCAAACTCTTTTTCATATAGTGCATAGGTGATTGCTATCTACTTCTCCATCTCACTTCTAGGTGAACCTACTATTAACATGGCAAGGTTAGCATATCAGAGGTTAGCCAACATCATGTATTCTTTCAAGTCATCCATCTTCAAGTCTTTACTCTTCACTTGCACTTCATGGACTAGTGCATAACTATCTAATATGAATTGCCAATCAAGATTTTGCATTAACATAGGCCCAATGCAGGCTTTGGCCATCTCAATTTCCTTTTCGTCAATCTGCTTGTACATGCTTACTTGGTCCTAGAAGTATTCCTTCATCTTTTCATGCTTTTGGACCTCATTTTGCCACATGCTTATTTCAATTATAGGCTTTTGTTGAATGGTGTGGACCTCCTCCATCAAAAGGATTCTATTTTCTCTAGCCAATCTATTGATATCTTGGTTGACTCTCATTAGTTGTTCTCTCAACTGATGAACACTTTTCTCCAAAACATTCTTTTGTTTTTCTATGGTGGTCAACCTTGAGTTTTCACTAGCATGTTATTTATTTTCTTCTTAGGTAGTGGTTAGTACCTTCTTATGGGCATAGGATTATGCCTCAGCAGCAGAGGCATTCCAAACCACCTTCTCTTTTTCTTCCTTGTCGCTTTTTTCTCTTCAATCAATTTTCTCAACTACTCTATTCTGAGTTGATCCAATTAGGCAGGTGCAACAAACCAAGCAATGTCCCATCTTTTAGCTCTCATGACAACTAGCTCTTATTGTAAGTGTTGCACTTCTGCTTCTGTGTGTTTCATCCTAGTCTCAGCCATGACTAGCATTCCCTTAGTGGCAATGACGTCTGATTGTATTGCAATGACATTGCTGGGGATGTTGAATAGGGTGGACATTACTTGTCCCATCTGTAGCAATCGATTTAATACATCCTCATGGGCTGCAAGAGTCATTGAAGTCTAAGCAAGTATTTATGCATATCTAGTCCTAGTCAAATCGACTAGAGGCACAATAGGTACATTGAAAGACTCCTTAATGTCATCTGTTATCATCTCTACTGCACCTATCACATCCTGATGCTACATGACCACTACTATACCACCTTCTCATGTCTCAAGCATCACTTGAAATAATGTGGTGTTACTAGAGATTTGACACGACCACTAGGATTCTCCTTCTGATTGTAGTGAAATCTATCCCCTTGTTGGATCTACTGAAACAGTGGGTTGTACAGCATCATTGATGACTCTAAAGAGGCTTGACTCTTCTATGCTCCCCTTTGCAAGTGGCTCATTGCAAGTCTATAGTCTTTTTGTAGTGGTGGTGGAACTTGTGGCTCATGACACTGTTCAAGCTCTTGTTCTACTTCTTTTTCTAATTTTTCTTTCTCCTCTACTTCGTGTTCCTCACCAAGGACCTTCCTTGGTGATGCCAATTGAAGCAATTCAATGAAAAAAGTGTTTTGATCCCTTCTAGGAATGTTCTTTGTGTACATCAAGATTCTAGCACACTTGCACAACTTCCAAATCAAGCAAGGGAATGGAAGTGTAGGCTTCCCTACCTTTTTTTCTTTAAACTACATCTAAATTTATATGCAATATAACTAGGGAAGGTTGGCCATGTATTTTCCCATTAGTATGGAACTTCACGTGGCTGCATACATGGAGATTCTATTGAACCCTTTGGTGGGGAAGAGATGACATGTCCCTATCTTGAAATAGGTCCTCTCTTCTAGAATCAATTCATTATGTCTTATCTTCTCTATTGTAGGACTACTTCAGCCATAGTTTTCTAGTGGCAGGGTCCAACCTCATTCATAGATGGACTAACTTAGCCTCCTCATTTGGAAAAGTTAGAGGCCCAACAATTGATTTGATCAAGAATGAAATAGTGACTTTCCAAACATTAATGATAGTGCCTCTTCCTTATTGTGCTAGAATTGGTAGGTTTAGCCAAGGTACCATTTGCCACTATCTAAAAGGATGAGCCACAAAGGTGATGTCTAGAGTTACATCCGAACTACCTCAGGAGCAAATGCCATAAATGGATCAAACTTCATCTCCACAATGGCCATGGTCAACATGGATTTTTCTTCAATGGCCTTAGGGCATTCTAGGATCAACGTGAGGCATTTTCCATACATAGGAGTTTGTGGTTTCATGGCCTCTCCTTGGACCGACTATCCTATAACAAGAGCCTCTTGATGGATGTTAAATGATTAGGCCTCCTATTCCTTGTGCTCCACATGCTCACCTTATTAGCCCTTATCACCTCTTGGGCATTTGGTTGCTCCCTACAAAGGTCACTCTTGTGCTCCTCTTTTTGGGGCCATCTACAATCAATCAAAGATCATATGTTACTAAGGTGTTGTTATTTTTCATTAATGGGTTTATATTGTACTCATGATTTTAGTTCCATCAAGTTCTTTAGTTCATATGATTGCAAAGTTAGAAAAATTTTCAGAAAAATGCCCAAAAAGTATTTATCTTCTTTTATGACCTTTCACAAGTGGTTCCTTTTTCCTTATGTATGGTTTATCATGACACTTATGGTACCTTGGGTCAGAAACGTAAGGTTTCTAGCATTAATATGATTGATTTTTCATTATAATGCTTAAAGTTTTTAACCTTCTTACCCTTGTAATATCTTCCAAGAGATAGCAAATTTCAGAAAAGTGGCACAAGTTTTCCACACAAGCAACCCCAATCCCCCCAAGATCC
>MNCI01038043.1:382224-433131 GCA_015680685.1 Gnetum montanum | reverse complement strand
AACGACTAAATTGAACACTTCGGGTTCAAACAAGTTCAAACAACATGGAAATCAGAGCCATAGAAAGAAAGATATCATAAGTAGAAGTTGATTGCATAGAGCTTTGAGTTGCAAGATAAAATTTGAAAAACTTCCTTAGCTGCAAATGAAGAAAATGAATTTTTTGGCACCACAAGGATCATATATATAGTTTTTTGAGAATCGATATCAAGTATACAACGTCACATCTAACCCAATATCAGGTAGTCAATATTGGGGTTCATGTATTTACATTGAATGAGGGTACTGAGCATGGAAAATGTAGCTCTTTGATTGGTCTGAAGGTTTTAGGTTAGGTCCATAGTTCTAAGGTATATAGGAAATCATATTTAGGCACCAGAAGTGTTATAAGATGGATTCATCGATGTTAAAAGCTTTGGAAGATGCAAGGAAAGGGATGTCAAACCAATGGTGTAGAAAAAATTGCTTATATGATAAGGAAAAGCATGAAATTTAACCATTAAGTGCTTGGAAGGTGAAGAATGATGTGGTTGTTTCAAATAAGTAGTGGATCCTCCCCAAAGCAAGCTCTAGCCAAAAATGTCCTTGTGTAACCACACCTAAAAATGTTTGTAGGCACTAAAGGGGTTGAATGCAATGCATACTTGTAAACCAAAACACACATGTTAAAACCACCAATTTGAGAAAATAACTCTATGTTACACAAAACCATAAGTTAGAATCATACAAACAATGAGATGAGATGGAATGTAGAAAGGATTGCAGAAATTCGGGTGTGAAGTGGCTTACCATAGGCATAATGAATCCTTGTGTGTTATTAATGGTTAAGTAATCATTAGCCCTTTTTTCTAAGATTCAAACTAATTCTAGACCACACTTCAATGACAGTGCATTATTTCAACACTGCTACTGATAACCATAAGACTACCATACTTATGAGTAACATCACTTGGAGGTTTGTTCAAAAGAGGAGCTGATTTATAGCACTTTTTTTTTTGTTTATCTAAGAAGCCACCAACCTTTAGACGTGGGTACATGTCTTTCTAGTGGATCCTTAGAATTTTATTTAGTGCCCTATTATGTTACTCTTACTTCCATTTTTTGTTCAATCTACAAGGATATAATTACAACCAAAGCAACATGATAGAACATACAAAAGTAGCCAAAGAAAATCCACAAATCCCCTTGATGTCACATCCTTCACATTCCCCCTTGGTATAGGAATAATCAGTCCCTCATGACTTGACAACATGGAGAAACCCTCATCTCAATGGGCTACATGATCGTTTTATTCACAAGCAAGATTACTTAACAAAGGAAATGAAAACAAGAATTGGAAAAAGTTGAAAAGGATAGGAAAAAGTGTATCAAGAAATAAGAAAATGATAAAAAATTGTTAAAAAAAAGATGAAAAACACTTATTAATCCTAAAGATTAAAATGGGGGGTTTTCCCCATGACTAAATATTTAGTTGTGGCAACAATTAATAAGTGGGTAGGCAAGCTCCATGAATGTATAAAATGTTATTAACCTTTCATTTTCAAGCCACTGGATGTCTCTTGATTTAGTGACAACTGTGCAAATAATTGATTGGTCATGCACTTGGTTATTAAATGTATAGTGGGTCAACATATGATTTGTGTTAATGTTGCAATTTTCTAGCCCACAATTGCACCCTTGATCATGATACAATATACATAGATTTTTTTTCCTCCCCACACTGCTAGAGCCATTGCTTTGCTTGGGTGTTGGAGGAATGATGGATAGTGGCCCTTGCATAGGATCAAAAGGTGTTGGTTGTGAAAAAGAAGGTGTTGCACTAGATTGGCATTATGGTGGTTTGGATGTTGTAGTAGGACCATGAGTGTTGCATTTCTACTTGGGGCCTATCCTAAAGAAAGAACATTTCCAAGTTTACAATGGAAACATACTGGTATCAGCATGTCTATGCACATTTGTAGCACAAGTGACATTTTTTTGTTGATGTTGTAGTGCTAAACCTTCCTGTGTTGCTGGTGGTGGCACATGAGTAGGTGGAGTATGAGGATATTGAGGATAGGATGGATGGTAAAAGGTGTAAGGTGGTGATCCTTTAGGAGATGTCATGGGTTAATGGTACTCAAGAGAGTGATACTGACAATTTGAAGTAGAGGATGTAGAACTAGTTGGAGAAATAGGGTGTTGAACATAATATCCATATAGTTTTGGCATATTGGAAGGATAGGGCTGGTTTGGTGGTGGCCTTCCCCATGACTGTGGATTTTGCCACTATGGTTGATGATAGTGTTTAGGCTAGTAATAAGTCCCCCTAGTATACTACGATTGGATGTGGAACTAGCTTTCATTACCATGTGGAAAAGAAAATCTCCTAGGCATCTACTTCTATACAAACTTTGAATTTAATGCACCTTTCCAATACTCGTGTAGATGCAACAAGATCAAGCAATGGCCCTTTCGATGGTCATATATGTAGATTTCACATCCATTATCTTTTTTTGTCAGTGAGTCTATAGCCTCATTTTCTTCATCCATTTTTCTTGTTTGTAGAAAAATGTTCTTAGCTATTTCTTGGTACTACTTCCTCCATTTATAGTGATCATTGTTTATTTTGCACTACCTTCTCCTCTACCGTCTCTCTGAGAGTTGTAACATTTCCATATATCCACTTTGACATCCTATTAAACTTTTCTTTAAGTTCATTAATAGACTTTTGTATCGACAAGGTTTGTTGTGGAATCACCTTATCAAAAGTGACCTCTTTCTCCTTACCATAGATATGGACCTCCTTCTTTTGGAGAGGTGGTTTCTAATGATATTTCTCAACCTTCTCCCATTTGCATATTTCTCTTCTTCTTTTTCCATGCACTTGATTATCTCTTAGATCTAATGGATTCATAGCTCATATAATTGACCTATGGCATACATCCCAAGGGTCTCCCTTGTTTCATTATGAATCCCATCTATGATGTGGAAAAGTTGCCTTTCCTCAAAGAAACCATAACTTGGGCATCGATTCAATAGAGAATAATATCTATCTAAGGTCATGTCCAAGGATTCATGTTATTCTTACTTCCATCCTTGGATCTATCTCCTTAGGTTGGACACCCTTGCATAGGTTTGGTATTTCTCGTTGAAGAGTTCCAACATTGTGGACCATCATCAGATTGAATTTGGTTTCAATGATCTATACCACACTTTAGCTCTATTGATTAGTATCCAAGAAGAAAGCTTGAGCTTTTGTCACCCACTTTCAATGTTGTAGAAATCACAGGCATCATGGAAGGCTTGTAAATGATGTTGTGGATTTGAATCATAGCCTCTTGCAAATTTAGGAATATTATTCATATCAAGCCTAGTAGATGACTTTCCTTGCAATTCTTGTGAGATATCTTAAATGCCCCTATGATCTACATTAGACTCTTAGTGGCCCACAAGGGTTCACCATCATCAAACATGTTGTGATGAAAATTTCTATTTCTATTCATTTGATCATGATAATGTTGTCTATGTTTATGTTAATGTCTTGACTTTTCCAATGGGTTTTATTTCTATTTTTATTTCAACCCTTTAGTGGAGCTTTATCTCCATATCTATGTTCATTGTTTCCAGAACTAGATGTGGAAGGAGGAGAGGAAGATTAGGAACTAGAAGGATTTCCATGGCTTTTATGGTGTTCCCCAAGGTTCCTTGATTTATCTTTTCTAGGTTTTAAGGAGGTCTAAGGCCTTGAGGCCTCCTCTAGTCCAAGGCTTACTTCATCTCCTCCCTGGTTATCTGCATTAGGTGAATGTAGTCTTTAAGTGTTATCAGGGTGGTCATGAACATATGAAATCCCTGCGTAAGGTTGGTCACTCCAATTTTCTTCAACATATATCTCATTAGTTCTCCAACAGATGTTCTCACCATATAATGCATTATTGCTTCCTTGTGAAAGAGACATTGTTTTTTATTTAATGATGTGTTTGATTTAATATGTTCTGAAAGATATATCATTAATGCATTTATAGCAATCATGTATGATATAACTAATCTAGATAACTAGCAAAATCCCCAACAACAATGTCAATGATAAGCGGCAAAGTAACCCTAGACCCAACCATATGAATCACCAGTGTTCACATACAATTCAGTCAAATTCTGTGGATGGGGCTAGTTGTGCATCTAGATCATTATGCCTTGATCACAGTTCATTGTCTTCCCACTTAAACTAGTGGTAGGTTTTTCATGTATGGTTTAGTCCAAAGTGAGGGATATGATTAATGTTTTCTAACCCTATGCTTCTCCTAATGACAATAAGAGATAAATTAATTAAGCTAATAATAGTGGAAAGTAAAACCTAAACTAGCCTACGTGCAATGACTATACATTCCTAATCATCCACACATGCCTTGGACTTCATATAACTACCACTGGGACTACCAAGCATACATCACTAGGCTTACCAAATGGTACACTATTGGGTTACCAAGTAATTACACTTAAGCGCTCACGATTAGTCATACTCATTCCACTTAATGACATGGATAGTAAATAGAAACAAATGGAAACATTAACTAAAGAAAATAATAAATAGTTAAACAATTAAAATCAATAACAAATCTAAGTGGATGCTAATATGATGGAAATAATCTTGATCTTTATTTCCAGTCATGTAACACATCCAAGTACATCACACTCAAATATGCATGTCGTACAATCACAAACATCATACTTCGGGCATGCATTGGAAACAACAAAACTTCAAATAAAAATCTAGAAAAAGTTATCTAAAATCTAACAACAAAAACTATGTCCCAATCGTGCACCTAAGTGTTATATTTATACGCTAGCATGGAAGAAACAATATCGGATATCCAAAATCGCTTCTTGGGATCCAATATTGCGTATCAGATATCGAGGCATTGATATCAAAGCTAAAAAAATCATGATTTATCACCAAGTAACAGAACACCTCATCATAGATTATCAACAAATAGAGATATAGCACAAGAAATATCAATGCATGAAAGCACACTATGAAGCCTCCAAGGGAAAACAAGTCCCAATTCCACTATGTCTACAATCACAAAAGGAGGGTTCAAAAGTTCCATCAAGGCAATCTCAACATTAAGGTTCTCCTTCTTTTGATGAAGGAGACATCACTCACCAATTATTATAGTCAACATTGATAGGTAATCAAGATGAAGGAAAAACTAGTTCCAGAATTAGGAGAATGTCAAGGCCAAGGTCTCTAAACTATTCATTGAAAAACAACCAACAAAAACTAAAGGAGAAGGATAAGTCAACATCACTCTTCTAACCCTTCATCTTTATCATCCTACTAATTATCAAATTTTGATAGAAGGAACCATGACTAAAATTGAAGAAGAAATGATTAAGACCAAGATGGAGATGATCGAATGTCTCATAATAGCAATGGAAGAAGCAAGCACAATCAATAACAAGAGGCAAGCATCATAAGGAAAGAAAGCATGGTAGCTCACATCATAAAAGACATGACCATGATAGAGACCACCATAAATATAATGATTATGATGAACCACTACTAGTTATAAGAAGTATGATTAATATTTAAGACATAGTTCATATTCTTACCAAGAATCAAAGTCATAGATGAACTGAAATGCTTGATATGAATAATATTTCTAAGTTTCAAGGCAGATATAATGTTCATCCACAACATTAATTGCAAGCCTTCCATGATGCATGTGCCTTGCAAAACATTGAAAATGAGTGGCATAAACTTAAACTATTTTCTAGAACATTGATTAAAGAAGTTTAAAGTTAGTACCAATCCATGGAATTGAAATCTATTCGCATATGAAGTACAATGTTGGAGCTATTCAACGATAAGTATCAAACATACACAAGGATGTTCAACCTAAAAAATAAATTCAAGGATGGAAACAAGTCAATCATAAATCCCTTAATGCAACCTTGGGTAGGTATTACTCTCTTTTGCACTACTAGCTAGGTCATGCTTTTTCTCAAAGAAAATAGCTTCACCACATGATAGATGGACTCCAAAACAAAACCAAAGAAATTCTTGGGATTTATGCCTAAGAGATATTATCAAATATGAGAGTCCATCAGATCCAAAAGCTCATTGATCAAGTGGCTAAAGAAGTAGGAGAACTTAAAAAATGAGAAAATACATAAGAATACAATAGAAACCCATCCATTCGTAAAATGGATGTATGTTTATGTGATCTTTAAGGAGGAAGCACCACTACATGAAGGGATACAAAGGAAAATCTTGTCAATTGAAAAATATATTATAGAAATATCAACTAATATGGACAAAATTTGGAACTTCATGAATAAGGATTAGAGAGGAGACAACAAAGAAGGGGAGTTGAGATAGGGATAGAAGAAGGAGAAAGAATATAGGCAAGGGCTATTACCAAAAAAATAAGTAAGGCTACAATTGTTGATGAGGTTGCAAATTCTAAAATAGATGAAGAAGTATGTGACATATGCTAATATAAACATCCTAAAGGATGTTGTCCTATATTATCACACTTACAAAAGTCTAGGATGTATGCTTTAAATCCAATGTTTTCAAAAAGGTAATCACCCATGAGATTACCTTATCCATAAGCTAATTATCAGCAACAATTCCACCAACCACAGTATTTTTCAAGTGGAATTCCATCTCAACCTCAAGATCGCTATCATAAGTGGAAAAACTCACAGTCATTAGGGATACCACCACCAATGTAGTAATATCTCTATCATCAACTTGATCCATATGGTTATTATGTCTAATAACATGTATCTCCTCACGGATCTGCAAGCCACACTTTCTTCTCCAATCACTATTATTTTCCTGAATATCTTAAAACACCTACTCTATGAGCTAAATCTCCTTCCATTTATCCTTCTCATTATCAACCACAACACCCTGCACCTTCTACTTCCACTCCCTTGCCACCTACACTACCTATGTAAGGAGAAATTCCACTATAGCCTTAGTAATGTAATTCTATAAGGGTTGTGAACTTACAACCAAATTCCAATTTGAGTGGTTTTGAGTGTAACCCTAAGAAACAAACTTTTTTTAGACCAAATAGCCCATCTAAATCCTTATAAGCATCTATGGCTTCTCATCCTGCACAAACTACTTCAGAAATTACTCCCAAGTTGCCTTCAAACCAAAGATCCCAAAATGTATATACTATCCTATTAACATGTAGTTACTAACTAGATTAAGGCAAGACAACTTTCTAGGAAAATATTTAATCCTAGAAGTCTCCTAATCTACTTAAAAATTGTAGGAAATGAGCCATGTAAAGCACTACTAGACTTAGATTCTAGGGTAAACTTAATCTCCCAAGAGATGTATAAAACTTGAAACCTACCTCTACTAAAGAAATAAAATATCAAGCTAGATCTCATTGGTCAATCCATGACTATTACCTTGGAATTGGTGGAGGACATTATGATCACTATTTGTGGATGATCCTATATAGCAGATTTCCTAATAATCCATGTGGACAATTATAAGGGGGATTTTCCTATTATCTTGCATTAGAGGCCTACTAGGTTGGAGGAGTGTGAAGAGCTTAATAATCTAGGGAGCATGTGGAAAGATTGAAGTAACAAAAGCTAGCAACATTCCAAGTGAGTAATCTCAACCCCCTTTTCATGGTTGTTTCAATCCACTAGGTTTTCCATAAATTGGGGTTAAATTTTGTTTTAATTGATGGAAAATCTTGTAGATCTAGCATACTTGGGATGGGTATTGCTACCACATTCTAAATCTAAATTTTCATTACTATATTTGTTGATTTTTCTTGATTTAAAGTACTTCCTATGAACTTTGCCTTTTGAGGGTTTAGGATGATTTGCATAGGGATCTTTAAAATGTCCATATCTTTCTTTGTATTTAGAATTTGGTTACGATCTAACTATTTTTGGATTCCTTAAAAAATTATCTGTAGCTTTGATGGGGAATTAGGTATTAATTCATTGTAGATAAGGTGCTACATGTTATTTTTCAATGCTATCCAGAATCCCAATAATTTCAATAGGGTATAGAGTTAAGGATCTAGCTCTATTCTGATTACATCTTTGATTCTGAAATTTTAATATGATACTTAAAACATATATACCATCCAAATCCAAGTATAAGAACTAGAAATTAGCATGTGTAGTTAGAGTTATAATTCCATCTTTGGGGGTTGTCTAAATTTATCTAAATTTACGAAGAAATATGATATAGAAACTCATTTATTAATAACTTCTTATTTGTAGCTTGATTGTTTTTAAAATTTTTATGGTACTTATATGTCGATGTTATACTTCCAACCAAAGTAGAAGGAGTTAAAAAGATGATTGTTTGATAGAGTTATATAAGATTTACTATCAATCACTCATTATATCTCTCTTCCTAATTTCCTATAATGTTGGACTGATATCTATTACTGTGAATTGGTAATTGTTTAAATATTTTTACAGTAATGAAGTATGAATATTAGCTTTTATTTAAATCATTAATTAAGAGAAAATTCATAGGGATGTGTGAGTTATGAAAGTTTTATTTATGGCTATTCAATTTGCCTATTATCTTATTTAAGATGTTGAATTTTAGAGAAGTTGTCGAGAGATATGCATCATTTTCTAATTTTGATCCTTGCCATTGCTATATCTCTTTTGAAGTTTTGTAATATTAACCATTATAAATTTTTGAATGGATATGACTTTTAATTGACTGTGAACTTGTATGTTGTTGAGTTTGGTCTTATGATTGGATGTTGAAATCTTGGAGGATTTGGATCTATTAATTTGGATTTTGTTGGATTCCTAGACCATTGGAATTTTTGGTACATGCCAAATTGTTGATCTTGTAATTGTTGCAAAACATATTAGATTTTGGGATTTTGGATGACATGTTGAATTGATGGTCCTTTTGTTTTCTTATGTACAAATGATGTTAAGTCCCTTCACCATCAATGTTGGTTTGCCATCTTTGGATGATTGTGAGATGGTTGGATGATGTCATGATTTTATTTTTTGCTATGTGTTTCAATGATGGGGCTAGCATTGAGTTTGTGGCCTATTGGAGACGAGCATCCCTGGACTTGATTTTTATGATTAACCCCAAGTATCAGTGCATCAGTGTGGCTCTTACTACAAGCACCATCCATAAGAAGATGGTGATCCATGGCTCATAGGTCTTTTTTGGTTCCTCTAGAATGCTAGAGGTGGATATCCACAAGGACACCTCTCGCATTGACATGTTTGGGATCCTTGATGGGGATCCACATAGACCACCTTAGTTTGAATCTTAGTAGGGATCCACAGGGACCACCTTGATTCATTGAGACTAATAATAAATACATGCACATGGCAATTTTATATTTTGTTGGAAAATTTGATTTGGAAATTTGAAATTATTCATGACAACTTTATAAAAATTGACACTAAGTGTGATGCATGATAGCCTCTTTGTTTGTTCAGTTGATGGGTAGAGTGGATGGGTGTTAGTTTTGAACCATTGTGCTAGTCAAATGGATTGATCCCATAATTGTTGAATAATTTTTTAGCATTGGGTTTTTGGCATGTTTGTGGATATTTAGTTTCATGTTGATGGATGATCTTGGATGTTTGTGATGGTTATGTTTTTGGATATTCTTTGCATCGATAGATATATGACATTGGATTTTTGGTCTATTTACCATGGATGATCTTGGATGTTGTAGTGTTTGTATGTTTGGATATTCTTTGCATTAATTTTTTTTCAAGTTTTCATGCCCTACCTAACCCCCATGAGACCTATTCCTAATTCAACAAGAAGATGGTGCCAAGGTTACTCACTTAGCTGTAGCTAATATTTTTGTTTTGTGTATAGGTCTTTTAGGCTAGGAAGAGCACGGAGTACATGTGGTACCTTAGAGATGTTCATAACACATGATGAAATTATATTTTAATTGGAATTATAATTTCTATTTCATAAGTAGATGTATAAGAACTTAATTCACATGCTTGGATTTATATGGTAGACTTGTATGGATTATGAATGAGAACTTATTGTATTCATTTATGTAAGATGTTTTTGATGAGATAATTATGGAATTTAAAATGTCATTGATGTAAGATTTCCTTTAGTGGATGCTTATAATTTAAATTTATATTACTTGTATATATAATTAAAAGGTACAAATTTTTTCTTCTTATCTTATCTTTTAATCTCTTCTTTCTCTTGGTCATGGCTTAACCATACTTCCTTTTGTTGTATTAGAATGAAATGATTTCATTACTCTACCATGACCAACCTTTGGTATTTGTTGATACCCCATGTAATTCTCTTCGTCCTAAGGGTAGGAGGGAGGATGTTATAAAAAATGTACATATTATATCCATTATGCAAGTAGGAGCATTGTGGGAATGCAACTTAACTACACCACCACTAAAAAAGAACTCATGGAACTGGTGTACGCCTTAGAAAAATTTAAGTACTGTCTGCTTGAATACCCAATTTCTGTGCACATGAACCATAGTGTAATCTAATTCATGATGAATAAACCAACATTAAGCCCCCATGTTATATGATGATTGGTGGTCTTATAGGAATTTGATCTCACCATGATAAACAGAAAAGGAATCAAGAATGTAGTTGCAGATTATTTATTCTAGTTAAGATGGGATAGCAATGAGGATAAAGAATATTTATCTAATTAATTTCAAGATGAACTTCTCTTTGCTAAATCCATTAAAGTTCAAGCAGTAAGGATTACCAATTGGTATGACAAGTTCCTCTCATATCTAATCACATAGGAGACTCCTATAGAATGGGCTCATACGAAGAAACAACAGTTTGTTCACTATGTTAAACATTACATGGAAATCAAAGGCAACCTCTATTATAAGGCTTATGTTGATTGTCTAGTATGATGGTGTGTACCTGACACAAATCAATTGTAAGTCTTTCATGATGCTCACAAAGATCCTTGTGGGATTCATTACTCAGGAAGGAGAACATCACAAAAATTCTCATGGTAGGATACTTTTGACCAAAAATATTCAAGGTTGCTCATCATTTCTCTCATTTGTGTAAAAGGTATCAATGAGATGGAGGAATAAACACTTGAATAGAAGGACCCCCAGTAGTAGATCCAACCACTGGAGCATTTTGACCTTTGGGGTATTGACTTCATGGGACCCATCACTCCCATGTTCAATGGGAAGTCCTACATTATAATTGCTATTGACTACTATACCAAGTGGGCTAAAGCTGTAGCTATATTTAATTGTACATCTAGAACTATAGCTTAATTTTTAAAAAAATAAGTGGTAAATATGTTTCATATGCTTAGAGCTCTAATTTTGGACAATGTGACATATTTCACAAGTTCTACTTTTCAAAAGTTAATGCAACTCATGGGAGTGCAACCTATTCTCATAACACCTTATCACCTCCATGAACAGTCAAGAAAAGATCACCAATAGGAAAATTACAAGAATATTAATGTAAATTATTAGTAGATATAGAAAATATTAGAGCACCAAGCTTAATGATGCCCCTTGGACATATCACTCAACATGAAAACTTTCTATAGGCTACTCTCCTTATGAATTGATGTACAAAAAGTTACCAAAACTTCCAATTTAAATTAAACTCTTTACACTCAAAAAGGCCTATGAACTTAACATAGACATTAAACTAGCATAAAAATAATGACTCATAATACTCAATGTGCTAAATGAAAACTAAATAGTAGCCCTAATGATGAATGAAGTGCACAAGGCACATACTAAAAAATGTCATGATGCAAGGATAAGAAAAGTTACATTCAAACTAGAACATAAGGTTCTCTAATGGAATTCCATGCATGTGCCTCAACAAACCAAGTTCCAAACACTATGTGAATGATCTTATATTATACATTTAAATTTTCCTTTTGGGGCTCTAATAATTTACCATTCAACTAGCCCTCAAAAGCACATGTTAGTAAATGTCTAGTAACATAAACCATTTAAGGAATTCCAAGTAATCAACACCAACACTAACATTTCTGATCAAAAACTTCATTTTCCAAATCTCCTCCTTTCAACTTAGTCATCGTAGAGATATCCACCTACCATAAAATCTTGATGAGGATAGTGATTTTTCTCCTTTTCTATTTTACAATGTTCGTTATGTGTTTTCCACTTTCTTAATATTTTATTGAGTATTTTATATATTTTTCTTTTCTTTGTTATTCTTTTATTAGTTTCATGTTATTTTCAATTAGTCTCATCTAAAATCTTAGATTTTGTTCTATTATTACTACAAATTTTAAGAATTATTGAACATAGTTATCAAAGTTATGATCAATTTACAAAAGGTCAATTTCATCCTTGAATTATATCTTCTACTAATAATCTATTAGTCTTATTATGGTATCAAGTAATGACTTCATGACATTCACCCATTTCATTTGTTCCTTGGGGAGTGTGCATCATGAAATCATAAAGGTTCTTTCACATTGAAACTAAAAGGTAACATGTGATCCTATTACCCAATGAACTTGGAAAGAACCAAGTGGAAATGGAAAGGGTATTATCTAAATGGGATTTAATGTGTTATTATCTTAACTTCCTCCTAGAGTTCTATGATTATGCATTAGTATCTCATCACTCCTACTATCAACCATAAAAGGAAGCATGTCTTTACATGGTGTTGTTCTCATGAAAAAAATAAAGAAACAAACCTAGGAATTTAAAGCATATCCCTTAGAAAATATCATGGGCTACAAGCATTGGCTATAGGGATAAAAAGACATGTTATCCATGCCTAAATACATCCCTTTAACTAAACTCCTACCTACTTTCTTCTTCTCTTTTCTTATCCTCCTAAAGTAATTATAATTATTTTTAGTTTCCATGGGCTCTTGATGGTAGAATGGAAAGAATATATCAATGTAAGATCACTGTAATTGTAATGGACTTGGCATAAACTTGAAATATACTGATATCATATCATCTTAATCATATAATTCACCATGGATCTTGTGTAATTAAGATGCAAATAGCATATCCATTATTTTCTATCATTTATTCACTCTACTATCTACCACCTCACTACTTTTTTCCATGGTAAATTATTGATTTCTAGGCATAATCCAAACACAATTTCTCATAAAAATATTGAACTTAACTTCAAATAACCATTCATCATCCTAGGCACCTACAAAATTTATAAGAGGAGGTGATTCAAGGGCATATTCAACATACATATGCTTTGGGAAGGATCCACTTACATCTATTTTGATTCACCTTTAGTTAAATTCCCTTACCATCAATTGATTACACACTTGATCATCTCGATAACATTGAAACATCTAGTTTTTACTCTATTTTCGCATTGGAATATTCTTCAAATCTCATCCCATGCACTCTAATTACTTTTATTTAACAAACCATGTCCTCTTTCATGTTCTTACTATAATTCTGCATCTTTTTTTACTTCCATTTGGGTCTTATTTTGACCCCAAACTCACCTAAAATTCCTCCATTTTCAAGTGAAAAATATAGCTATGCATAGTTGCGTTGATGCATTCTTATTGACACAATAAGAGGAGTTGACACAACCTCATCATCATAATCTCATCGACATAATACAAAAAGCCTATATATACATGCAAAACTTAGCTCATTTTTCATCATTTCTTCAAAGTGCTAGAGGAATTTTTGCCATTTTTCAAAGCCCAAGAACCTTTCTAGATCTCTAACTTCTAAAATTTTTATCCAAATTCACCTATTCTTCAATCCTTAAGCTACTAGAGGTATGCTTTACAATGTGGTGGCATCAAACACTAGGGTTTTATAGAAAATTTTTCTAACTCCTCATAAATAAGATATTAAAACAATATAAAATTAATGATCATAAGAGATAATATCAATAATTAACCTCCATTAGAATGTCACTAAAATAATAATAAAATAATATTGATAGCTTTCTACCATTAAACAAGGACATAATGATGAAATTCCAATGCCTAACCAATAAACATAACTCGATCTAACATAGAAAGATACCCCAAAGGAATAAAGGCTATACCTAAGAATTAATCCTAGGTTATATTTATGATCACAGATAGCACCTAGAAAAGGACCATAGGGAGGAGAATCACCACAGCCAATGGAGAAGTGATCCCAAAAAAGAAGAAGCCAATAAAAATAATAGAAATAACAACAATAATAAGCCCAAGTGTAAGCAGCCAAAGCTACACATGCTATCAAGCCCCTATGGGAGGAGCCTGAGGTGGCATCTTTTAGGAAAATTTCTACTATAAGACAAGCGATTCCAAGTAGGATGAGGTCACAAGACTAAGGCCTAATTTAAAAGTCATGCTTATAGAAGCAAACCTAGAAAAGATCTAAACTAAGAAAATCCAAAGCTCTATCTTGTAGGAGCTAAAATTTGGATCATTCTTGGAGTTAGCCCTAGAAATATTTAAACACAGCTACAAGGGTTTGCTCTATGATCCATTCTCTCCACCAATGGAAAATGGTATATGAAAGAGATCTACCTCTTATGGAAAAACCAACAAGGAGACACCAATGTTAAAATCAAGCACATCACCATCTCCTACTCAATTGAGGCTATAACAGAAGCTCTCAATCAACCAAACAATAGGTTGAAGCTAATAGAAATATCCAAGTTGGTCGATCTAGAGGCCAAGAAAGAATGGGTTTGGAAATGCTATGGAATGGACTATAGAAAGTATGGTACCCTAACAAAAGAAGAATGTGCGTACTTCAAAATTATGACCTATCACCTTAATCTAATGATGAGGACAAGCAAGGCAATAGCTTCTCCACCAAGGCATGTATTACTCGACATCAAAAATTCCCTATCAACCTATTATAACTCATCTTCTTTAAGATAGAAAAACATTTTAAGGAAAATGATCAAAAAACTATGAACGAAGGGAGAAATAGCTTGCTGTTTCAATGATATGATCCATCATGCTCCTACCACATCATGGTAAGAGATGATGAAAGACAAGTCCACTGCTAAGCTATAAGAAGAGGAACTACCACAATCACCATTACTTATAGAACCAGAGATGTTTGCAGTTGCTAAATGCCTCAAGAAACTTAGGATGCAATAGCTGAAATAACAAGAAGCCTCTAGAGGTGGTGGTAAACCATTGATGTGTCATCCAACCATAAGCCATTTGAGCAAGGTCACAAGGATCATTAGCTAGCTGGATAATGAGATGGTGTTGTCATGCTCAATAGAGAAACATTAAGCACCTACTCACTCGAATCCTAATGCTAGTGAAGTAACTATATCCATTCCATAATAAGCATTTCCTAAAATTTCTAAGAATGTAGCAGCCTTCTCTATGATGTTGAAAGAAGATGAAGGAGTAACAGTCTTGATCGTGTCACATAAGGACCAAGAGACAATAGCTGAGATGGTGGTAGATCATGTTCAAGAAACTTTAAATGCTTTTGTTGTATTTGTTCTTGACATTGTTTCTATGATAGATATACATGCATTAGTAGGAGCAAGGAGTAGAAGAATAAGAATTTCCTAATACAAGCAAGTATTGAAAAGATTGGTGGAAGCTAGGTAACCACTTCCAAATATCCTTAATCTTCTAAAAGATATATTAGCAATGCACTCGCAGCTACTAGAGACAAGAAATAAGTTACTAATTACCAATATGCAACTAGAGAAGACCACCACTAGTAATAGGTAGTTAGCTTAATAGATTTTAGAATTAAGAGCTCATCTCTTTGATCCTACCATTCTCAAGCCCAAGATGACAAGACATAAAACATTCTAGAAGCTTTAATAAAAATGCCAAAAGGCTAAGAATGACAAGGAGATGATGATCTTTGATGCATCACTATTAGAAGAAATGATAATTAACATCGATAGTGACCTCCATCAAGTTTGTAAAAATAAGTTGGTGCTAACCTACAATACCTACCATCTACAGAATGTTGAGCAACAAAAGAATCAAATGGTAGAATATATTCTCTAACATTAGAAACATGTTGTCAAGGTAAACATGGATATGATTAGGTTAGCTATAGAGAACAAAAATCTCTCCATGAAAAGGGCTCAAATCCTTTGCCAAAAGACTACTATTGAGATTGTTACTCTGAAGTTTGAAAGAGTAAAAAATCACTACAATGATTAGGTCAAAATGCTTAAAGAGATCAATGAGAAAGAAATTAAGTTAGCCAAGGCAAAGGTAAATAAGGTCGTCCAATGACTCCAAAGAGAGGTAATGAATGACAGCTAATCTATGATGAAGTTAACACATACAATTAAGCATAGATCCACCTAAAGGAGTTGCAAATCAAGGAGATCACTGAATATATGAAGCTCACCAACCTCTACTCTACAAACATGGAAATGATGACCATGAGGAGGCCTAGGACTAAATTAGAAAAGTAGATGGCTAGCTCTTGCCTCCTTTACAAGACAAAGTTCAAAATTCATAAGAAGACCAAGCAAAAGTTAGAGGTGGCCAACACAAAGCTTGAGGTTCTCAAGAGAAAATTCATGGATCAATGATCTATTGCTAAGAACCTAACCTGAAGAATGAGTGACCACTAAGAGCTACAAAATCTTGTTTGTACATTTGACTTTAAATGTAAACAATGTGTAGCATGGTTTATAAATATGAAATAGATTTAATTAGGACATATCATGTATCATCAAGCAATTTGATGTACTTCGATATGATGATATAATAAAAAAATAAAAAATTTCAGCATTTTTATCATTAAAACTAAAGAAACTTAGGGGTTCATCATTGGTCTTTTGAACTCAATGCTAGAAATTCAAATTTCATCCTCAAATACAACAATATCTACAATTAATATTATAGTAAAAAATGTTAGAACATTGTCTTTTTCTGTGTTGCAAATAAAAAATTTTCAAAGATGAATGGATGGATCATGAATGAATGATTGATAATTTGAAATCAAAACATAGCTAGCCTTTCACCCTAGGCCTGGGACTAGAACCCAATCCAAAGGGACCCTTAGTTGGATCCCTAGTTAGCTTAGCGTATCATTGGCTATGACTAGATCTACTCTTGAATTATGCCTAGATTACAGTAGTTCATTTTATTCATTAATTTATTCCATCTAGCAACCTTAACCCTAGAGGACATCATTCTATCCTCTTCTTGCAATATGTCAATGAACTCTACATCAATCACATTTTCAGCAATTCTCTCAATAATATTGATGAAATTCATTGCAAATACATCATCGTAAATCCATTTTGCACTTGGGCATGCATGTTGACCAAAGGCTAGTACCTAAACTTACAACCTTCTTAAATTGTTTTACAACAGCTATGGTTATGGCTAGACTTAGGATCGGAATTGCAGGACTTTTGTCATGGCAAGTTCCATAACATTAAGCATGTGTTTTTGCAAAACTTAAAATTAGCAACCCTTTATTTACATGTAGTTTCAAGACATGCATCACGTTGCAAGTTTCATGTGTTCACATGCTATATTTTTTAGTGTCTATTTAGCCTAATTGTTGATAATGCTTTAGATTGCGATGGTAGCAACAATGAGGGTGCCATTATTAACATGGATTGTTGCTAGAGGCTAGTGCAGGGTAATTTTCAGAGGATTACATGAGAGTTTTAGCTTGTGATTCTAATGAAAGTAACCAAGCCTACCTGACATCACATAATGCAAATTCTCCAAGGGGTAAATGAATCTCTATGGTTGTTGCTACATCACATAATGTAAATTCTCCAAGGGGTAAATGATATGCCCTTGTTTTTTTCTAAAATTTTTCTTAGATTTTTCCATGGTTGTTGCTACTACTTATAGCAATGGTAACCATAGTAGTTTTGATATGTGCAAGGTAAGAGAAATATCATTAAGGAAATAGCAAACCCCATGAATTACTAGTCTTTATAATGGTGATGATAATCTCATTAGAGGAGTAGATGATGATGGTGAACGAGCAATGGGCTTCACGAATTTATTGTTTAGCACTTGTTTTTGGGATTGCACAGTGCATTGCATCTCCTTATTCATAGGATTTTGCACCATAGCAATGTAGATCTATCTAGCATAAGCAAAGTACTTTCTTCACCTTTCATCACTTTGCTTAAATTTTTTGAACATGAGACTCTTAAAAAAATAAGGATCATGCTATAGTAAAAACAACCTTGTCGGATCTATGTTCTAGATTACTTCTATCATTTCAACTTTCTATGGGTAGTTTTTTAAGTTTTGTTAATATTTTATATGCCTAAGAAACATTTCATTGATTATTAGAACTATTAATTTTATTCTATAAAATGTTGATGCTTTTGCTTGATTATGTGCAAATTCCAATCGAATGAAGGAAGCATAGTTGATAGCGAAGGTGAATAGTCAAGAAGAACTGAACATTAAAAGAAAGAGAAAGCACTACAGAAGGATCAAAACCAAAGGATTAAAAGGAAGCTTAGGGAGGAGTTCTTCATCTATCTAGTTTCCTGTGTTTAAAAATAGGAATGTACATAGCCCAAGGAGGTTATCAGAACCCTCTAAATCCAAAATCCCACCTTTTAATGTCAATACCCTTTCTGATTATTTCTTTGAATATTGTAGGTGACTTCAACTTAAGGAAGAGAACTTAAAATATGATTTTTAATAAGGAATTTTTCTCTAGAATACCAATGATCCAATGATACCCAACATAAGGATTTGTTGGAGGATGTTTATTGACTAGAGGTGAAGGTTGAAAAACTACCCCAGTAGACTATGGATCTAGTAACAAAGATCCAAGGCTCTATAGTGAGCTAAGTGTTGTGTTATACTCTCTTTAGTTTTTCTTGTTATTTCAAAGTTGTCAGCTTCAATTGTTACTTTAAACTTAGTTGTGTATGGTTTCGAATTTTGACACAACTGAAACTTTATATAAATATTTAATCATAAAGCCTTCCTTTTAGTTTTAGAATTTTCGTTATTTTATTGCATTTCTAGTTTCTTCGAGTTATTAGCTATGTTCTGCCTAACTTAAAAATTCATTTGGTTTGTAGTTTTTGTTTAAATAGATCTCCTTGCCTAATCTAGGTTACTACTAATAAATAATTTCAATTAAAGTTAATTATTATATCACATTTTTTTAATCCATTATGGTTTATCTCTAAGTCTAGAATATGTTTAAAAATTATGTTTTCAATTTCATACTTATGCTGAAAGGAACCTTAAACAAATCAATTATGCAACAATCTTTATTCGTTCTCTTTAATGATACAAAGCACAACATTACCCTCACCAGTTTAGACTATTCCTAGGTTTCCATACCTATACAAGAGACACCCTAGGCAATAGTCTCTTTAAATGATTTTTTAAAGGATGTTGGTATGTGATCAAAATCTATGCATCAATATTCTTTTTTCTAGTACTAGAAGGATGGAATATTTTCTATTTTCCTATTTTTTTTTCTATTTTCTATTTTCTAATTTAATTTGACAATCCTTACCTTAGTTCTAACTTTATTAAGGTGGTTTGTATTAATTACATCACTTTGCATTTAATTTTCTATCTTTTAAATCTATTGTAATTTCAATTTTTAAAATATAAGCTACTTTCTTGCTTACCTTTATTTTACAATTTATCAACATTTACATTTCTTAGTCTATTCATTTTAGATGCAAAGAAAGTTCTCATAGCACATTTCATGGAAGATCTCTTATCCATGATCCTAACTAACCTACTATCAGTCATTTTACTCTAAAAAAGAAATGGGCTTCACATTTTCCAAACTATATCGCAATAAAGACTCAAACTAAGATGGCAACCAATCCATCCCTAGATCCTTTAGTCAACAATCCCTTCAACTTCACAAACTATCATAACATTCCTAAATCACTACAAAGCATTAATTTGTTCTTCAATCCTACACCATCTACCAGTGATGCATGTCAACATGTATAATGCTTTGAAACCCTGCTAAGCATCCATAATATCATTGAAAATGACATAGCATGTAAAGTCTTTGTAACTAATTTCATAAATAAAGCCACACAATTATTTTTAATACTTCCTACTTTTTTTGTTAATTTATGGCTTTATTTTAAAAATAATTTTCTACTTCAATTTAACAAGTTCACTAATCTTGCCTAAGTCTCAAGCAACTTCATAGGTCTAAGAAAACTACCTAGGGAAAATGAGATGTGTCCTCAACTAGCTTGTGTGCCAAATGAGATGTGTCCTCAACCTAATGGTATTCTTAATTTTTACCTTTCCACCATTGATTAGCTCTTTGCATATGACAACAAATTTGATCACAACATAATAGAATTGCAAGGAGCAATGGCTAAAGTTGTCAAACTAGAACAAATTACCTTAATGAATAATCTTCAAACTTAATTTGGAATGATTAGGATTAGCAGCCTCATACAATCTAATCCTTTACCATCACAAAACTTCCCATCAAATAATATAATGTTTCAAACCCCTACTTCCCTAAAAATGTCTCAACCTACAAATAATTATTTTCAAAGATCAATCTCTTCTTAACTTTTACCATCAAATACCAATTTGAATGATGATTAGTCAAAAGCCTTAATCTAATCCATCATCAACCCAATGGAGTATCTCATCCTAATGGATATATTAATTAAATAAAGAACTAACAAAACCAAATAATCAAAAAATTTTAAATGTAGTTAAACTAAAGCAAAAAAAAAAACCAACAAAATTCCTATAGAATTTGAAAAACCAAACATATCCATCAACAATGATTATTGATGCCTTCATGAAATGAGCAACATTCTAAGAAAACTTGTCCTCAATTTTTAGCATTATATGATAACAATGCTCAAACCCAACAAAATGGAAAAGCCCTAATTATGGTTCTCAATATTCCTCATGAAAAAGATAATGAAGATGTTACCTCATGTGAACAAGTCATGGTGAATGATCCCAACCCATATAACATTTGCTACCATAGACTTATGAATATTATAAAAACTACTTGAAAACAAACTAGGAATAATACTTATACTCCTCCCAATGAAAGGATGCCTAGTCAAAATAACACAAATAGCCAAATGGAACCGTCTCAAGTAAATATTCGACAACAATAAAACCCATCTTCTATACTTAAAAGAAACACCCCTCAACACAAAGTCAGAGATGAACAAAAAACTTATGATCTAGTTAAACAGTTCAAAAGAGTCAAGGCCAATATTTCAATGTATGATCTTTAACATTTTAATGAAATGAAGAATGTGATCCAAAGGATGACTAATACACCTAAAACTAATAAGGAAAAATCTCCAACTAAAAAACAAGTTCATTTTGCATGCAATCCTAATTCTTTATCAATACAAAATTTGAGTGATTTTATGTTAACCAAGAAGGATCAATCTCCTTTTCTAACAACATTAATCATTTTAGGTAAACATGTTTATAACTGTTTGATGGATTATGGTGCAATTGTTAGTCTCATGCCATTAGAACTATGTAAAATGTTGAAAGTACAAATATTACCACAAGTGAGAAGTGTTATACAACTTGATGTATCCAACGTACCTATGGTGGGGTCACTAAATGTAGTGAAAGTGCAACTAAGACAATACCCTATTTTCACATGTTATACAAATATTTTAGTAGTTGACATGTTACCCACCTATGGTGTGCTTTTATTGATGACTTTCAGAGCCCACTTTAGCAACTTCTTTAGATCAAATTTTTTAGAATTATTAATTCCCATCAAAGAAAAATCGAAATACATTATTATACCAAAGAACCTTTCTATAAACATGTGGTTACCAACATCGATCAACAAAGTAAATCACTTAAAAATCAAAATACTAATCTTTTTATTGGAGTTATTGAAGTTGGACTTGGTGAATATGTTATAAATGATAATGTGAGTGAAATGCCAAAAATAAACCCTTTTACTTATATATATTTCATCCAATATTATCAAAACTTTAGAGAATTTGAGGAAATTTATGAAAATACCCTACCTTATCATCAACATGATGGGAAAATTTTCCTTTTTGGTGACGCTCCACTGGTAGGAAAGATAAGGATATAAATGAGATTCTAACCATTGAAACGTTAGAAGATAAGCAAAATTTTGATTATGATCATTATTATATCGATCAAAGGAATAATTATAAGATTTTAATAACTCAAAAAAATTGATATTAAGAGTGTATGGGGCCTCCTCAAAGAATGGATGTGGAGCCAAAAAAATGGTTATACCTCCTAGTGAAGCTCCTATCCTTAAAGCCATCAGTTTCACACAGCCAATGACCAACAATGTGGTTAAGTATGAGGCACTTAACATAAGATTAAGCTAGCTCAATATTATGATGTATCCAAACTCAAAATTTATAGTGATTCTCAACTTATAGTAAATCAAATTAATGGAATTTTCGATGATAACGATTCTACTATGAAAGTGTATAAAGCTTTCATACTTGAACTTTTCAAGGACTTTGATCACATATACATTGAACATGTCCCTAGAGAAGAAAATTCTGTTCCTAAAGAATTAGCTCAAATGGCCACGACTTTAGATGTCCCATTTCAATATAACGCTTGGGATTTTGAAATTTTTATTAAAAAGATTAACTTTTATTCTATTCCAAATAACATCATTTTCTTTTTTTGTAAGTTCTTTATAATGATCACCATATGTATGAACTTTTATCCTTCAAAGGTGAGTTTAGTGATTAATATTTAAAAGTTTCTCAAATTAATGAAGAAGCTATGTCAAAGGATGTCATATTTTGAAATGAAATCTCTCCTAAAGTAGCAACTAGAGAGCCTTTGTTTGATGACTTACCTACCAAGTCTAAAGAAATATCCAAAAATACTAATTGACAAACTCTAGCTAAAATACATTTTATTCAAATTCAAAATAAATGACAATACTATTCTATTAAAGTAAAAGCTACTTATGTACAAATGAAAAACAAAACTTGATTGATTTGTTACATGAATTTAATGATGTGTTACCTTGAACTTATGAGGATCTTAAAACTTTTAATCCTCTAGTGATAACACATACTATACCTCTTAAACTCAAAACAAACCCATTTAGACAAAGACTTAAACATGTTAATCCCAAGATAGAAACTTTGATGAAGGCAAAAATTGATAAACTTTTAGAATTTAAAATTATTTATCTTATGAGGCATTTGAGTTGGATATCAAATTTAGTCTTAGTTAGAAAATAAATAGGGAAATTATGATTATGTATTAATTTTCATAACCTTAACACCTCTTGTATTAAGGATAATTACCCACTTCCTTTTATGGAAGAGCTTTTGCATATCGTGAATGGTGTGTAAATGTATTCATTTTTAGATGGATATTTAGGACATAATCAAATTTTAGTAAGTGATAAGGACAAATATAAGACTGTCTTTATTTGCTATGATGTCCTTAAATCTTATAAACACTAGTTCTACCTTCCAAAGTGCAATGGATAAAACCTATGAAAGATTAATGAAATGTATTATTATTTATTTAGATGATTTAACCATTTTTTCTAAATTATAGGGTACTCACCTTAGAGACCTTAGAAACATTTTCATAAGGTGTAGATGATTTGGTGTCACTTTGAATGCCAAGAAATCTATTTTTGGAATTCAAAGTGGTAAATTTCTTGGTCACATAGTTACTAAAGAAGGAATTATGATTGATCCCAAGCGAGTAAATGCTATTTTAGAGGTATCCTACCCTTTGTCTAAAACTAATTTAAAGACTTTCTTTGAGAAAATTAATTTTATTAGACGATTTATCCTTATTTATACTAAATTAAATAAAATGAGATGCTTAAGAAAGATAGTAATGTGCATTAAACAGGAGAAAGAAAAAATGATTTTCTTACCATAAAAGAATCCATTATAGATGCTCCTCTTTTAACTTCTCATTGGTATGAAAATGATTTCCTTTTATATGCTTTTTCTAGTGATGTTACTGTTGTTGCTATCTTAACCTAAGATATTGTTCATCAAGATGAAAGACCTATAGCTTTATGTCTACACCTTTGAAATATGTAGAATTAAAGTATTCACCTATAGAGAAACAACTATACATTGTCATTAAAGATCTAAAGAAATTTCAGTACTATTTGTTTAGTTCAAAATTTTTTGTTATTGTTCCTAATTTAGTCATCATTGTGTTAGCCAAATTACAAGATCCTAGTGAAAAACATGCTAACTGGATTATGAAATTACAAGAGTTTGATATTCAATGGAAAGTAGCTAAGTTACTTCGAGGAACCAATCTTTCCAAGCTCATTGCTAAAGCCTCAACTTTAGAAAAACATGATGCACCTAAAGATCAAGAGTTTATATCACTTCACATACTATATATTGATAAGGAGAATGATATACCATTTGCTCCTAACTGATTACATGATCCATGGTATGGATATATTAAGTTGTATTTAACCTTTCATCGTTGTCCTTCAAATTTACATAGACATAAAAGAAAGCTTTTATTATCTAAATGTTCTAAGTTTACTTTAATTTCATTGTTGTCCTTCAAATTTACATAGACATAAAAGAAAGCTTTTATTATCTAAATGTTCTAAGTTTACTTTAATTAATGATGAGTTGTTTAGGAAACATTTCAAAGGAATATATCTTAAATGTTTAGACCCAGGCTAACAATACTTTAAACAAGTACATGAGGAAAGATATATTGGTTATTGTTTATTAGTACATAAAATTACAAGACCAAGTTACTATTGGCTTACTATGATTAATGATGCTTACAACTTGGTTAAAACTTACGTACAATGTCAAATGTTTAAAGAGAAAGATTCCAAAAGCTTAGCTCCTTTACAACCTATAATAGAAACTAGACCATTCGCACAATGGGCTTTAGATTTTATAGGGGTGATTAATCCATTATCAACAACTTAAGATAAGTTTATCTTAACAAAATTTGATCGTTGCATATATTGGTTAGAAGCAAAAGCAACTAAAACTGCAATGTCTTGTGAAGTTAACTCAAAATCCACGAACATGGTAGGAACAATTAAAATAGGTAGTATAATTTGATAGAATTCATTATAAAAAGGCAATCAAAACTACATCGTACCATTTAGTATATGGACAATAATCAATTTTACCAATAAATTTGCAAATTTCCACATATCATTTTCGCTTAAATTATGTACCAATTGATGAACAGTTAATTTCACGTACATATGACATTTGAAATTTAGAACTTAAAAGGGTCAAAAGGGTTGAAAGCCTATTTAATCATTAACAAACTGTTAAAAGATGGTTTGATAAGAAATATGCAACTAAAGTTTTTAAAGTATGTGATCTAATCCTTAAGAGAGATAGAGCATCTAGTCAAACAGATCCCCAAAATAAGTTTTCTCTTATGTGTTCAGACTCATATCAAGTCATAGATGTCACTAGCCCCAATGTTTACAAAGTTGTTGATTTTCAAAGAAACAAACTATATAGAAATTTTAATGCATTTCATTTAAAGCATTTCTACTCAAGTACCCCTCATGGACACTTGGTTGATCTTTAGTTGCATGTTTTCTTCTTATTTTAATGCATTTCATTTGTACATAGTTTCATTTGCATATTTTCTTTGCATTTCTATCTTCTTTTCACACATGTTAGTCTATCATAGTTTTTTCCTTAGATTGATGATTTGATCTACATGTGCATGCTATCTCCGAGTTTAATAATCATTATGATCATTTCAATTACTATGCATTAGGTCACCATAACACCATTCAATGATAATATAAGTAAAATATTTTATATATTACTCATGTTATATCATATTACCATTGTTTAAACATCTCCTTTATATGCTATATTTCTATAATTATATGATTCTTTCCTATTTTTTCCAAGGTATTAGTTTTATTAGTCATGTTGGGTTACGAAGAATGGGATTTATGCTAACTCATCATGTTATTATCATGGTAATGTGAATGCAGAACATGTGAGGTTTGAGAATGATTATCCTCAATCACTAAGTGACCTTAGAAAACCCTTTTTCTTAACCTTCCCATAAGTCCTACTCCTTAAGTGTGATGATCCATGGTTGTCCAGGGAGCAATAGGACAAAGTGAATGTCTCTTCACTTGAGAATCCTCACCTACCTAGAAGACCTACTATGGTGTCACCTAGTTTATAATTAAAGGCATATGCACAAAGGTGAACTACATCATGGGCAAAGTTTTCGAAAGAACCGTCTTCATTGGTAGTGTAGCTAGTTAGCCAGATTCATGTTGAAATTCCTCCCTTAAGAATGAAATGCACCATGAGCAAAGTTTCCTCCAAAAAAAATTATAAAAAAAACATAGAATCATATTCATTGGCAGTATAATATGTTTTTAGTGTGATGGAGTCCAACAACAACCCTCATCCTAGCCTTTCATTCCTTTTGATCCATTTTGCCAATATTTGATTTTAAAAAAAAAAATATCTTCTCATACCTCTTCCTAATTTTCCACTATTTATCTCATTTTCCCTTACCAATTTATTACCCATTTCCTATTTTCCTTCAATCTTCAAATTAAAAAAAAAAACTAAGGAAATATATGAAAGTTGTGACTAGCCATGATCTAAAGGAAGCATGTCTTCTCTACGAAGTTTAGTATAAGTCTCATTCTCAAAGATGTCCTTGATACTAATAACTTTTGTCTTTGCAAGGATTAAGAATGAAGTCCTAATAGTAAATTATAATATATACTTTGAAATCATTAGAAATTAAGTCTTATGATTGGGAATGAAGTCTTAATGGTAAATTATAATATAAGACTTCATTCCTGGTCATTTTAAAAATAAAAGTTATTGGTATAAATGACATCTTTGAGAATGAGACTTATGCCAAACTTCGTAAAGAAAACATACTTCCTTTAAATCATGGTTAGTCAAATCTTTCAAATTTTTCCTTTAATCTTCAAATTAAAAAAATTAAGGAAAAAAAAAGACATTCCACTAAATGCGTCAAAAGACCATGGACATGGATCTCCATTTTCATCTGCATCCCAAGCAACCTTGCCTTTCCAAACTAAGCTTAATCCTTTAATTTTATCTGTTCCCTGAAAGTGATAAGCACGCTCCTATTACGTTTTTTCTTTTTTCTTTTTTTTTTTTAATTTTCGTTCATCCTTAAATTGCAAGACCGAAATTGGAAACGCCATCCACGCAAATCAATAAACCCATGAGAAAGAGAATCGTACCTTGTTTTCAGATAAGACTGACTCTGATATCGAAAGGATGCCACAAACGGCTACGATTGCCAGGGCAAAAACTTTCATCCTCCACTATTGTTCTACCCAAATCTACAAGCAAATCGGGCATACCAAGGTTTCCATTCTGTGTATCAATTAAAAGCTTCATTTCCAGATTATCAAGAGCAAGGCAAACTTTAGCATCATTTGCATCATCTTTGCTTCGAAGTTTCTTGAGGAGGTCAACTCTTTCAAAACGTAAAAAAAAGGCTATTTTTAAGAACAAACATTTTTTTAGCTCTGTAACAAGATTATCATAAGTAAATCTTAGTATGTTTTTGAGATTATGTGGCAAATAATATTTTATTGCATTCCAGGGATTTCTCTAAAAATGCAGGATATTTTCCATATACCTGTCTACCCAATAAAGCGAAGGCTAAAGCAATGCCATCACATTTTTTCACAATGTTAACCACCAAGTCATCAAGTTGCGTGTTCACGCATTCAGTTCCTCCAAATGCATAATGGCAAAATATTTTCCTAGATTCATGGTCATCAAGTTGCGTGTTCACGCATTCAGTTCCTCCAAATGCATAATGGCAAAATATTTTCCTAGATTCATGGGAGTCTACCTTTACCATTTCTACAGAAATCAAATTGTTACAGAACCTTGCAATTTCAAGGTCCGCCTTCAAAACCCCGTCTCTCAGCTTGTCACAATTATGACACTACTCCTACGGAGATCAATATCATCTTTAATGAATATAGCACTTTAACAATTTTCTCTGTTGATATTATCAAGGACAACCAAGATATCAGCATTTTGCAACCTGTGATTTAAAATTTCCTTTCCTTCATTTCCACTGATGGTTGGATAATCCCTGAAAAGCTTATTAATAAGTTGTTTGTGAACGGCATTTACACCCCCCTTCAGCATCTTTCAAATTCAAAATATATTTGATTGTAAATGCTTTTTGCAAATTTGATTGTAAATGCTTTTTGCAAAGGTGGTTTTACCCAGTTCCTCCAATACCAGTAATTTCAACCAATTGGACAGAATTGCCCTGATTGCGTCACCTCATGATATCATCCTTAACGCTGAGCAAGCGCTCCTCTATTCCGATAACCTTCTCAGGAGTCTGAACTGATCCTACCTCAAGTTGTTTACAAATCTTGTTGAAAACTTCCCTGCATTTGTCCCTGGTGACCAAAACAATAAGAAAGTCATAGTAAACAATTAAACAAGATCATATTGCTAATTATATTAAAAAAAAAAAAATACCAATTTATAATTCAGTTCGAGGAGAGGAATTATCAATTCTGCAGGCAGAGATCCAAACTTCTGTATTTAATCGATCTATGAGTACTTGTTTGTTATTTTGGCCAAATGTTTGAAAGAAAGTAAATCGAATATACCGTCCTTAAAACAGGAATAAAATAGCATCTACATGCAGATCCACACTCCTTGAATCAATCCATACATGTAGGATTTCATCATTCTTCATAAATGCTTCGAAAAGAAGGAAGAGAAGAAACAGGAAAATTAAGAAACATTTTGTATTCATATCAAAAAAAAAAAGTTAAAAAACAAAAACAAAAAGAGTAATAACCACACCCTTGACCCTCGTATCCACTGATGTTGGACGACTTTCTCAGAGCATTTCTCCATCTATGCATGACTTGGTTGCTGTATATGCAGCTGTGCTTTTGGAATCCCTGTCCTAAACTACCCTTCAAACATCGAACTTCAGAGGGTTTGACATCATAGAAGATGGGAATTAGCACGGATTTTCCCATCTCATATCTGTGCAGGATCATCTCCAGGTCTTTGAGGCACCACACAGATTCTGCATATCCACTGGAAAAGATGCAGACATGAACCTTAGCAGAATGAATAGCTTCCTCAATGACATCTGGGAGACTGTCTCCACCTTCAAACTCTAGTGGGTCTACAAACACCGGGACACCTTTGTCCTTGAGTATATCATAAATGTGAACAGCTGAATTTTTCTCTGTATCAGGGCCTCTGTGATTGATGAACACTTCCAACTTTTTGCTTGAGCATGACCCTGCAACCTCATCATGCTCTGGCAATGGTAGCTGAGAATTCTGTCGCTGCATTTTAGTTCCCCTGATTTGCAGGTGTTCTGGCCCTGACAGAAATATTTGCAAACCTCTCTCTTTGAAGTCCAACTTCTTCTACTTCGAAGGCTTCATCTCTTGCTCTCCAACGTCTGATCCTATTGCAAAATGCAAGCATACCCAGCTTTATCGATATCAATTCGCAGAGAACTCGGCACTGCAAACTTTCTTTGCAAAGATGTTGCACCAAACCATATTTGAAGATAGACCCATTAATCACGGAATTCCAGGGAGCTGAACGTCAAAGTCAGTCCCTCCAACCTGCCTCGTCCGAACTTTCCAATTATTTTAAGTTTCTCGCTTCTGCAGAATTTCTTTAGTTTTTCTTTTTTTCAAAATACAGTATTGTATCTGGTTCATCGATTCAAAACATCTGCAAAGAAGATTCTAAGCTTTCGTTAAGAAAACTTCTCTCTCGTGTGAATTACAGGTGAATTACAGTCGACTTTCATTGCTGTGCATCATGATGAAAGTTTCTTCGCACACGTCGTTGCTGAATGTTACTATCGGGTTGAAAATTCAGAACATATAGATATAAAAAATTTCAAGCACGGAAGATGAAATTTTTTTTTGTTTAAACAAAGGAGGTCCCGAATGCAACATTAGGATTTTTTTTAAACAAAAGCTTTATTTGTTTTAAAAAGAAAATGCAAGAAGGAATCTATTTTTAGTTTAGGGTATTCAAAATAACTCTAATTATTCAAGCTACTTATTCTTTATGGGTCTAGCACATAAATATTGGAAATAGACAGAAGAAATTCATAAGCTTTTGATTGAAGAAATTCGTAAGGTTTCCCTAATCTCTGAATTTATATGAGAAATAAATACAATATGATATTATGCTTCTTGAAGCATAGATAACTTGAAGTTATTTTCCTTTTCATAACTTCAAAAAAACTGATGACAAAAGCCCAAGATAAAGAATGGTTTCCTAGGTGAGTTTTATGGCTCAAGAAATAGAATAATCAAAAAAACATTCTTTAGTTTGATCCTAAGCAAGTTCGCAAATTGGTGAAACAAATAGTATATTAAAAGCTTTAGGAAGATGTATCAGGTATATTTGAAGAGCATTTATGGAGGCCTTAATTCAATGACAAACTATTTATGTGTTGTTATTTTTCACCATTTGTGATGCACAATTAGCAAAGCAAATATGAAATCTCATCATTTGAAACAAGTAGATGGCTCAAAATTCCACATGAAGAATAAATATGTTGACTATGTAACACAAATAACAACATTGAAGATGAACACCACATTTTCCTACAATGTGCAAGATTTGAGGACATTAGACATAAATGGAATATTACAATGGCAAATTTGGTTGATTTGTAACAAAAGTGACCAAGAACCCTTGCTAATTTTCTTAATAATGTTTTCAAAAGTTATAGCTTGTCCATTTCCACTATGTAATAGATCTAGAGGGGCTCCATAGATAATAAAATATCAATTTCAATTTCAAGTTTAATTAATATTCATGGTATAAATTTTACTAATAAATAACTTGGAGAGAAAAAAAGCCTTTATAAAAACCATAAATCTATAAATGGATGATAAAAATAGATTGAACTTTTTAAAAATATGAATAATTTTATAGATAACAATGAAAAAAAATCATTTGAATTTAATATTACTAATATTCATGGTATAAAGTTTACTAGTTAATAACTTGGAGAGAGAGCCTTCATAAAAATTTAAAATCTATAAATTATATTCAAACCAATGAATATTAGCTTTACTCAAAGCATTACAAAACTCAATGTAAAACTCTTTTACCTCTTTCTCCTCGCCTAAAAAATTTGAGTTCCTTGATGGTTTCATGGTAGAAGAACTTCTCCAATTTTTGCTTCAACATGAACAACATAAGTGGTCAACTTTCAATAGGTCTACCATTTTCTTGAAAATACTTGATGCATCCTCTATCCCACCATTTAGCTACTAAACCTTCAAGCTTACTTTTAACAATATGTATCATAGATTCATTAGCAAATGTGCTCAACAAGAAAACGCTTATTCAAAACCCTCAACAAAGATAATATGGATATAATATTCATTAGCATCTTGCTCAACTAAAAAATGTTTACTCATATCCCTCAACTAAGATAGAAACAAAGTTGTATCCTCAATGCCCTTGAAACAAATATGTCAACATGAAAGACTCTTAAAGCACTTCTCAAAATTATAGTACTCTTTTCCTCATTATTTTCTTCCAACTTAATATGAATGGGAAAGGATCCTTGGCTCATATCTTTGAATCCTAGGTTATTCTCTTCTTAAACCCTTTAGATTTCTCCTTCTTGACCCACTCATAGGTGCAAAAGGATTTTTCTCTTCATCAATCTTAATTTTGAGCCTTCTAGGTTCCTCTTCAAAGTCTTGATGCTTATTAGCCATCAACTCTGGAATAACTTCTCGCATTTCAACTACAAAAGATTTAGAAGTATCCTTAAGCTCATCAAGTTCTTGAGCTATCTTCTTCTTTGGATATAGCTTCAACAAGCCTAAAATCAAATTCTCAAAACAACAAACATGATACTCAAGTAAAATTTTGAAATACCCATAATTATATTTCTTCCATTCAAGTTAAGTATCACTATGCTTGAACACAAAATCACAAATATGAAATAATTCATTTCTAACCCTAGCCTCTTGAAACAAATAGATACTCAAGTAGTTTAACCATATCTTTATGATATATATATATATATATATTATTTGGTCAATAGAATCTTTTTCTTTTTCAAATTAATAAAATCTTAAAAACTTAAATTTTATGTCCAAAAAAATAAAAAATGATGATAAATTTCATCATAGTTATTGTTTACCCCTAAGTTTTGGATTGGTAATTGGCTGTGCCATTACCTACCCATAATAATTCCTATGAAAAGGTTATTCTCATCATTGATTTCCCATGGTGAAGTCTAGCCAATGCACATCAATGATAATTATCCTAAAAAATTCATCTCTTCCCTAAGCATTATGGTGATGATTATTTATTTTTTGTGATAAAGTTCATCCAACTAGTAGGGCCTCCAACAAAATTATCATAAAAGTAATATGATCTAAACCAAAATCAAATCAAATTAATACTAATTTTATCATTTCAAATCCAAAAGCATGACAAATTCTTCAAAACATTTTAAATGATGAAGAAACCCTAAGAAAACATGTAGATGCCTCCAAAACCAATGTTCTGATACCTATATGATAAGAAGTTGATTCCACAACACCTCCAAGCTAAATTGATTTGGACAAACAAGACCAAAATGAAATGAAAGTAATTCTCCCTCAATTGTATTGATCTCAATCAAGAAATACAACAAAAAGAAAGAGAAAAGCTCAACTCACAACCCCAAGGACTTGGAAGTAACACATCCTTAATGATCCCTCTCAACTCACTCAATTGTGGCTCATCAATTGCATAAGACCTACCAACTCAAGAAGAAAAACAACACTTTACAAGACGCTCTTTCACCTCTTCCTAAGCTACTCTCTCTCAAGTATATCTCAACTTTCTTGTTCCAAAGCTGCACCCAAGCTCTCAATTTATAGCTTTTTTGGATGTCTTTTCAGCTTTGCTAGCACTTGAATTCAAAAATTCCAGACATCCCAACAATCCCAACATGACGCATGAGAAATGCAGCTTAATTTTATCAAGATGTCTTGGAAACGCGTAGATGTCTCACCCGAGGCCCAAAATGTACAATCCAGACGTGTCAAAAAGTCAAGATGCCTTGACTCCAGATGTCTCAAGCATCCCAGACATCTCCACTGTGAAGTATTCCAACTTTGTCCAAACGTATCCAAGCTTCCAAATGTCCCAGCAATAATCCTTCCAAACCTTTGAAAAGCAACCAACATTCAATCCTTGAACATTGACTCAAAATACCTGCAACGTTCACAAAGCATTGATAAGACTCATAACACACACATATGAGAAAAAGTACATTGGGGCTGAAATGATGTCCTCATTACCCTTGGTGTGGATGGATTCCACCATCAAACAATTTCACACTTCAAGCAATCTCATTTCTGAGAGACTTGTGAGCGTAGATGATATCTTTCAAAATAGGCAAATCTAAGATCTGCAAGAGCATCAACTCCAGTAAGCTACCAAGGGTGAACGACATATACACACATTACAGATACTACAAGATTCCCTTGGTTTTGACAAACGTGGAATGTATCATGTATAATCATCGTCAATGCGGATCATCCTAGACTTACCAACTAACATGGTGTCTGGTGTATGAGTTCCTTTACACTGTTTGCTTAAAACCAACTATAATTGTTGATTCTGCAAAACAAATAAGGGAAAAGTAAAAGCTGACCCTTGAAGTTTTTTAGGATTGATTAAAAAGATAAAAACCTGAAAGAAACATAAAAACACATCTTTGGGCCTTCCTCATTATGTAGGTTTTGAAGTTTAACCTTTTTTCTATGTAGTGTTGTAAGATTTTAACTCCCTAAAGATGATGTAACTGGAACATTTTATGAAAGCTATTGCTGTAACCCAGCTTCCGTTTGATTTACTACAGTCACGTTCATTCTGCCAAGCATGGCATATATCATGTATAATTGTTGCTTATACAAAACAAATATCGTAAAAGTAAAAGCTCACCTTTGGAGAATGTTCCCATAACAGGGCTTTCCTTCCACAGGCAGCAAATAGGACACTTGCATGCATAAGCACAGTTTCCTTGGTATGTTTTGCAATGAAAGGTTGGTTCATTGAACCCAGAAGAGCTTCTTGGATAACTTGGAAACGTCGCCTTCATTAACAAAACAATAAAAAATGTTAAATAAAATTTAACAAAAATATTAGAAAATAAGGTTAACACAACCGCTTCTCAAAATCAATCATAACCCAGTATCAACAGCCTAGTAAATGAAAGAAAACAAGATCTTATCTCTAGTTAAAAATAATTATTTACTCTTAAGAAGATGCCAGTACCTTCCAAACAATAACCATCGAGAGCCATCGAAAATTAAAATTCTCCAAACAAGCTGACGACGGGCAGTCATTTCTATTTATTACATTCCATCTTCATCTAAAGAAACGAGACCTTTCCAAATTAAGCTTAGTCCTTGAATACAGCAATCTGTTACCTGAAAGTGAAAGCACGCTTCTGGCATGCTTTTGATTTGGTTAATCTATAAATATGACAATGAAATATTTGTCAAGAGGGAAATATTAGTGCTACCGCACACATCAATAAACCCAAGAGAATCATACCTGCTTTCAGATCAGAGTTCTCTAACATGAAGCATGCCACAGCCTACTACAGACGGTTAGGGTAATACCTTTCACTCCCCACTATTGTTGTCAAATCCACGAGAAGTTTTTTAGGTGGCCAACCCTTTCTAAAGTTTTTTAAAAATGGCCATATCTAAAAACAAAAGTTCTTACAGATTGTGTCAAGATGATCATAGCGAAATCTTAATATCTTCCCCATATCAATAACAAAAAAAGTATTATAATATATTACAAAAATTTTGCAACAATGCAATAATTTTTCTATAAACGTATCTAGACAATAAGCTTAATTTTAGATAAATGCCACCACATTTCTTAATTAATCCATTTCTAGATAACTCATCAGCACAAACATAGAAAGTGCTTCAGAGTTGTATTCCTTAAAAGATGATATTTATCTCCATAATACTAGTGCCAAGCCTCAACCCAAATTTTGACTAATGAACAAATATCAAACTCCACATCAATCAATATAAGAAAATATTCTGCATTACGCATTTGAAGTAACTGAATGAATGGATTTAATCAATAAGATATGCGACGGCCTCCATTTAATATTTGCAGTATTGGTATGGAAAACATCTTGTTTTTTGGCAAAATTTTTGTGGTATTGTAAAATAGTTTTTATTTGAAGAAGATATTAAGATTCAGCTATGATCATCTTGATACAAATCCATAAAAACGGTTGTTTTTAAATATAACCATTTATTGACATATAGAAATGGTTGACCTCCCAAATAAACTTCTAAAGCAAAGATAACGAGAATAACACTCAACTTTCAATCACACTCAATGATGGGAACTGCTGTGCAAAGTTTATTGACTGAGAAGCAAATGGGAAGTAAATGGGGTATTGCTTCACACATTGGCCGATAAGCATTGTTAGGGTTTAATAAGTTATATGTTTTATAATATAATTTGCATAGCAACCACGAATTTCATTGACCTTTGGTGCCATATGAGAAGGAAATGAAAGGTATTTAGGTTAAAAGTTTCCTTTGCAAATTGCAAAAGTTTGGTTGGAAGTTACCAGTTTTGGACTTGGCTAGGTCTTTCCTCCTTTCTTCGAAATTGCCAATACACAGTTTTTATGGGCTACCTCCATCAAAGAAGTACTGAAGACAGCAGTTTCTATTAAATCCTTGTGCGCCCCATAAATGTGTCTCCTACAGAAACATTTATATATGTCAGTACGACACAGGACCGTGGCATAACATAAAAGAATACTTAATATCTTAGATAACTAGCCAATTCTAACTGCATCATCATCTACCATGAGATATTATTACAAGTTGCTCAAAATAGCAAAATCTATTTGAAATGCCCCATGTTTAATGGGAACTGATCAGTATTACTGATTCAACAAATCATCATTTCTAATTCTAAAGCAATTGTCACACAATATACGTGAACAGCATTTTATGTGGTTTGAATGATAAACGTTCTTTTTGTGTGGTTGGAATGATAAATGTTTAGTATTAAATGCTCACCGGGAAAGTAACTCCTATATCTACTAGAATCCAACCAAAATGAATAGTTACAGGTAGATATAAGAGGAAACGTTACAGACAACTCCACATCTTTTAAGAATAAAGTTCTAAAAATCCATAAGGTAGTAATTCCTCACACTTGTGCACGTAAAAAAAATAAAAAAAAAAACACAAACAACCAAAGGTATGAAAACAAAGAAAAAATCAAGTTGCAAATAAAAACATATTTTAAGGAGAAAAAAATATCCACGTAGTGTAATTTAGTGCTATCTAGTAATCCACTTTTTGAATCAATAGACTCTCACTTTGAGACATCTCACATAGGATCAAATAATAGACAAAGTCAAGTATCTTAAGATTCTTCTTTAAATATCAACCTTAATATTATGAGGCAACAAATTACATTCACCAACATGAACGCTCCACGTATTATTAATTTGGGACTTTTCTACTCATTATCATTTCCTATTTCTACAGTTAGGTTTGATGATCAAATACAAACATGGATGTTGATCATTGATTTGTTTTTGACACGTAAAATCTCACACTTCATAAAGCATTCCATAGTTTTATTAACAAAGTAAGTTGCTTAATCACTAATAAAGACTCTAAGCACATCAAACCTAGCTATAATATTTTCCCATAGAAAAAAAACTACTGCTACTGCTTTTACATCATTATTTGTAGTAGTCTTAGCTTCAACCTATTTGATGAAATAGTTAATATAAATTAGAATGTAACTGTGATGGAAGAATCGTATCACCTATAAATTCTTTTGTGATAGCATTAATCAATAAAAATAGACTGGCCATTTAATAATTTTAACCTAATACTTACATCTATTTGGTTCCACCATCTACGCAGATTACCTTCAAAGCTAAATACATAGTTTTGTATGGCATGTTTCACGCTCTTTTTATCTAGAACTTGCCTATCAATGAATCCATTGATCCTATCAATAACTTTTTGTTGTTCGGCAGGTTCTAGTTTATCCATACTGAACTTTGGATCCTTTTCACTTAGTAATCTAGAGGAGACCTTTTGATATTCCTTTGGGTTTCCAACATAAACACCAGGCATTCTGAGCAGTTCTTCTTCTTCTTGATTCAACTGTGATTGATGCTCAGATTCTACTCCTTCCATATCGGCAGAAGATTCTTCATTGGCGTTTACAATTAGTCCTTTACCCTTTTGTTCTTTTATAAACTTTCCCTTAGGTCGTTTAGGTGGTGAATCAGGATTAGTTCCATAATCAGGAATAGATCCTGTTGTTGTGCTTTCAGGTGTACTAGGTTTTTGAATTTTAGGTACCATCTTTTTTCCATATTACTTAATTTGCTTTGTTTACGCATAACCTCATGCATACATTGTCTAGATTGAGTAAGTAAATTAGGAATCCTATGATTTGCCCAATTTTGTAATTTTATGGTGTCAAATAGTGGATCTATTGTTAATTTTTGGACCATTGCATGAGCAATTTCTTTTTGCTGTTCTGTAGTGTTTACCTGATGCTCATCTTGTTCTTTTCTACCGTCTAGTTCATTCATGTGAATCCTTATCAAGGCATCACCACATTCTGCACATCTATAACTATGTCCTTCTTCTATGGCTGCAGAGTGTGGGCATGATGGATCGGTGCCTGAATCAGAATCTTGAGAAGGTTGTTTTCCTTTAGGGTCTTGCTCAACAACTGTGGATTGTGTTGTTGGCTCTGGATTTTCAATTGGCTCAACTATCTGATTTGTAGGTGAAGAAGATGAGGAAGGTCTTCCCATGATCTTACTTACATCCACGTTGATTTCTAGCCCTTTAAATAATGATCTCATCTTTTCCTCGATATCTATTTTTGGTTTGGGTTCTGGATCTCAGAGTTTGAAAGATCTCCTAGAAGGTATTAAGCTAGTTGTGTGTGTGACAGGAGGAAGAATCCTCTGACTGGAAACAGCGGCTTCTATTTGATCTACACCGAATGGGTCAAACTCAGTAAATCTTGGTGTTTTAAAATTTACGTGACATCTTCGTTTGCCAGAACATCCATCCAGACCTAATGGGAGGAACATAATCATAGAAATCTTCCAAGATATCATCGATCTGTGGGTACAGTGTGTATATTGGAAGATCCTCGGTGTTAATTTCAGTTCCAGACTCAATATTTGTTGAACCAACAAAAAATTTTAAGCTCTGCAGCATACAAGAAAAAATTTGTGATGATCTCGTGAAAAGAAAAGCAAAAAAGAAAACAGCCAAGAATGACACTTTGGCAACATGGATAAGAACAAGCTTTACGCCGCCTATATTAAAGTAAGGCCCTCATACCAACAATCTGGTGTACCACAAGCATTTGGGTCTTCAAAAATGAAATCAACCCATGGCAGCTTGGGAAACTAGTTGTGTTACCGGTTATTCAGGCCATATTTTTGCTTACAAAATTTTCTCACAGACGTTGAATAAACTTTAATCGTAGGAGTTCTGCAGTTCTTTTTCATTGGAAACCAAGAGTAAAGATCTAGATCTACCTGTGACCGATGGCCTCCATTTCCATCAAATCCATCGACAATAACTGATGTGAAGGTGGAGGCGGCCATAACCAGTTACTGGCAATAGCAGGTGGAAACATCAGAGGTACTGGAATCTTGAAACCCTAAGAGCTACAAAACCCTAAACACCCAAAACTTATGAGAATCACAGAGAATGAAGTCAATACAGATGCTAAAATAAAAAATCTCGTAGGGAAGGAATAAAAAGAATTACCACTGCCACCAGTTACAGATCACATTGATCCGTGAGATAAAATGCCCAAATTTTGTTCTTCACCTCTCGAACCTTTTCCCGATCTTGAGAAAAATCCATAACGAATCACCAAATCTCCTCCCCCACTTCCGGCTTCATCTTCATCTCTCTCTGAAGCAGGGCTTCATTCAATCTCAGGCTACCTCGGTGTTATCGATCTCCTATTGTACGACGATTTAGCTAAGATTCAAGGCGGCTTTACGTACGCGATTTTTCTGAAATTTCGAAACGATACGTAGAGGACAAAAAAAGCTTTGTGCGAAAAAGCGATAACGATGCCATCATTTCGGGTCTGGTGTGAAAAAGGTCCAACAATTAAATGAAAGAAAGTACCTATTAGCGTGCCAATCCAGCTAATGGTATGGATGCAAAATAAAGAAAAAATTAGGTGAAAAAGGATAAGGCGGAATCAAGCTTAAAAATTTTAGGGTGCATAAATGAATATATAGCCTAAAGAAATTTCAGTGGTTGTTGCACCTACCCACCCACGTGACTTGTACAGATTTTTATTTCATATTTAACGAATTCACCATCATATGGCCGATCCGCTATTATTAGCGCTTCATTCCCATGAGTTATCTCTTTCTTAATAGTGTTGTCCGGTACTCGCAACGATTTTGGGATAAGGTTTTGGGGTTATTATTTTAAGTTTTCATCTTGATAACTAATTTTTAAAAATAGTGTTTTTGGTAGGAATTAAAAGTGCTCAAAAAATGTTGTGTAGAGAAAAGGAGAAAATTCTCTCTTTAACAACGAAAAATATATATATCAATCATAAAAGTGAACAAATATCAACTGAAAAAAATGGATAAGAATACAAAAATTGAATGGCATGAAAGGAACGAAATATTCAAGCCCAGCTACTAGCTTAAGTGCAAAGCAAAAAAAAAAGGTTATGTGAAAAGGGATGGTCAAGCTAAAAACTAAATGATGAAACAATGAGATGTTGGCCTAGTAGTACAAGTTTTGGCCTAGTAACTTAGGTCATAGGTTTGATTATACTAGGTAGCTCTAAGTTATAAACTTCTATAAATCTTGGGGTGTACCTATGTTTAACTTATTTCAAGTTCCAACACCCCCAAAATCTAAATAATGAAAAATGAGAAGAGGAAATGAAATGTCCAAATTCAAAACTTTTAATTACAGGAACTCTACAACACACACATAAAAGTATCTTACATTCTTATTTGTTCTTCCTTTCTAGTTCTACTAAAAAACCTTTATAAGAATCATAAGTTTAAATGCTCAGAAAGGTCTTTTCCAATTTTTACATTTTATAACTCAAAAAGTCATTACTAGATCCATAAAACGTTTTTGTTTAACGTTTTAACTTTCTCAAGCAAACCCATTCATTACCAAATCATCTAATCATATAACGTTTTAACTTTCTTAAGCAAACCCATCACCTGCTTACCGTCAAAGTTAAAATCTGCTATACTTTGGAAGCAGGTACGAGACCTTAATTAAATGAAGTTTACATTATTTACACTTTCCTAATGCTACCAAGGGATTAATTTTTTGCTCCAATGACCCAAACTTACTGATTTATTCAGATATGTCAACAATGAAGTCGGTTTACGATTAATTTTTTGCTCCAATGACCCAAACTTACTGATTTATTCAGAGATGTCAACAATGAAGTCGGTTTACGAATCTGGCAGAGGAATAAGTTTCCATTAACACCATGCATTATGCCCTAAAAGCGGCCTGCTCACACACGGTTTCTCCATCCGTGTTCAGTGTTTCGCATGGTGGATCCTTTTAAAAAACAACAAATTGGATTGATTTTTTATTTCATTTTTTCCAATACAATGTAACAGTGTTTCTTTTGAAAATTTCCGAGATCAACTTTGTTCAGAGCAAGAGAGGGGAATCATTTGAAATTCCGGGGATGCTAAGTGGGTCTTGTTTGTTGTGTCCTATAAAACACAGGTCGGCCAGCTTTCTGGTTTTTGCACTACCAAGAGTACCAACCTGGCTTTTTTACCCATCCTTTCCAAGACGTTTTGTCAGTACTGGACCCTTGTGTTTTTGACTACAGCCAGAAAAATAAAAATGGATGCCCAAAAGAGAGTCAAAAAACAAAAAGGATTACCAAACCAATAAAGCGGTTCATTGAAACCAGCTTTCCTCCATTTTTGACGGAATCACTTATGGGTATGGGTCGTGAGCAGGTCGCAGGAGCTCCCTTCCACAAACATTTTCCAGTACCCAACTGCATTCTTGACCGAATAGGAACTCCACTCACACTTTAATCATTTGTAGATTCAAAAAATTTTGTTCATGTTTAGACAATGGATCTTGAAGTATTCATATAGCACTTCTTCCAATCCTCTATCAAATTATTTGAAATGATGGAATCAGTAAATTTTGTTAATGTTTAGATAATGATAGTAAAAATGATATAAAAACAGCTCTTCTTCCCAGACTCGTTTAAGTACGTGCTGCCCCGTTCCCACCACTGTGAAACTATACTCTCAATATTTTACTTTGAAAAGGAATTTGATGCAGAATATCTGGATTGAATATTAAATTGGAATCCCAAAGTTCCCCGCAAGATGCGCGATTTATACCGCATTGTGTCATCGGATGCTGCCTAGAAAGTATACTTTCCTGCAACATCTGACATCATTTACGTTTGATTCTCTTCCAGCAAAGAAGCCCACTACGGTAGGTTCAAGCATCACATGCTTGGAAGTTTCTGCCGTGCAAATATATATTGGGTATTGTTTCAAGATCTTGTGAAACAGTTCCCACATATAGCTTCCTGTTCTTGCATTGAGCTGTATCTGATACCCCCTCTGACATTTATTTTGTCTTTTCATCTTACAGGCATCCCTGCAAAATGCAGGGGGCATTATCATTTTGATATTCAAAAATAGCCCATGTTAATTAAGGAACATGCATCTGATCTGCTACGCTAACTGGTTTCTGATAGTAATTCAATTCGTATTGTATCCAACGTCTAGAAAATTCTATTCAATGTGTGGAATCCACAACATCGAGAGCTTCTCAAGTCTGAACAGATTAGATTTGCGTTCGGCGGAAAATCAGGACAAAAATGGCATGCAATTTCTCATTTTCCAATTAAACAAATGTGTCTTTGGCTCAGAAACCGTAAACCCCTCTCACATTACATCATCAACTCGCACGGAGAATTTTATACCTCTCGATGCAATAAGGGATGAAATTGAAACGGACGTACATAACGGCGATGGCAAAATCGATGTACATACAGCCCTTTTAATGCCAGGCCAGCAGCACTCTGCAAATTTGAGTTCCCCGGGCAATAATGAATTTAATAACTACGAAAAATGCTGCTAGGTTTGAACATTAACGGCTACTATTGAACGTCGATTCCAATGAACTGGTCAAACTCTCGAAGAACATGGGCATTTCCATGACAATGGCATTACAACGCTTGCAGAGGCTGCAGTGCAGTTAACACAAGAGGAAGAGCCACAAGCGGATACAGCATTACATGAAGCCGTGATGTTACTGTGGATGAGCTATTATCAGACCCAGTTCCCGGAAACGTCTGATTCGTAAAGCCTGTAGTAGTGCCATTAGTGCTCCCAGAAGCGCTGCACCCAAACCCAATTCAAATCAGTTTTCAAAAACTATTCTTAAACCATGCTTCACACCACTGAAGAGAAAAGATTTTGGAGCAGCTGTTCTGAAATATGAATAAATCCAGGTCTAAACTGGAGATGAAACAGGAAAAGCTAGAAAAGATTTATGTAGGGGTTGTACATAAGAACTGGCAAGGAAATTCAATAACGTCTTGCAGAAAAGATTAAATCAAAAGTCCAAAAGCTGTATATATGACTAACCTGCCGGAACCACTTCCTGGGAAGACACAGGAACCAGTGCCTGCAAATAAGCAGAAGCCATATCATAAGTAAAATCAAACAACATAATCCAAGAACTTCTTTTTATGAATTCAAACGATCAGACGAGGAAACAAAAAGTCCATAATCCACAAACACCCAAAATGCTTACTTGGATCGATGCTAGTGGTAGTTGCAACACCATTGAAGCCGCAGGAGCCCTGGGCCTGGTTTTGCTTCTGGAAGTAGCTATCAAAAGCATAAGAGGCATGATCTGCAAGGGTATTCGGGTCATAGCAAGTTCCTCCAGACTGAATAGGACTGCAATCAGCCTGGCCCGGGCCACAGGCCCAGTCAAGAGCCTGCTGCAGAGCACTGGTGTTAGCATTACGATTGGCTACACAGAACAACCCAGTACCATTTGCGGCACTATCATTAGCAAAACTCACTGCAGTGGAACCATCAAAACTGAGATTGTAAACAGCAGTAGAATTTGCACTGTAAAGCCCATAACTTCTCTCAGAAAGGGGCCCAGGCCGGAGATCCTCATTGTAGAGTTCATAGATATAAGTGCTCATGGCCACACCCGGATGTGCAGGAGTTCCATTTCCATTAAGCACATGGCGGATTAGGTTGCTGTTATACATCAGTGCATTCTGCTCAGTGGCATCCGGCTCATTTGCATCCCCAGCAGAAGGCCAGCCAGTCTCAGTGATCAAAACAGGGACCCCAGTAACATTGAGAGAAGAAATGGCATTATAAGCAGCATCAACTTCCCAATCAAAGATGCTCGAGTAGTTGAACATGTTATTTGGATCCACAGGCTGCTGATTTGCAGGCATGGGCTTGAACAGGGCAGATTCCAGGGACAGGACGCCATTGGACCTGGCATAAACCTCGTATGGGTAGACATTGAACATGAAGAAGGAGCCGGTATCATGGAGGAACTGCAGGAGGGGTTTCATGACATTGTTGAAGCTGTTGTTGAACTGGGCCTGAGAAGGGGGGAAAGCATCCACAATGAGGGAGGCATCATGAGGAGTGGAAACCTTGACCTGGGAATCAAGATTTGCTGCAACAAGGGCAGAATGGATGAACTTCATGGCCGGAACAAGAACCAGGGCAGCATTGGGGATGCTGGTGAGAACCTCGCTGCCCACGGCAATGGCGGTTATATTCGTAGCAGGAAGATGAACAGCAACGTTTTTGGTAACCCAAGATGCAGCAGCAGAGCCAGATTGGCCGATTGCCAAAAGCTGATTGTTGGGTACTCCCACGATGACCTGAATGCCGGTATTCGCAAGTGCAGACAGCATTCCCCGGTCTGCATCGAACAGCCTGACGTGTTTCACTCTCTCAGATTTCAGCAACGCCACCACATCCGACGGCTGCGGCAGCGACGACATGTCCGTGCCGATGTTCACTCCCACATATGCACCGTTGGATCCTACTGCTGCTGCTCCTGCAAAACCCACAAAGGACCCATCACCCAGAACTCAGACCCACAAAAACCCATCACTCAGAACTCGAACCCACAAAAACCCATCAAGGATTTCTCGAACCCACAAAAACCCATCCCTGAAAATTCGAAAACAGAGCAGCCCATTGATCTGATCCGAAAACCCTAAAAACCCTAGCGAAAACTGGAGCTTTGCTTACCTGCGGAGCTCCCGGGGATGGCGAGAGCCAGAACAGCGAGCAGCGACAGCAGAAATGACAGAGCTCCCATGCTCATTCTGGCCTACAGAGGCGGCTGCTGCTGCTGCTTCTACTCCTCCTCTGGAGATCTCTGCGGAGAGAAAAAAACCTATGCAGAACTGGGTAGCTTTGGAGTACCACGAAAAGAGAATCCAGAATTGTTTTAGGGAAAAACAATGCCAGCGGCAAAGGGCGGAATGTGACAGGAGCTTCAGCATTCTGCCTCTTTAACTGGCCTCCTTGAACGTTATATTTGTCCTGTCAGATGTGGACTTTTCGATTCCCACGCAGTGTTCTGGCATGGAATTTTGTTGGGTTTGAAAAAATCGGACTCGGTTTTTGCATTTTGCTGCGTTTTTCATCTGTTTTGCAGCGTTTTCTTTTACTGTTCCATTGTCTGCTAAGGTTTGAGGCGTTTGCTGTGATACCTGAGCTGTACAGAGCGCCTTCTATACGCCGGTGAGGTAGTCGTTTTCGGTGGTGCCACGTGGACGCCATATTATGCTGAGATTTCTTGCAGACAAATGTGTCTTTATCTTGGGTGTTCGCTTCATTATTTGGGCACGCATGATTAAGAGCTAATCACTGTTGTCTCAATGCAAGGGAGTTGGATCTGATGCTTTGTTTGGTATGTTTTCTACATCACGATTCGGAATTGCTTCGTTGTTGGTAATTGAACGTCAAAGATTCCCAAGAAAAAAATTGGACAGACAATGTGCATGTGAACGGTATAATTACTTTTCCTTTTGTCCTTTCAGGGTATGAGTATTGTATAAATTCAAAGCATATTCCCATGGCTTGTGCTCATGACGGCTGACAAGGAGTATTTGGTTATCTAGTTATATCATTTTGCAATATAATCTTTTGCATAGTATGCTTCAATTTCATCAGCCTTCGGTGACACATTCCTGAAGTGGGTATGAAATTTACAAGATTGTTGATTGGGAAAGGTGAAGTGAAACTCATGTTTAAATATTGAAAGATTAGAATCCCTGTACACATTAGTATTAGTTTCCATTTCCTTTGCACTAGTTAAATTACGTTGATGATATAGCACGGAAACATATGACCTCTCCTCCTTAAATATACACACTCTTGGACGCTGGAACTAATAGTTTACTCTGCCAACCTTGAATTTGTAGTTATGATACTATGAATTTTCAGTCTTCTGGAGAGCTTTGCGTGTCTGTAGCTGAATAGTCATTCCAAGTTTTGTTTGTTGTCATTGGCGATATAATTCGAATGTAATTAAGTTCTAAAGATTAAAGTCATTTCTTGTATATATTACCTGCCTCAAACTTTTATTTATTTCATTTCAGTTTACATAAAATGTAACCATTTTACTGTTATGCATCACTTGCCGCTTGAACACTACTTGATTTCGAGATTCTTTTGTTTCAGTTCGGAGTACTTTTTGCCCTTTTGAGAGAATATTTTATTGTATTATCGATATCTTGGAACGAGCCTCAAAGCTTACATGCATGGTATTGGTACTAGGATTTGAACTAGCACCTCGGGGATGAAAAGTATGTGAGTTAAGAACTCCTGGCCAAACATTACTTGGTATTTGGTATTTTTAGAAGATCAAGCATGGATGCTCTATGCAATTTTTGCCCTTTCATGTAAGCGTTTTTTATTATTAGAATGGACTAAAGTTAGATTTTGCTTGTTGTTCATTCTTAAATAAAAGCAACAAAAAAACACCAATAATAAAATAATAAAAATGAAAGATTAACAAATATTGCTTTCAAAAGTAACTTCATTTTATACATAGCTTAACACCACACAATTATATGAGATAACCGCAAGTTAGCATTAAGATGATTGCTCCTAGTTCAAACCTAGTTAAGGTAGTTCGGATATAATACTTCTACTAAACAATGAGGTGTTAACCTACCACCTTGATTTGAAAGTTCCAAGTCATGGGTTCAATTGTGGTAGGCAATGTTGAGTTATAAAGTTATAATTGGAGTATATATCTTAGAGTGTACCTATATTACAATTATTTCAAGGTCCCCCTCCTTCTAAAGAAAAAAAAAGTACCCCCTAATACTTCCACTATGATTTATAATTAAAATGACTAATGAGTAAGAAATATTCTTTTGTGTATACATTTTGTAATCAAAATATAATTAGCAAAGAAGTTTAATTGCATGTGAGAGAGGAAAAAAGCCTTTGTTAGGACTATTAATTCTTGGGTGCTTAAATGAATCTTCCATTAACTTCCAATGCATTAGATGGTTTTGAATACCTCATGCATTTATATGATACAAAGGAGAAAGTGCAATCACACAACAAAAAGATGTTGTAGAATATGTAAAGAGCCATTGTTATGTAGTGCAAACAAAGATTCCCAAGGATTCAGAATCTCGGATAATGATGGAGATGATATTAAGAGATCTTTACTTATATGTGAAAGTACATAGGTGATGCTCATAATTAACATTCGGCTAGAAGCATTGATGAATCATCGACTAGTTGCATCGATGTAGCCCTGTCGACGCATGGTTTGATGCTTGGTATGCCCAGTAGTGTGGTACTTGGTGATCCCATTAGTAGTTACATGAAGTCCAAGGTGTGAACAGAAGGTCAGAACCAGATGCTCATTGCATAGGCTAGATTAGATTTGTTTACTAGAACTTAGATTTAGAAACTACTACATTTACTTTATGTTAGCTAGGAGCACTATAGCCAATACAACATCATATATCATATACCCCATTGTGAGTTAAGCCATACACATTGTCTTTACTAACTCACATGGGAAGACAACGATCACAAACTCCAACCAATTACTTGCATAATCACATTGCCTTATCTATGGAATTTGATCGAGATCATGTGTGAACACTCGTATCTCGTATGGTTGGGTGTTGGATACTCCATCGCTCATCACTGGCACTGTTGCTAGGGACAAGTCAATGTTATGCTAAGTAATTGATTTTTCAAAGTTTGTTGTATTTGAAACTCAAAGTCAAACCGATACTTATAAGTAAAGCACACTTTTAACTCAAACCATCTAAAAATTATAATATGGCTTCACATAATGATCAACCATCACTTGCTAAGGAGACAAGAAGAAGCAATGATAGAACTATTGATGAAGAAGAATGGAGGATGCCAATGCAGACATGAATCACTTATGCTCACACTGATCCATACTATCTAAATTTTACTTTCATCTTTCATTAGGTTAGGTAAATGAGGTGGAGAGACATGCAAGGCAACATAGTCCTACCTCTAGAATATGCAGCACTAAACATGTTACAAACTTCTCTAAAGGGAATGCATTTGGACAAGATTCAGGAAGGGTATCATGTGACTCAACACATGACCAAACCCTATGAACCCACCAAGAACTAAATAAGTGGAGATGTTGCCATGGAGATCAAACATATACATAGCAAAGGAAAGTAGACTAACACTTTTGTTGTCATAGAAGAACTTGATGTTAATCAATTCATTTCAGAACAACTCCACCAGAGCCATGAGGAGCCTTCAAAGACACCTACCATCAGATTAGAGGAATTTATTAAAGCCCAACATCATTCTACTCTGGTAGAGACACACAAGAGGGAGACTACTGACTTGAGATACAAGCAGGACTCTAGGCCAAGGGATCTTGCTAAACCTTACAAGAGCCACGAAGGAGAACTAGCTAACACCATCTTCCTACCATCTCATCTCCCTCATCACCATCATCAGAGGACTTTAACAGGAGAAGGCACAAGTACTAAGACTCTATTAGGGATGAAAGGAAAACTCATGATCATCATGATAGATATTCAAGGTACTTTGATTTAGAAGATGAAGAGCATGAAAGAAGTAGAAGTAAAGATAGAAGAGAGGATTAAGAGAGGCATGAGTATAGAAGGGGTCACTACTATAATAGAGCATACGAACCCAATCATGATGATGAACCCCTTATGGAAACTTGAAGTATGATAAATATTCAAGAAGTTGTCTACATACCAACCAAGCATGTGAGAGATAGTTGAATCAAATGGCTAAATATGAACAATATGCCACGATTTGAAGGTGGTTACAACGTTGATGCTCAACATCACCTTCAAGCATTCTAAGATGCTTGTGCCCTTCAAAACATAGAGAGTGATTAGTAGAAATTTAAACTGTTTACCGAAAAACTTGTGAAGGAAGCAGAAAGCTAGTATGGGTCATTGGAACCTAAATCCATCAAACGTTGGAGTACCATGCTTGAAATATTTAATAATAAATATTAGACCTATTCATGAGTATCAAATCTAAGAAAATAAATCCAAAATTGGAAACAAGGGACTCATGAGACCCTTGATGTGACAATGGGCAAATATTATTTATCGTTACATAGATGCCCAGGCCATGGATTTTCATCAAAGGAATAGCTCAAGCACATCATAGATGGGTTGAGAAGCAAAACAAGATAGACCCTTGGATTTTATGCCCAAGGAAGATTATTAGAACTAACCCCCCCCCACTAGATTCAAAGACTCATCAACCAAATAGCCAAAGAAGAAGGAGAAATCATAAAGAGGGAATTAACTACAATAGAGATCCATCAATCCAGAAGAGAGATGCATGGGTGTGTGATACCTAAGAGGAAGAAACCTTGGACGAGGTCATCTGAAAAGAGATGCTACCAATGCAAAAATCTATAGCCAATGTAATTGCATAAGTAGCAAAAATGTGGGATTTAGTTGATGAAAGATGCACAATAGTGTTAAAGATTATGTAGGAAAGAGCAGAGTAAGCCTTCGTAAGAGGCAAAGGCAAAAGAAAGAAGAGAGAACTTGGACACAAAGGTAAAGTTGCTTTAGTAGCTGACGTCTCAGATACCAGCTCTACAGATGATGAAGGTTGTCCTATGTGTCAATAGGAACATACTAAGAGATGTTGTCCAGTTGTGACACATTTGCAAGAAATAGGGGCATACGCACTTAACCCCAAACTTGTTCAAAAATAGATGCCCAAACGGTTACCTTATCCTCAAGGTAACTATAGATAGCAACCTCGACTAATGTATTATCCTAGTGGAGCCTTACCACAGTTGCAAGAGCAATACCATTAACAATGGCAATAGCCTCAAGTGTGGGCCATCCCACTACCTTGGCAACAATTGCCATATCAACAACTTGACCCTTATAGATACTATGTCCAATGACCTATCTCTCTAGCAAATGCTACTATTGAAACTCCATAATATTATCCACTAGAACACCATTGACTAATGTCACCAAGGGCCAATTTAGACTCATACGTGCTTCCACAAGTAGCTAATTTTCCAAATCCCAATCCAAATATTTTGCCACCAATGCCACCACTCACAATGCAAGGAGAGTTGTTATCACAACTGCAACAGAGGAAAGCTACAAAGGCAATAAGTATACAAGTGGAAGATCTTACTAGCAATGCTAAGGGCCAAACAAAGAAACGTCATTTCTTCAAGATCAATCTAGAGAAGGTTGGTAGAATTGAAGCTTCATTAAGACCATCTTCTCCTAAAATAGATCTTCTCACTATTGACATGCTTCCATCATCATCAAGCCCAAACATATAAGTTTTCATGCTTATTGAAATCATCATAGAATGGATTAAGGTAGGATAACTCCCTAAGAAGAGAATTGATCCAGGAATTCCTTTGATTTATCTACGAATAACTAGGAATTTACCATGCAAAGCTCTGTTAGACTCAGGTGTCGAGATGAATTTGATTTCCTACAAAACATATCAAGCATAGGACCTACCACTATTGAAAAAATGCAATATCAAGTTGGAGCTTGTAGATCAATCTATCACCAGTCCTTTGGGGCAGATAGATGATGTAGTGACCACTATTAATGGGTGGTCATATCCAGCAAACTTTCTAATTATCAATGTGAAAGATGCTGATAAGGAATTTCCAATAATCATGGGGAGGGCATGGCTTAGCACAATCGACACTAAGCTAAGTATGAGAGATTTTTCGGTTGACATTTCTAAGGACGATGCACATGGAGCCATACACATGCAGCAAATTCCATGTATAATAGCTAATAGTAAAGAGTGTAATAGTGGACTAACACTTCAAAATGTTAACACAGTTACCATTCTAGTCCACAACAACAATAATAAATAACTAGTGTGTGCAACCAAAAGAGCAGAGGCCACAAAACCAAAAAACACCCCATGGCCACTAACTGAGAACCTTAATTTATTCAACACATGCATGGAAACATCTGAAACACTTACTAATTCCCAAACTAAGAAGATGACTCCAGCTAAGAGTCAAAAAAAAAATTAACTCATAATCATACACCAACAGGAAAGGAAAACAAGAACTTATCTAAACATAACTCCACTTCCATCAAAATTACATGGGATAATAATTGATGAGTGGCGAGATAACCCTACACTCAACCATACGAATACGAGCGTAGCATGCGTGATCCAGTCGAACTCTGCAGACTAAGTGCCTACACACCCCCATGGAACACTTAGGGTTAATCATTCGTTGTCTTCCCAGACTTACTTGTAGTTGTCACAGTGTATGGTTAAGTAAGTC
>MNCI01038043.1:347087-377224 GCA_015680685.1 Gnetum montanum | reverse complement strand
TGAGATGAAGGAGAAGAGGAAGAAGAACCATCACCATGATGATGCTTCCTACCTTCTCTTCGGCTGCTACAGCCCCAATCGTGATGATGATCTAAGTGCTCGTCCTTGTCTTTTCTTGTTGTTCCCTCTATGAATAGTTGTTGTTCCCTCTGTGAACAGTTGGTGTTCATGGGGATTAGAACCAGTATTATGTATCGTTGAGCGCAAGTTCTGATACCCCACCTCCTCACCATCGTTAGGAGGGGGAACATCTTCGATTTTGCTAAGGACGTGCGGGACCTCTTTGCCCTTCAACAGTGTATGTTGGCTCTCCTGCCTTAAGTCCCTCATATGTTGTAAAGGTGTGGGATGGTAATCCCTCACATCAAAATTTTTCACAATTTATTCAGCATATAGTTCTGTCATGCCAATCTATGCCAAAGCACGGAGAAGCATGTTTGGGACTGATCGATCTAGAGGTAACACGATGTTACCTTGCAAATCTCTCCATCGCAGCTATTCGTCTTGATGGAGAATAAAGGTAAAGTTTGGAATATACTCATTGGGATGAGTATAGACTATCTTGTATTGTTTAGGACTCGGCTAATTTCGGTTATGTGTTTTTGATTACTGACAGTTTCGTGTATTATCCCTAGGCGGTGAGTTGTTCTTGTTAGAAGAGGACATTGTTATCGGTGTGCTAATTTTATCATTATATAAATTTTTCTTTAGTTAACCCGAAGGTTCGTTTAGGCTCCCAACGATGTGAGTGATATCCTATGTTCTATTCGACGCACAAACACTTAGTCCCCGGAAACGACGTTAATGATGAGTGGTGAGATACCCCTACACTCAACCATATGAATACAAGTGTAGCACGCGTGATCCAGTCGAACTCTACAGACTAAGTGCCTACATGCCCCATGGAACACTTAGGGTTAATCATTCATTGTCTTCCCAAACTTACTTGTAGTTGTCACAATGTATGGTTAAGTATGTCCGAGGTATATGATTTTTATGGTCTTTTCTGTTTATGTCTCCTATGCTAACAAAGTGAAGGGTTGAGAAACTAATTACTAACTCTAACTAATGAACTAAGTCTAAATTACCTAGCGTCAGCATCCGTTCCCACTTACCGTACACACCTTGAAGTGATGCAACCGTGGCTACCAAACGCTAATCGTTACTGGGATCACCATGCGTAACGCACGTGCTCGAAGTGGTCGTACTGAGGCACTTAACTAGGAGGAAAGGATTGAGAGAATCTAATCTAGCCTAAGTGTGATGAGAATCTGTTCCTTGATTATCCGGACACATCCTTAAATGCTCGTAATCAAGTCGTACTCATTCTGCATTACTAGGAGAGAGGTGAGAGGGAAAGCAATAAATAACATTAAATAAAATCCTATTCCATGCACTGTAAGGTTTATCCAAAAAGCTCATCTTTATTGCCATATACAAACTTGTGTTCAGGTACAATGTTTGCTCGAATAAAGATCCATTCACTTTGGGACTACTATTGTGGGCACATGGAAAATATTCTATCTCTGGAGTGATCAATTTGCCAGAGTTTTCCTACTTCTAGCCTAAGATGATGAAACAAGGGAGAGCCGCCTCTTATTTATAGATATGATGGTGCACCGCGATATTGCATACGCAATATCACGGGGGACGTGATATCGCGACCCATGCAATATCGCGTCCCATCAATAATCGAAAAGTTAAATCACTAAAGATGGTAAGTGAGCCACCTAGAGTGTATGATCTAGGAGATCTAAGGAGCATTTTCCAAACACTCACCCAAGAGTTTAGTTATTGGGGAGGCACCCTATTAGGCCTTGGGAATTAATAAGTGCTTTTCTATTTGTTGTTTTACACTTTTTTAAAAATTTTCAATTCTTGATATATCATACTTTACATTCTTGAATTTTTTGACATTCTTTCACATTTTTCAATTCTTTGATAATTTTCAAATCTTTAACAATTTTCATTCTTTATACTTTTTCACAATTTTTTTACTATCTTTTCAATTTCACTTATACTTTGTTTTCAAACCCTTTGTAAATAATTTTGATTACTAATAAGACACATTACAAATAAAGGCACGATGTAGTTCAATAAAGTGAAGATTTCTATGTTATCAAGTCATGAGAGACTGATTATTTGCACAATGAGCCCACATCATCCATCGACCCATTCCATTAATAAGAGGTTCTTACCATGGCCATAGTTATATTCTTTTCCATCATACAACTGAGAATAAACTTGCGATCATTATGCTTGGATAGAAAAGTTAAGAACCAAGTGGGAATGTAAAGGGTGTGACATCAAGGGGATTTGTGGATTCTTTTGGATTACTATTGTGAAGTTCTTTCATGTTACCAAGGTTGTATTATATCCTTGTAGATCTAATGAAAAATGGGAGCAAGAGTAAAATAAGTGTTGTCTTAAAAGGTTGGCATAAATAACAAATAAAAGGACACAAAATAAATTTTTAAGGGTCCCACTAGAAAGACATGTTACCCATGCCTAAAGGTAGATGACTTCTCATGACTCTAAAAGATAAATAAGTGCCATGACTAGACTTCTTCCTTGGATAATACACCAAGTGATGATACTCCTTACAACATTGATAGTCCAACAATTATAATTCCAAGAGATGACACGATGTGATGTCAATAGATGTGGTCTGGACTTGGTTTGAATCTTGGATAGAAAGGATAATGATTACCTTAACCACTAATAAAACACAAGAATTCATTATGCCTATGGTAGGACACCTCACGTCCCGATTTTTGCAATTCCTTCTAAGCCCATTTCATCTCACTATTTGAATAATCATAACTTATGATTTTGTGTAACATAGAGTTATTTTCCTAATTTGGTGGTACTAAGATGTGTGTCTTGCTAAATAGGTATGTGTTACATTCAACTCCTTAAGTGCCTAAGAACACTTTTAGGCATAGTTATACAAGGGCATTAAGGGCTGAGGACCCACTTGTATAACTATTGTATCTTATACTTGCCAAGTAATTCTACATCATCTTAAACCTTCCAAACAATAATAAATACTTTTCATATCATTTCAAAATATTTGTTCTACAAATATGAATTCAATACCCTTGTCACCCAACTTATGAACTTTTCTCGCCTAAGATTCCTTCTCTATGAACTTCAAATGACAAAATTTTTGACAAAATTATGCATATTGTCATTAGCCAAACCCTCTGAGCCACATTAAAACCTTCCAAACATCCAAACGAATTAAATTTTCCAATTAGACCCTTCTGAAAGGTGAATTTTCCAAGGCTCTGATATCGAGTCACCAATATCGGATCTTCCTCGATATCGAATCCCCAATGTCGGATCATCGATATTAGGTCCCACAAAAAGTATAAATACATGGGGAGTTAGAAAACATTTTTCATTCTTTCTCATTTGAAGCAAGGGATATTTTTTAAGTTTTCTTTTGTGAAAATAACTTTGACCTCCTAGCTTTCCCAAGCCATAACTTGCTTAATATCACTCCAATTTTCATGATTTTTTATCTTATTTGATCACAGAGTGCTCAACTTACTCGTGGGAGGTGTTAGTGAGGAAAATTTGAGCCAAATTTTTGAGATAACTCTAAAGGCCAAAAGGTACTTCAAGGGTAAGTATGAAGAGAAAGTTGGAATTTTTAAGAATAAATTAATCCTACTAATGTGAAAACACTTACACAATGTTCCTAAGGAACCATAGCCATTAATATAAGCAAGCCATACATAAAGAAAAAACGAATAATTGTGAAGAATTATAAGAATCCTAACACCTATGGGGTAACTTTTTGAAAATTCTTCTAACTTTGCAATCATGATAAACTAAGAACTTAATGAAACTAATGGTATGAGTAAGGTATAAATTCGTTAAGAACACATAGAAATACCTTAGTAATTTTGAAATCTTAATAATTGCAGATGGCCCCAAAAGAGGAGGAGCACAAGGAGGACCCTCATAAGGAGCAAGCAAATGACTGAGAGGCCAAGGAAGAGGCTGAAATGGAGGACAAGACCCAGGACACGAGGAGCAGGAAGCCCAAGCATTTAGCATTCATCAAGAAAATCTTGATATGAGATAACTGGCCCAAGGAGAGGTAGCAACATCACAAGAGCAAGGACAGTGCCTCATTTGTCACAAGATTGCCTCCAAGCCATCCAAGAAAGATCCATCTTGACCATGGTCATCAAGAAAATGAACTTTGGCCTATTCATGGCATTTGTTCCTAAAGTGATTAGGACACAACTCCAGGTGTCACCACTATGGTCAATTCTATTAGAAAGTGGTAAATGGTATCTTAGGGAAGCATACTAGTTTTGGCACAATAAGAAAGAGGGTGCTACAATCAATATTGAAGGAATTTCAGTTTCATTTTCAATTAAGGAAATTGCTAAAGCTTTGAATATACCAAATGAAGGGGAAAGACTAGCATATTTGTCCATTTGATCAAATCCAGAAATAAGAAAATTATGGTTAAAAAGGGCTTATGGAAAAGAAGACAAAGTCTGTAATGAACTAACTTTGGAGGAGAGGATATACTTTAAAATTACACCTATCATTTGCTTCCAACAAACGGAATCAATCAATTATCAACTTATGAAGATAGAGGAAGTATAATTTTGATGGGCAAGTACAATGTCAACCTTGCACAACTCTATTTCAGGAGATTTAGCAGTGATTTGAAGAAAAGAAAGTAGGGAAGCCAACATTACTGTTCCCTTGCCTTATCAGGAAATTGTGCAAGTGAGTTGGTATCCTAGGATACACCAATGATGTTCCTGGGAGAGCCTAGAATGCTTCATATGTTGAGTTGCTCAAACTAGCACCATTCAAGAAAGATCAAGATGATGAACAAGAACTAGAAAAAAATAAGATTAAGAGCAAGAGCAATGACAAGATCAACAAGTAGGGCCCAACAACCAAAAGCAAAGGCAACAATAGCCATAGGTTCCACCACCACCGCGATGAGAGGACTGTTGACCATCAATGAGCCATCTATAGCAGCTCACAAAAACAATTAGTTGGGGAACCGGAGAAGAGGCTAATCTATACAAGGTCATTAACAGTGCCATAAGACCCACAGTTTTAGCTAATCTTGCAAGTGGATAGATTTCATTACAGTCAGGAGGAGAGTTATGATCAAAATAGATCTCTGGGAATGCTGCATCATTCCAAGTGGTACTAGAGATCAGAGAAAGAGCCATAGTTGTGGTAATGTAGCATCAAGATGCAACAAAAGTAGTAGAGGTGATTACTAATAATATCAAAGAGTTATTCAATGTACCTATTGTACCACTGATAGAACTTACTAGAACTAGAGATGCATAGATGTTAGCTGGAACCTCAATGAATCCTATGGATCATGAGGATGCCCGTGATTGATTAGTGTAGATAAGATAAGTAATGACAACTCTCTTCAACATTCTGAGTGATGTCACTACAACATAATTAGAATTGATTGCAACTAAAGGGGAAATTAATCATAGTAGAAACAAGGGAAAAGCATCTAGAAATAGAAATGTTGAAACTACAAGAAGAGTTCACAACCTTAAGAGTTGAAAGGAGAGATCCCACTCAATTTGTTACACCTGACTAGATTGAGCAATTCAAAATAAAGTAGATTAATAAATTGATTAAGTAGAATAAACAATTGGCAAATGAGAAGGAGAAAGAATTATAAAATGACTTTGTAGCTAAAGCATAGATGTATGTACATGTGAAGGCAGTTACCACTATATAGGAAGAAAACAAACAACTTGCTACTAACAACATGAGGTTGACCATAGTAGAAAAGCATAAAAACATTCTAGAAGAAACTATTCATTAATTGAGATAGTAACTGATGAGGGTCAACTAGGATATGAGCCACCTTGCAAGAGAAAATAGAACCCTCTCTATGGAGGAGGTACGTGCTATTAGATAGAAATCAACAATTGAAATTAGTGCATGATAGAATGAAGCAACAAAGCATGAGAGGCTTAAAGAACACTTCCAAGACCAAGTGGGCATGTACAAGTAGATAAATGAGAAAGAGATCTAGATGGAAAAGGCCAAAATTAGTTCTATTGTAGCACAAAATCCCTATTAGCAATCCATCTTGGATAGCATGGCCCACACTTATCAAGCAAAAGTAAAAAAATAAAGACTTGCAAATAGAGAACTTGAAAGAATACATGGCATTAGTAAACCTCCGTTATGTTAATTTGGCCATGTTAACAGTAGGTAGGCTTAGAAACAAGCTAGAGTAGCAAGTAGTAGCCACCTATGCCTTATATGAGAACGAGTTTGCAGACCAAAAAGATGCTTTGCAAAAACTCCAAGTAGCAAACACAAAACTAGAAGCAATGAAGGCTATCTATCATGGGCTAAAAGATGTAGTAGCAAACTTGGCTAGAAGACTCTCAGACTATCATGAATTAAGAGAAAAGACTAGAGCATTTGAGGAAGAAAGAAGGGAATTCGCAACTTGGTATGTTAAAGTAAATCAAACGTTTCCACAACTACCATGCCCATGGGATGTGCCAACTTCATCAAACATTGGTTCATAAGCATGGACAACGCATGATTCTAGAATGGAAGAAGAAAAAATTCAGGCACTTCTAAATCGGTATAAATTTCAGAAGCCTAATGATAAGGGAAACTAACTAATGGAAGAGCCACCGCCACCTAGAACAACTTAAGGCTACATCAAGCTTTGCCAAATAGAATTGGACATGCAAATTTCAAAATATAGCTATAAAGGAGCATTGAAAGAGGTGTAACTCTAGCAAAACATAAAAGGAATGAGCCAAAAATTTTAAAGTTTCCTTTTTAGGTTTTCATTTTTACAACTAATGAAAGGCAAGGTACCCCTACGCCCAACCATACGAATGACTAAGGCATTCATGGTTTTCATTTTTACAACTGATGAGTGGCAAGGTATCCCTATGCCCAACCATACGAATCACTAAGGCATTCATGTGCGATATGATACCATGGATTCCTTGTTTTTCTTGTACACAAGATTTAATCTAGAAGGTGAATCTAATCATGGAATGATTGTTGTCTTTCCAACTACACTTGTGAGGCTCAATTGTATGGTTAAGTATAATTGAGGCACATAATTTTTATTATTTTATATTTTGTTCACCTAAGGTAGGTAATAGATTGAGAATAAATTGATTAACTAATTCAACTAATTTAATTGCTAATTAATAACTAACTATCTTAACATAAGTATCCGGTTCCACTTTCTGTACACATCTTGAACACATACAACACTACTGGGTAATAAAGCATTAAGCGCTACTGGGATTACCAAGTGTTATACGTATGCTTAAAGTGGTTGTACTTATGTATGCTAGTCTATTTATTTTAATTAATTAATTACTTAAATTTTTAATCATTATAGCTTAATTAATGAAAATAATAAATGCATAAATAAGTCATTAAGCATCCAAGTGCTGCAAGGTTTATCAAAAAGCTCATCTTTATTTTTGCACATACTACAGTGCTTAGGTACAATAGTGCTTGAATAAATATCCATACACTCCTTAACTCTTGTTGTGGGCACTTAGAAAATTATTTTATCTCTCACAGAAACAAATTGCAATAGTTTCACTAGCAATTGAAATTCTAACTCCCTATTAACACAGTTAGGGTGTCATATTTATAGACCTACTGGGGTGCCATGTTGATGGGTACACATCAACATGGAAAACCATACGTTGACGAGATCCCATTGATTAGGTTGCATCAATAGCATCCCGTTGATGCAGCTGACTGAAGACACATCATCATATTACCACGATTGAATGAAAACTTGTCCTCAAGTTATTTACAAAACTAGGAAGGTATGGGATTATTGACTAACACACAACACAGTAAAACTAACACAACAAAACAAAACTAAGTGCCTAAGTGTATGGATCAACATTAATTCCAAAATTGTGGTGCTTGAACTTTGCCTCATACAAAAAGTATGAGTTGGCCACTTGTTTCTCCAATTCTGACTATGGTGATTTGATAGTTAGCATAGCTAGATTTGCATAGCAAAGATTCACAAGCTCAATATATTCTATCATCTCCTCAATCTACAACTCCTTCATGCAGATCTCTGCTTTGGTGTAGGCATCTATCCCATCAATGATAGGTTTCGAAATCTCTCTTCCTTGCTAGAGTTGCTAGAGGGTCTCATTTACTTTTACCTTCATCAACTGGATGTTTTTTTCATTAACTTATTTTTGTAGATCAACCTCATCTTTGTAGTGATTTTTGACTCAAATTTGAGAGCCTCTAAACCAGGTGGCTACTTCGATTGTACTATTTTGGAGAAGAGCATGAACCTACTCCATGGAGAGGTTCCTATTTTCTGTTGCTAATCTTCTCAGCTCAATGCTCACTCTAGCTAGTTGTTGTTACTATTGATGGATGAAATCTACCATCTACTATTTTTGTGCATCAACATTTCACAGGCGATGGTTCTCTATGGTCAGTTGTACATTCTCCTGGCAGGTTTGATCCAAGTCCTTCTAGATTTTATATTGAGTGACCTCTATTAAGGATTGATAGAACATCACCACCTCTGTTGCACCCTCAACCCCTTTCAATCTTGTGTGAAGCTGTTTAAGAGCTTCATCTTTTGTCAATGCTGGGTTGAGGAATGTAGGGTCAAGAATTTGGACTCTTAGTTCAAAAACCTTCATAGCCAAGTGCTCATTTAGCTCTTTGGCTATTTTGAGTTGCCCATCCAAAATGATGTTCTTACCCCTTACTTCCAATAGCTTTAACTAGGTTATAGTTATGCTGTCTAGAAGATCGAAGACATTTGGAACTGGCTACTTAGTTTCCACTAGTTGGTCCAACAATTGTTCATGCTGTGCTGTGGTCAACTTACTACTTACTATTCCTACAAATGTTTACACATCTTTAAGTTTATAGATTTCTAGTACAAATGTTGCAAGTGCATTTAGAGTTTCAGTAATTTTATCAGCAAGCACCGCCGTTGTTGTCTCCTATTCTTGGTGCTACATCACCAAAACTATTGCCCCCTCACCCTTCTCCAAGTGCACTAAAAAAGTAGTGACATTCCCAAAGATTTTGGAGAATTATTGCTATTTTGATAGGGATATTGTTATCTCTCAAGTGCCAGGATTTGATCTTGTGGGAAACTACATTCTTTAGGTTGAAAAAATTGGTTTGCCTTCCTCCATTTGATTAACTATTTAAGATGCTTCATTCAAGTGACTGATTGTTGGCCGATACATAGATGGATCACCACAACTCATTTTTTCTTGTTATTCTTACTTACTCAAGAGCCATTCTCAAAATTTGTGCAACTGTCGAGATGTTACAACGATATCCAGCATTGTTTTACTAAGTGGGTGGTGGAGGTGGTAGTTGTTGCTCCTCTTCTTGGATGTCTTTTGCAGGGACTATTTCCTTTATCGTCTCCATCCAATTAGTGGATGGAGCACATCAGACATCATCATTTGTGGAGCAGGTTTACCCTCCCCTCTGACATAATTTTTTGATGAGGCATGGGAAAGGAAGTGCCTTCCTTCCATGTTCATTCTCCTTGAAGTGCTTTTCTATCTCAAGATAGATTAGCTGTGGAAGGTTGATAGGGAATCTACCATTTAGAGCAGCACATGCATAAGTGGAGAAGGTAGTGATCTTGCTTGGCCTCATGATTGGATTCAAGTGAAAGGCCACAATCTTGTAGTAGATTCTCTCCATTGGTGTGAGTGCACTATACTCCTTACTATTGATGCCATAACACTGATGTATCCATTCTTTCTTGATGCTAGGGTCTGCCTATATTGGAATCTTAGTGAGATTCACCCTAGCTTTTGGCAACTCAAGTGTCTTTGAAATGGCTTGCACGAAGTAGGACACTAAAATGTCCTTGATCTTGACTATTGAACCGACCTGCCTATTATTCCCAAATAAGAACATCTCTCCCATGTACCACTCCCCACTGGAAGTAATGATGGGCCACATGGGAGAGGTCTTCAAATGATCTTGTACTTCTTCAAGTGATTGCTATAAGAAAGAGCCAAAATTCAACTCTTAGAGCATCATTTTTTAAACCTCCTTTGATTTGATCTACTTGAGATAGGCTTTTGTCAAGGTCACCTTAAGGTTTTTTGTGGAGTTGGTGCCTCATCTTAGTGGGATTGCTCTATCACTACTACTTGTTTTGGAATTTGATAGATAGATTCCACTTCAGGATCCTCCCTAAGAGGTCCTATAGCATGGGTTGCTGCTTGTTCTTCTTGGGCCTATTCTTGGTCACTTCCCATTTGTGGTGGTTTGTCTCGTGGCTGTGATGGTCCTCCTTCCTATGCGTGTTTTCCCTTTGGTGCCATCTGTGGACACAACACATCCAAGGATTAGTATATATAATGTGTAATTTATAATGTTTTGATACCTTGTCTTATTAGTTAGTTACACTTAGGCTAAAATTGGACCATGGTAGATTGGTCATTTAATTAATTTTTAAGTTCAAAGTGTTGTCAGAATTAATTGAAAGGGTTTAACTTTTGTAATTTGATATTTTCATGTTGGTTTCTTTCTTAAACCTTTGTGGAGTTAGAAACATTTAGAGAAAGTTTCTGTCAAAACTTTAGATTTGTGGTCCCCATGACTACAAGCTTACCTTCAATAGCTACAGGGTTAAAGAATAGAGTGATTTGGACAAATGGTTAGGAAGACATGTTTTTTGGAAGGTTCTAGGCTTTGAAAACTACAAAAACTCCTTTGGAGTTTGAAAGGAAATGTGAGAAANATCGATGTAGCATAAAAATAGTATGTATATATATATATATATATATATATATATACATACTATTTTTATGCTACATCGATGGGGTCCCATATATAGGGTCTCATATACGTAGGGGGTCTATCAATGGGTATCTGTTTATGAAGGGTGCAAGTAAAAATTTTCAACTTAAATTTCTCATAAAATACATAGAGTTTTTTGATGAAAGTGGAGTCCATGGAGTTTTAAAAAAGCCAAGAACTTGATGGAATCATCGAAGAGGGTTGTGGAAAGCTCAAAAATTAAAAAATTGGGTGGAGAATGTGTTCATTAAAGAAATTACCGTAAGGAGCACACAGTTGGATGTATCGGATGCAGTGCATGAAGGTTTGGATTGAAAGAATGTTTAAGGATGAGGTACTTAACTAACCTAACCAAGAAATATGCAAGTCAATCCTTCCCATAATAGGTACATACCCTTTTTGCCCTTGCATAACCTCAACTTAAGGAGTTTGTGGGCCCCATAGGTGATTAATGGTTATGAAAGTTAAGGACCAAAACCTAGAAGAATCTATCTAGGAATTCAGGCATGTCAAACCAAGACATCAAATAGGGACATGAACATTAGCAATGAGGTGAGTCATGGAAGGCATAGATGGATGAGAGAGAAAGTGGAATGGAGTTTTTGATTAAGATCACACAAAGTCCTTGGTGAATTTTATGGTTAAATGACTTGATAAAATCCATCCTTAGTCCAAACCAAAACCAACCATGTTCAGTGACTTTGCATCATCACTCTAAGATTGGCCCATCCCCTTTAGACACAACAGTGCTACCATAGATCAATCACCATTCCTTATAAAGAAGAAAAGAAAAGTAGGAAGTGAGAAAGGGGCTTAGTTAGAGGGGACCTTCAGGCATGAGTAACATGTCTTTCTAGTTCCATAACTAGTGCTTGTAGCCTATTATTTTGTTTAAGGGACATGCTTTGAATTCCCATCATCATTTCATTTATTATTATTATTATTAGAAGGGAACCATACCATGCAAAAACCTATTCAACTTTCTATTATTGGTTGACAAGGAATGGTAAGAAATCCATGAAAACACTCATGCACCCAAGTAAGTAGAAGAGTACAAAGAGTATTGAGTCCCCTTGAAGTCACATCCTATTCAAGCCCTTGAATCCTTTCCAAGTTTGTAAACTACTAAGGTCACAAGTTCATTAAATTTTTATTGAATGAAAAGGGACCTCATACTTCCAAAACAAGGAACCATAGAGCTTGTGGATGGGTGGATGCCATAGACTCACTGCCTATTCCATGAAGAAGAAACCATGTCTTAATTATCGGTGCCAAAACTTAAAAATAGAAACTAGACATTAGTAATCAAAAATAATAAGTACAAACCACCATTAACAATAGCTACAACACCACTATGACCTATTGGCACAAGGCACTTTATTAGTAGAAATTTAGAAAATCACACCTAAAACAAAGGAAATTATACAAGAAAGTGTAAAATATTCAAGAAAAATCAAACATACCAATAATGGTGTAAAATAAAAATGGTGTAAAATAAGAAAAAGTATAAAACAAAAAGGTGTAACGTAAACAAAGTGTAAAACAAAAAATAGAAAAACTAAGGAGCCACATAAATGGTTAGCATGGATGGCCATCTCCCCCACGACTAAGTTAGAAGGAGGAGATTTGAAAGATTGAGCGAGGTTGTCTATCTGATGAGGTATTTGTTGCATCGGCTTGCTTAGGCCCATGGAAAGGTTTTATTTGTTAAATGTTAAAAAACTATTTTTGGTTTAGGCTCTCAAGTTTGTAAATTAACATGGCTCTAGATTAAAAAGTTTCATCAATTATATGAGGCCCCTCCCATGATGTTTGAGATTTTGTTCATTGTGGAATTTGTGTGGGGTTCCAATAGAAGACCCTATCTCCAAGTTGAAATTTGAATTTTCTTATTCTTAGGTCATGTCATTGCTTGCTAAACTCCTTGTGCATTTCATTCAAGGATAGGTTCACTAACCAGTTTTCATCTTACATGTTAAGATTAAGCAAACGTTCTCTTTGTGCTAGACTCAGGTCAAGAGCTAGGTCACAAGCTGTTGAAAGTATATGGAGCTCAAATTGAATACAAAGTGTTGGTAGCTTCCTGTACACCAGTTCATAGGAAGAATAACTTATAGGGAGTTTCCATGTTGAGCAGTAGGCCTAGAGGGCATTCGCCATTGAAGTTGGAGAGATGCGAGCCTATGTCTCGAATCCCACCATTCTCAACCTAGACCCTACATGTGATGAAGCTTTCTAACAGCTTCAAAAAAGAATCAAAGAGGTTGAGAATGTGAAGGAGGCCGTGGTCTTTGATGTATCCCTATCAAAATCCATAGCATTCAATATCGATAGGGATTTGTTACATGTCCACAAGGAGAACTTGATCCTCACTAAGAATATCCATCACATGTGCAATATCAAATAGTAAAAAAATTAAATGGTTGAATTTGTTCAATAGCAATAGGAGTAGTTAGCTAAGATGAACCTTAATTTAAGAAGGTTAATAGTAGAAAATAGAAATCTCTCAATGGAGGATGTCTCAGTAGCCACCTAGAAAAACGAGGTCCTAAAATTTAAAAGGGTTAAAATTCATTACAGGAACTAGGTTGGACTCCTTAAGGAAGTAAATAAAAAAGAGATACAATTGGTTAAGGAGAAGATGAATGAGATCCTCTAGAAACTTTAGCAAAGAGGTGATGTGTGGTAGTTGATCTTTGATGGCTTGAATGCATAAAACAAGGTAGAAATCTACCTAAAGGAATTGCAAATTGAGAAGATCATAGAATACATAAAGCTTGCCAACCTTCATTATGCAAAGTTGGCTTTGCTAACAACAAGGAGATAGAGGACTAAGTTGGAAAAGTAGATGGTCAATTCCCATCTCTTGTATAAGGCAAAATTTAAGCACCATAAGGACATCAAGAAGTAGTTGAAGATAGACAATGGAAAGCTTGAAATTCTTAGAAGTAGATTCGTTGATCAACAATCTATCATTGAGAACTTGACTAAGAGAATGAATGACTATAATGAGCTACAAAACTTAGTGAAGACATTTAATATTAAACTTAAATAATTCGTATCATGGTTTGTCAATGTAAAAGAGATGTTCACTATAATGCTATGCTAGTGGGATATACTGTTAGCCCATATTAGTAAAGTCATGTGGACTACATATGACTCCCATGATAAGGAAGAGAAGAGGAAGGCATTATTAGATGCTTTTAAGCTTCCACTAGCAACAATAGTAGTAGCAGTACAGCATCAACCACCTCCACTAGCATAAGTGTTGGAATCTAGTGAAGGATCCTCAACACCATAGGAGCCTCCACCTCTAGGTATTGTGTGAAATTTTGCCTTGTCTTTGGCAACTCAAGATAGCCTACTTAAATTTTTATAAAAGTGTCCAATTTTATTATCATGAACACCGATTTTGTAATTCTATAAAGTCTAGCAATCAAAGTCATTTAGTTAGTCAGTTCATTATTTTTAAGTTAATAAATTCCATACTTCTTCAATTTTTGTAAAAAGCTCAATTCTACTTTGTTAACTTGAGAAAAAATTTTTAGTCAGTCATGAGGGTATGATGAAGTGTCATTCACCTAGCTATGTTGACGAGCATGCATCGATGCAACTACTTTGATGTAGCCACATAGATGTATTTTCTACATTGACACTAATGTAGTCAAGCCTATATAAATGCACACACCAACCACATTTATGATACCTTTATGTTAATAACATAGTGAAGTCCTTGCAGCTTTTCGTTTCTAAAGTTAGAATATTTTTCATATGAGTGCCCACAATGTGAGTGAAAGAGATTTTACAAAATTTTATGTCGATGAGGCCCCATTGATGTAGTGTCAGTTTTCTTGATTTTTGGCTATAAATACACGCTTGCAGCTACATTTATGGCATAAGTAAATTGTAGTTGCAGTGGAGCTCCTGCATTTTTTCTATTTTAAAGTTAGAATTTTTCCTCTGAGTGCCCACAACAGGAGTCATTGAGTGTATGGATCTTTAATTGAGCATTGTTGTACCTGAGCACGACAGTTTGTGCAATAATAAAGATGAGCTTTCTGATAAACCTTGTAGCACTTTGGATAGATTAGCTACTTTATTTATGCATTTACTATTTTTAAGTATTTAATAAATGTTTTCAATTAGTTATTAAATATTTCTCAATTATTACATTAATGAGACAATTAAGTGAGATATATTACACAAATAAGTTCAATTGCTTCGAGCGTAACACAAATTCGCTTGGTAATCCCAACAACGTTATTGCTTGGTATGCCCAGTAGCATAGCACTTGGTCACCCAACAGTGGATACGTGGATTCTAGACATGTATGGAAAGTAGGAACATATACTTATGTTAGGATTAGTTAAATGATTAGTTAATTAGTTAATTTAGATTAGTTAATCAAATCCCTTTTTATCTACAATTCAAGCATCCAACTATAAAACATCAAAATGATAAAAATCGAATGTCTCAGTTACACTTAACCATACCAACGAATGTCACAAGTGTAATTGGAAAGACAACGATTGACCTTGAGGCTAGATTCACTTCCTAAAGGGCTAGTGCACTAGAAAAAATAAAGTCCCCAGAATTCGACCAGATTGCACATGAACACTTTGTGATTCGTATGGTTGGGCGTAGGGGTACCTCGTTGTTCATCATTGGCACCATTGCTAAGGATTTTGTTTATGGAATGTGCACTATTTAGGTCTAAGTGAATATCATTATATTGTTGTATGAAAGTAAAGGTCAATATCATTCCCACTATACATAAAATTATAAAAGCACACTGACAATTTTATTTTATTTTGCAAAATATCTTCTTCTTCTCACAAGCCCGAAGATACCAAACCACTAGTCCGACAAGAATGCAAGGTGGTATACACTCATCCAGATGAGTTTGTGCCAAATTCCACCTTCATCCTACATCAGGATGAATAGATGTGATGGCATGATATAGAGGGAAATGTTGTCTTGCCCCCCGATCAATCTATGCTTGGGATAATATTCAAAATCGTTAAGAAGTTGGACATAGAAGATCTTCATGAAGAATATGTTGTGGATGGATACGACACTCAAAACTACTATCCCACTAAAACACAACGTAAATGAGATCAACGTCAGAAGAAACTCCATGAAGCTACAATGGGAAAACATTATACTAACCTCTTGTTCCTACTAGATCAAGAGGACAATGAGGATCCTCCCTTAGAAGGTTGTCAACATGAAGATTTTCCACCCCCTACTACTGATGGCGAGGGTGTAAACTTGACCCTGTGATCGACTACTCATAAAATAGATTTAGGAAACAGTAATAGCTAAGGTAGGAACTTGGGAAAGCACCACGACAACAAGGGATCTAAGGATGAGGATTGTCATAAGTGTAAGAGTGGTGGTGGACATTGTGGTGGCGATGGTGGTCCATCTTCCTCTTCAACTGATTTCAAACATTCCTCTTCATTTAATGATTCTCATGGAAGCCACCATCAAAACAACCATGATGAAGGTGATCAACGAAATAACAACGATTGTGATGGCCACTAAAATTGAAGGGGTGGCTAAAACCATCATTGATGTCATCAACGCAGCAATGATGATGAACCTTTATTGGCAGTATGCTCAACATTGCAGAGGTAGTTAAAATCTTGACTAGGCATATGAAGGATAGTCATATCAAGTGCCTAGATATGAACAATATTCCAAGATTTGAAGGGGGATACAATTCTGATTTGTAGACACATCTACAAGCTTTTCAAGATGCTTATGCCTTATAGAAAAAAAAAGAATGAGTGGCAAAAACTCAAGCTTTTCCAAAGGACACTCATTAAGGAAGCTGAAAGTTGGTATCGATCCTTAGAGCTAGAATCTATTCACAAATGGAGTACCATGTTAAAATTGTTTAATGAAAAATACCAGATGTACTCCAGAGTGTCTAATATGAGAAGGCAAATCCAAGGTTGGAAATAAGGAGCACATAAACCTTTGGATGCCACCATGGACTGATACTATTCACTCCTACATCGATGCCCTAGCCATGGTTACTCTTAGAGGGAACAACTTTGCCAAATCATAAATGGGCTTAGGGTAGAAATAAGAAGAGTTGATAGGATGTATGCCAAAGGAAGGTTGTCTGAAATGAGAGCTCATCATATCCAAATGTTAATTGAGTAGGTAGAAAAAGAAGAAGGTGAGCTACAGAAGAGGGAAAGTGCTAAAGAGTATAATAGGGACTTGTTCATCAAAAAATAAGAGGTTCAATTTTTTGACAAGGAGGAGTCACCACTTAATGAAGTGGTGAACAGAAAGACCTTGCCTATCCAAAAACCTATTTCTAACATTTTGGCCAAGGTTAACAAGTTATGTGACTCTTTGGATGAAAAGTTTGAAATCGCTTTGAAGATTATTGAAAAATCCAAGGAGCAAAATAGTGATCATAATTGCAGGAGGAAAAAAGAAGCTGAACGTGCCTACCAAAGAAGTAAGAGTAAAGTTGTTGCAGTAGAGGAAGTTATGGAGTTTGATTCTAATGATGAAACTAAATGTGACATATGCCAATACAAACATCCAAAGGGATGTTGCCCTATGGTGTCACACTTACAAGAGTCTGGAGTGTATGCATTAAATCCTTGCCTAGCATGTAGGTAAGCTCCAAGATGATTGCCTTACCCTCAAGGCAGTTCCACCAATAGCTACCAATAGTGGTACCAACCACAATCATGGGGAATTCCATTGCCAAGGCAACAATACCCTTATAGGTAACCAGATCTATATGGGTACTATGTTTAACAACTTATCTTCCCTAGAAGTTTTGCAAGTCATGCATCATTCTAGCATCACTATTATCCTCCAGAGTACCATCGAACACATTCCCCAGCTACTTGAGGATAAACCCATATTCATATCCTTATCATCCTCCACATCCCTCTACACCTACACCTACACCTTTAATCCCATTATCTCTTACTTTGTCTATGTAGGGTGAGATTCCTCCACAACCATAATAATTAAATGCTACAAGGGTTGTACACTCACAACCAGCTTTTCAACCAAGTCGTTTGGATAATTAATTAAGGAAATGACCTTTCTTCTGGCCTTGTAGTCCTCTCCAGCCCTCACAACCTACTCCAACTGATCATCCTGCATCTTTGTATCCTTATCCTCTACATCAAATATCTTTGAGTGCCATTCAAACTAAGTGCTGCCTAGGATCCAGACTGTAATGCTAACTCATGCTGTTTCTGACTGGATTAAGGTTGCCAAACTTCCTACAAAAAGATTTGATCTAGGAAGTCCACTCATCTATTTACAAATTGCTAGACAGGAGCCATGCAAAGCTCTTCTTGATTCTGGTTCTGGAGTTAACCTCATCTTCCATGATATGTACAAGGCCTAGAACCTACCACCTCTTAAGAAGAGCAACATTCATCTAGAATTAGCAGATCAATCAATTACTGTCCCTTTGGGATTAGTAGAGGACATTATGACCACAGTTTGTGGATGGTCTTATCCTATTGATTTTCTAGTAATCAAGGTAAACAACTGCAAAAGTGACTTCCCCATCATCATGGGAAGGGCTTGGTTAAGCATGGTTGATGCACAAATGGGTATAAGGGACCTAGCTTTTGAAATATCTAAGGAAAATAAGCTAGGAAAAATTGAGAGGAAGCATATTCCATGCATGACATATAATGATAATGGGTGCAATTGCATGCAAAAGATTTGGTCCATCAAGAGCACATACATTAAAGCATGCAATCAGTGTGCACAAGAGATCAATATTCAAAGGTGTTTGTACATAGTAGCCACAAAATAGGAGGGCACCCAATGGCTGATGACTGATTAAGATAGCAGCATAATATGCATAAATCCAATTGAGAGCCTAACATGTGCATATGTTGAAGGCATAGAAAAAATTAAATAAGTTCATTTCCAACTCTCTAATGAAGATGATGATACCTATTGGGGAGAGTTGGAAATCCCTGATCACTTCAAGTAGGAGGCCTTAGAGCTAAAAACTTTACTAGCTAGTATGGAGTATGCATTTTTAAAGAATGGTAGGGTAAACTTGCTAGGGTAAACACTGAATGCTAGGGTAGACCAAATGCAAGAATTTATTTGTCAATAGCAAGAGCAACTTGCTAGGGTAAACACTGAATTAAGGAAATTGGCTGCAAAGAACTGCAATTTGTCAATGAAGGAGGTACACACCTTGTGAAAAAAGTTTGCCATTGAGATCATCACCTGGAAGAATGAAGCTCTCAAATTGAGAAAGTGAAAAATTATTACAGGGACTAGGTCGATTTGCAAAAGGAAGTGAATAAAAAAAATCCAGATGGCAAAGGTGAAAATGAATGATTTAAAACTTGGACGAGTGTGTTCTATTTTTGTGTGTCTTCTTGTGTTGATTTTTTATGATGAAGATTCTTGGATGTTTTGACACATTTGGAGGTGTTTTTGGCTCATTTTGACGAGTTCAGGAGGTTTCAGGATCTATGGAAACTTGTTTGGAGGCATGTAGAGGCTCCAGGCATCAAAATGAGCATTTTTATTTTTGGCACTTGTAGGATAGACGTCTACCTAGAACGATAGATGTCTCACCTTAGATGTCTATCCTAAAGTGTAGATGTCTATGGACTAGAGTAGATGTCTACCAAAAATAGTAGATGTCTTACCTGAAAGTAGGGCTTTCACAATAGAAATCTATTAGAAACTAGAGACATCTAATTTGGCAAGGGAAAAAGTTCTAATGTGGCTTTTTGATTGGAAAACATCCAAAAGACTCCAGTTCTCTGTGGGAAACATCTAGGAAGGCAAATAGAGATTTTCCTAGTGTTTGGGATCTCTGTAATTATATATGTATCCATCCATGAGAGAGGAGGAGATTTTGAATGTAAAGGAGTAAGAGAAAATGCTCTTGAGAGTGGAGAGCTAGGCAAGAGAGAGTGGGTGAGTGTAATTGGTGCTTGTAGCTCCAAGATCAACTTATGGTGTGTTGGTCTATGTGTTTTATTCCCTTGTATCTCACTTGTGAGTTAAGATCTTAGTCTTGGGTTGTGGGAGAGACTTCTATTGGTTGTGTCTTGCATCGAGAATAGCCATTATATGGTTATAGAGCCTAATGCTCTACAATATCATTTGAGTGTGATAGGCTTTAGATGTTGTGGGTTGTGTGAATCCTATTGTAATCTTCTAATAATTTAATTAAAGATAGCTAGTTTTCTTGTTTTCTAGTAAGTAAATTTGTCTTTGCATAATATTTGGATTTAGTGTGTTGAAGGTGATTTATTTGTGAAGTGAACCTACTCCAATTGGTTATCCTTTGGGAAATTCTTAGTAGTTCACAGTTCATTGTGCTTTACTTGAGTAGTCAATGGTAGAATAATGATGCCTTTCGGAACACATGACATACAAAATTCCTATGATTAATATTAGTTTTACTTATTTTTTAGTGAATTGACCATTTTTGACATCCTCTTCTTTTTTAGTTTTGGCATTAGTTGTTTATATGCACCATTATTTTCTAGTTTGCTTCCTAAATAGAATAGATTTGGGTTTTCCTCTATCAAAAATAAATAAACTCAATATACTATCTATCTAATAGATCCTTAAGGTTTTTAAATATCATAGAGCTTGAGTTTTAGTTTTAGTTTCATTATAGTTTTAAAATAATAAATATTTGCATTCACACAAAGCGATACCATGAATACGATGAATAAAGAGCTTAGGTGGGGTGGTGGAACGAAAACTGTTTAACTATATGTATTTCTAGAACATATATCTAACATGGTGCTAAACTTAGATACAACATACATATAATCCTTACCAAACAATAAGATAGTGAGATGAACCCCTTTACACCATGAATACAATGACTAAACTTTATATATATATATATAGGAGGGAGGGTGTTGAAAGCTTAAACCTTTTTTTAACCATATTTATTCCCTTTGATTTTTTTAAAACCTAATATATAGGGTCAAATTAGAACTTCACAACATTACTTAATAACATTGAACTGATAATTTAAAGCTTATAAATTAAGAATCTTATCCCTAAGCTAAGACTAAACTAACACCTTGTTGTTTTTATGTATGATGAGTGGCGAGGTACCCCTACACTTAACCATACAAAACGAGCGTAGCACGCGCGATCCAGTCGAACTCCGCAGACTAAACGCCTACACGTCCCATGGAACACTCGGGGTTAATCATTCGTTGTCTTCCTAGACTTGTAGTTGTCACGGTGTATGGTTAAGTAAGTTTGAGGTATATGATTTTTATAGTTTTTAAATGTTTTTCTCCTATGCTATTGAGGTGAAGGGTTGAGAAAACTAACTAACTCAAACTAAGGAACTAAGTCTAAATTAACTAGCGTCAGCATTCGTTCCCACTTACCGTACACACCCTGAACTATGCAACTGTGGCTATGAAACGCTAATCGTTACTGGGATCACCACACGTAATGCATGTGCTCAAAGTGGTCATACTGAGGCACTTAACTAGCCTAAATGTGATAAGCATCCATTCCTTGGCTATCCGTACACATCCTTGAATGCTTGTAACCAAGTCGTACTTATCCTGCGTTCTAGGAGATAAGGGTGAGAGAATCTAATCGCGATGAGCAGCCGATTCCTTGATTAGCCGTACACATTCGTCAATGCTCATAATCAAGTCGTACTCATGCTGCGCAAATGCAGGTAATAAATAACAGGTAGGAAATAACATGTAATAAATAACAAATAATAAATCCTATTCCATGCACTGCAAGGTTTATCCACAAAGCTCGTCTTTATTGCCATGCACAACTTGCGTTCAGGTACAAAGCTGCTCGAATAAAGATCCGTTCACTTGGAGACTCCTATTGCGGGCACATGGAAAATATTCTATCTCTGGAGTAATCAATCTACCAGAGTTTCCCTACTTCTAGCCTAGGATTAGAAATAAGGGGAGTGCTGCCTCTTATTTATAGATTTGGCAGCGGACCGCGATATCGTGTACATGACATCGCAGGGGACAACGCGATATCGCGGCTCATGTGAATCGCGTCTCATGCGAATCGCGTCTCATCAATGTATAAAATAATATTATAGGTGCATGACTTTAAAATAGAATTAGACTACATAGAGTTCATGCAATGTGCAATTCGTTTGAACCTTGCATAATTGGTGGACAAGCCCATTCTCAAAGAAGCATCTCTCTAAATGAGGTTGACGAAGGTTGTTATCATTATCTTCATCTAGCAAGACAATTAAAACCTGGGTTGACAACATAATTTAAACTTTGGGGCACGTGTTGCTTTAATGCTATGCATCAAAAGAATCCGATTCATGGACGCGAGGAATCAAGGATTCGTGATTCTGAACGTGTTGGGTACGTGTGCCTCAAAAAAAAGTGGGGACGGGTTCGTAGCCGGGGACGTGATAGAGAAAATTTAAATATATTAATTTTTTTTAAAAATTAAATCTCATATATCATATAAAAAACATTGTAGAATATAGAACAAGTACAATGTAAATTCAAAATATTGTTAATGCTTAAAAATTGCATAAAAGATTGCAATGAAACATTAAGTATTGAGTCTCATGTGTATTATAAAATATTTTAGCATTATCATATATATATATGATAAAGAGTTTCTTGCCAAAGCTTAGAAATTGTCACATTGTTCAAATTCTAATTTTAACCTATATTTTCTCCTTGCTCTACTCTAAAAAGTAAATTTGTACCTCTACTCTAAAGAGTAAATTTGTAAAACGTGCTTCATTTTGTTCTATGTCATTAATATCATTTGCATGGCAATCATCTTCATCAAGGATTGAATCATCAATATTAAGATTCATTGCTCCAGGAACATTAACTAAGTCAGTAGAATAACTTTCTCTATCATCAACTATTGGAACATCATCATCTTCTAGATTAACATCCCAACAAAGAATAGGTGATTGCCTATATTTTATTTCCTTTCTTTCTTCCAATCTAATCATGCTATGAAGAGATACTAATTTTTCAACTCTTTTTGGAGTTAGACTATTTCTTTCGATCCGATAAATGAAAAAATATGTTGACCAATTTCTTTCAGAAAAAGATGCAACCTACATAAATGATAAAAATAAGAATAAATTTTTGCATTGTTAAAAAATTCATTTTATAAATTATTCAAAACTTCATCAATAAACAAACTCATTTGAAACTTAAGACCTAATAGCCTATTAATTATGGTGTTTAAAAAATGCATGATATATAAAACATCACTATTTCAAGTTTTCAAACATCACATTTCATAAATTAATTAAGAAAATTAATACGTATTAATATTTGTTATATGTTTAATAAAAAAACTGATCTGAGAAAGAAACTTCACTGCTAAAGTTTGAAATCTAAGAGTATCTGCTACTATCTCCACCATGCAAACTCCACCATCCAGCTAGATCTTCTTGAGCTATTCTATCCATATCAAGTATAGCATCTTCACATTTAAATGCTTTTATATGTCCTTTAGTAAATTGAAGCCTATTCTTACATCAAAATCAAAATCGTCACAAGGCCTTGTTGGATTTAATGCATATTCAGCCATATTCTTAATATTTAATGCATATGCAACCATATGCAATGGGGTATTTATAGCATTCATCTTTTTAGAATCAATGGAAGTAACTGAGCATTATAAAAATCAAGAGAGCTATCAATTTCTATACCATATTTTCATAAATTACATAAATTTCTTATCTTTATCAACATAAAAAATGAAATCAACAATAGGTTGTGCCATTAGAAAAAATATTGCTACATTTTCATAAAAAACTAATACCAAGCATATAAGCCAATAAAGTTTATCAGATTTTTACACCAGGAATCCCTTCCCCACCACCATTTTCACAGAGCTCTATTTGATCTTGCGCTATTAATAATGCTCTCGGCAAGTTCACGACATGTTTTGGACTTTTGGGCTTGCTTTATAAAGTTGGGATAGCAGGAGATTCAAAGGCGGATCTTTGGAGTTTCCGAATTTCTTGTTGTGGGTTGAGTTCATGCCTCTTGCATGTTTGACTGCAGATGTTGACTAAGGCTTCCTAAAAAGATTTGGGAAGGATATGGTGCTGAAATTTTGTTTGAACTTTGAACAAATGTATGCTTCAAACTATTCTATTTGCACTTGCAGAGGGAGAGAGGCCTGAAAGCAGTTTTGTAATCAACTGATTCCCTTCCCTCACAGGTTGTGCATTAATGACTGGTTGGAATGACGGCCACAAGTTGTGCATTTATGACTGGCCGAAATCATGGCCGTTACCTGAAACCAGAGACGCAACATGAGATGGCCATGGCCCATGAATAAAAATATGAAACCAGTCCACTAAATAAAAATCTTTTCTCTAAAATGATGTGAATAAACTAAAATGAAAAGTAAAGATCAGGTAAATCTAAGCAAAATAGGCAACTCAATTGATACGAAAATCCACTAAAATCCACTACTAAAGATCAGACAGGAACGTGTTCTCACGCAAACTGGAAAAGCAAGATGGAAGGGGAAGAAAAGCAGATTTCGTGCTCACCCTGTCTGTTCATAAGGTTCTCACCCTGTCTGTTCTGCTCTGCTACTTCTGCTTCAGGAGCTTTAGTAGCGGCAGAAAATGGCGAAGAGCATAAGGGATTTGCAGGTTGAGGACATACTGAAATGTGGTCTTCCGACCCACATAGCTCAGGTTTTTTATTCACAGCTCCAGCAGGCTGTTCAGGAGACCGGAGGATCTGCTCCGGCACTATGGCAAAGAGTTTCCAAAGAACTCCTGAATCCCTATTTTCCTCACTCGTTGCATCAGCTCATGTATTACTCGATCTACAGAGGCTGGAATATCGCCAAGAATGGGGCCCCTATGGCATGGTTTCCTACTCAATAAGCAACTGAAAGCTATAACTGAAACATTTCTGTAAATTAACATGTTTGTTTCCATGCATATTGTAGTAGAGCCCATGGATGAAACAATAGCTTTTTTTTTCAGCTTTCCCCGGTGCTTCAGAATTCTTATTGCAATGTCTGTTTATTGAATTTATTGGGGACTGGGGTAGTGTATCTAGTTTAGATTTAGTCTGAGACAGTCAAGATTCAAAACTCGACGCTCGACGTAATTGGTATATTGCCTGACCTGTAGGATAATGCCAATCCTATCTAGCTAATTTGAAATCTTCTACTCAAGTTTTCAGTGTGGTCTTTGGATGATTGATTAGATAATTGGGCAAAGTGCCATTCTTAGTAAACTCAGATCTTTCAAAACCATGGTTTTTTATGGATGGAATTGTAGAACAAAATTGGTGGATTGCACAAGAAATCTAGATGCATATAGATAATCGGCAATGCACAATGCAGAAGCAAAGCAAATGAAACAAGAAATTCACATGCATAGATAACTGGAAATGCACAATGCGGAAGCAAATGGCACAAGAAATTCACATGCATAGATAACCTGAAATGCACAATGTAGAAGCAAATGACACAAGAAATTCACATGCATAAATAATCGAAAATGCACAATGTGTGAGCAAATGGAATTGACCTCTAGCCATTGATCTCTTAGAGTAAACTTGGTGTTTGGATTCTTCTTTCACACAGGTGCTCATGGTGTATGCAACTTTTAAGCATATGTGAAAGGGACCAAAACTGCAATTCTGCTGTGATTTGTGGTGTCTTTGTTCTTTCATCAAGAACGAATTTATAGGCCACAGAATTAGTTACCATGAGTGATGGGACGCGATATCGCATATGCAATATCGCGTCATTCCCTGCGATATAGTGTATGCGATATCGTAGTCTGCCACCAGTTCTATAAATAAGAGGTGGCTCTCCTTTGTTTCCCCATCTAGATCTAGACCGTAGCCAAAATCTTGCCATTTTTCCATTCTAGAGTTAGAATAATTTCCATGTGCCTGTAGTAGGAGTCCCAAAGTGAACGGATTTTTATTCGAGCAAATATTGTACCTGAGCACACGTTTGTGTACGGAAATAAAATGAACTTTTGGATAAACCTTGCAATGCGTGGACTAAGCTAAAAAGGACTTTAATTATTGTGAAATGTTTAAATGCTTTATTAGTTAATTAAATCTCTCTCAATCCTAACTCCTAGTTCAGTGCATTCAATACGATCGCTTCGAGCACGTGTGTTACGCTTGGTAATGCTAGTGACGAATAGCGTTTGGTAATCCCAAAAGCTTGCATTGGTTCAGGGTGTGAATGACAAGTGGGACGGATACTGATGCTAGGCATTAGAACTTAGTTAGTTAAAGTTAGTTACTTAGTCTCTTCACCCTTTCCCTCATTATCATAGGCAATAAAACATAAAAGATATAAAAATCACATACTTTAGACTTACTTAACCATACAATCGTGACAAATACAAGTAAGTCTGGGAGGACAACGAATGATTAACCTTAGGTGTTCCATAAGGCGTGTAGGCACTTACTCTGCAGAGCTCGACTGAATCGCGCGTGTAACGCTCATATTCTTATGGTTGAGTGTAGGGGTATCTCGCCACTCATCATTGGCGCCGTTGCCGGGGACTAAGTTGTTTGTGTGCTAAGTAGAATATAGGAAATCATCCACATCATTGGGAAGCTTAAATGAACCCTTAGGGTTAATTAGGAGAAAATTTAAATAACGGTCAATAGCACACCGACAAGATAACAATGTCTTCTTCTTCTCATAAAAGCACTTCACCACCTAGGGATCACAGAAGAGACAGTCGACGACACAACATACATAACCCAGAAACTTCAGTTCCTCAACAGTATTGAGTAGTGTACACTCATCACGATGAGTATATACCTGATTTTACCTTTATCCTCCACCAAGATGAACAACTGCACTGGAGAGACCTGCAAGGTAACATAGTGTTACCCTTAGATCGGGCAGTCCCTAACATGCTCCTTTGTGCTCTTGTACAGATAGGCATGATGGAACTATATGTTGAATATGTTGCATGTGATTACGACACAAGGGATTACCATCCCACAACAGCGTAAAGTCTAAGGAACTTGTAGCAGGAGAGTTATCACACATCGATGAAGGGTAAAAGGTCCCATAATGCTTTGCCTGTCATAAGAGAAATTAAGGGTGGTGAACCTATCTTAATAGGTTCTCCACAAAATGATGTTCCCCCTCCTAACAATAGTGAGGAGGTGGTGTATCAGAACCTTCACTCCACGATACACAACCCTGGTTCTGATGCCCACGAACACCAAGTGTTCAATGAGGGAACACAAACACAAGATAAGGGCAAGCATTCTGATCGTCATCACGATCGAGGTCGGGATCACCGAAGAGAAGGTAGGAAACATCGTCATGGTGATGGTTCTCCTTCCTCTTCCCCTTCATTGCATCATTCACCTTCTCCTTCCACATCCAGACGCAGTCACAAAGAGCACAACTTGAGGATAAGGGTAAGCAAGATGAGAACCTCAATGAGAGATTTGAGAGCGAGGATAAGGGCATTCTAGGAAATCTAGGCAAGGAAGAAGGGAAAGTAGGGAACCACGTAGACATCATAGGAGCCATGAGAGAGATGACCATGATGAACCCCTACTAGCAACCCAGAGTATGTTGGACATTACGGAGGCAGTTAGAATACCTATAGGGCACCAAAAAGATAGTCGAATCAAGAGACCAGACATGAATAATATCTTATGATTTGAAGGGGGATACAACGCTGATATGCAAAATCACTTACAGGCATTTCACAATGCCTGTGCCTTGCAGAATATTGAAAACGAGTGGCAAAAGTTAATGTTGTTCCCAAGGACACTCATAAAGGAAGCAGAAAGCTGGTACCCGTCCTTAGAACTGAAAACCATTAGGAGGTGGAGTACGATGCTAAAACTATTTAATGATAAATATCAAATGTACTCCCAAGTGTCCAACTTACGAAAATAGATCCAAGGATGGAAGTAGGGAACTCATGAGTCCTTGGATGTTGCCATGGGCTAATATTATGCATTGCTACATTGTTGCCCGGGCCATGGTTACGCACAATGTGATCAATTACGCCATCTCGTAGATGGGCTAAGACATGAAACTAGGAGGACCCTTGAGACATATGCCCAAGGGAGATTATTTAAACTTAAATCCTATGAGGTGCATATACTGTTGGAGCAAGTAGCTAAGGAAGAAGACGAGTTACGAAAGAGAGAAAGTGTGGAAGAGTATAACCACGATCCTTCCCTCTGAAAGAGGGGAGTAAGATTTTGTGAGGAAGAGGATGAGTCACCACTCGAGGAGTTGGTGAATAGAAAAACCTTGCTACTTCAAAAGTTAACAACCAAAGTGTTGACTAAGATAGATCAAATGTGAGACTCCTTAGATAGTAGATTTGAAATTGTTTTAAAAATCGTAGAGGAGTCTAAGGAGTGAAGTAGTGACCATGATAAGAAAAAGAGGAGAGATTCAGACCATCCACGTAACAAGGGTAAGGGAAAAATGACTATTACCGATGAGGTTGTGGACTCTGATATAGACAATGATGGTGGATGTGAGATCTACCAATATGACCATCCTAAGGGATGTTGCCCAATAATCTCACATCTGCAAGAGTCCGGGGTGTATGCACTCAACCCAAGACTTAACAAATTGCAAGCACCCCCGTCGGTTACCTTATCCCCAAGGTAACCCAAGGCAGTTCCACCAACCGTTAACATATTATCCAAGTGGAACTCCACCACAACCTATCGGGCAACAACAGCAGTGACAATACCCACAGTCATGGGGGATGCCACCGCCTAGACAACAATACCCTTACTGGCAACCAAACCTGTATGGCTATTACGTGCAGCAGCTGGTTTCTCCAAGTGACTCTATGGGTTACGTAACCCCACAACATCACTACCAAGTTTGGGAGTATTTTAGGACTCCTTCTCCTATGAGAGACACACCACATACATACCATCCTCCGAATCCATCCACCACTCTTACGTCGATAGTTCCACTACCACCTGCTCCAACGATGCAAGGGGAACTCCCCACTCAACCGTAGCAACGTAATGCTACGAGAGTTGTAAACCTTCAACCCGCTGCTAGTTCTGACAACCGCATGAAGAGAAGACCTTTCTTCAGAACCAAAATCCCAAACAAGCTCTCACAATGACAAGCGGTTGAGTCTGTACATGCTCCTCCAACAAATAAGGCTTCGGAACTCCCTTCAAACCAACAACAGAGCTTAATGCACACGATTATGTTAACACATACCGTTACCGATTGGATCAAGGTGGGCCACCTTCCCAGGAAACTCTTTGATCTTGGGAGTCCCTTAATCTACCTCCAAGTTGCTGGGAATGAACCACGTAAGGCTCTTCTTGACTCAGGTTTCAGAGTGAACTTAATATCGCAAGAAATGTATAAAGTCTGGAACCTGCCTCCACTCAAGAAGAGCAATATCCAATTAGAGCTGGCTGACGAGTCCATCACTGTCCCCTTGGGACTTGTGGAGGACATTGTTACCACTGTGTGTGGTTGGTCATACCTAGCTGATTTCCTAGTGATAGAAGTCAATAACAACAAAGGGGACTTTCCAATTATAATGGGGAGGGCATGGCTAAGTACCATCAACGCATGCTTAGGAATCCGCGATCTTTCCTTGGAAATATCTAAGGAAAACATTTATGGAAAAATCAAGAAGAAGAAAGTTCCATACATCACATACAGTGATACAGAGGGTGATGACATGGAGGAACGCTCAGCATCTCCTGCATGCAACCGGTGTGCCTAGGAAACTCAGATACAAAGGTGCTTGTATGTAGCAATCACACAACAAGAGAACACCTAGTGGTTGATAGCTAATCAAGGGAGCAACACACCAATATGCATGGAACTAACTGGGGGAACAACTTGCAACCACAACGAAAGCATAGATACATTGGAGTATGAGCGTCACCAACTTCCAACCCTTAATCTAAAAACATCAATTGGGAGAAGTTGGACATTTTTAAAAAATTCAAATAAGCGCTCATTATTTCGGATCTCTCCCTTTCAATTCCGTCATGGGGGAGATGGCCACCGATGCTGATCAATTGAGGCCCTCAGTTCTTTTAAGTTTTTATTTTAAACATTTTTGTTTTACAAATTTCTTTAACTTTTCTTGTTTTTTATTTTACAACATCATTTATACTTTTTCTTTTAATTATTTGTGTATCTGTGTGTGTTATCCATTTTGTTAAGTTTGTCACCTAATAAGTGCTCTTAATGATGGTATGAACTATTTTCTATTGGTTGCTAATGTTTGATTTTTACCTTTAAGTTATGATGTTGATACTAAG
>MNCI01038043.1:334143-346052 GCA_015680685.1 Gnetum montanum | reverse complement strand
ATCAGCCATACCACAACTCAGCCAATGGACCTTTTACCGAAGAAAGGTATCAACTGCATTGTGATTCATTTACCCTTGCTAATATAAGACTGTGTTGTGTGTGCAGATGGCAATCATACAACAACGGATTAGATCTGAAGGGAACATTTGGAATGGATCGATGCTGAAGCAGTTATGCAAGGAACAAGATTGATGGTGCACTTACAGATGGATAACAAAAGGCGCAATCTTGGTGTGAGCAGCAACAAACTTCTTTCTCTCTCTCTCTCTCTCTCTCACAATTTCCAAATAAGGCCTGATGTCAAATGTATAAAGTGTTCACTCTTGTTGTTGTGAACACCAGTTTTGTCATGTTCTGTAATGATGATCCATTCACATATCATCCCATTCACCATTAGTTCCATTCAAGTCAATAATCCCATACCTTCCCAATATTTTGTAAGGAACTCGAGGACGAGTTTTTATTTAGTCATGGGGGTATGATGGGATGCGATATCACGTACACGATATCGCAGTCCGTCGCCAGTTCTATAAATAAGAGGCGGCTCTCCTTTGTTTCTCCATCTAGATCTAGACCGTAGCCAAACTCTTGCCATTTTTCCATTCCAAAGTTAGAATAATTTCCATGTGCCCGCAGTAGGAGTCCCAAAGTGAACGGATCTTTATTCGAGCAAATATTGTACTTGAGCACACGTTTGTGTACGGAAATAAAGACGAACTTTTGGATAAACCTTGCAATGCATGGACTAAGCTAAATAGGACTTTAATTATTGTGAAATGTTTAAATGCTTTATTAGTTAATTAAATCTCTCTCAACCCTAACTCCTAGTTAAGTGCATTCAATACGATTGCTTCGAGCACGTGTGTTATGCTTGGTAATCCTAGTGACGAATAGCGTTTGGTAATCCCAGAAGGTTGCATTGGTTCAGGGTGTGAACGGCAAGTGGGACGGATACTGATGCTAGGCATTAGAACTTAGTTAGTTAAAGTTAGTTACTTAGTCTCTTCATCCTTTCCCTCATTAGGATAGGCGATAAAACATAAAAGATATAAAAATCACATACCTCAGACTTACTTAACCATACAACCGTAACAAATACAAGTAAGTATGAGAAGACAACAAATGATTAACCTTAGGTGTTCCATAAGGCATGTAGGCACTTAGTCTACGGAGTTCGACTGGATCACGCGTGTAATGCTCATATTCGTATGGTTGAGTGTAGGGGTACCTCGCCACTCATCAATGAAAAATTAGAAAAAATAAAAGACACAATGTCAACGTGTAAATGTGTAATGCCAATGTGTATATATGTCAATAGATATGGAGGCCACTTCAACAGATATGGAGGCCACTTCAATGCGTAAACGTATGTTACAATTTCCCACGTGGTTTCCATATTTAATCAACTTCAAAGTTCAAAAAATAAATGCACGAATCTTGGTGATAGTTTCTTTTAATGTGAGTATTATCTTCCATATATTACAATGCATTATCTTTAAAATGTAATTAGCTTTATGAATAAATCCAATGTTCATTCTTGGGTTTACCATATGTGAATTTTCTTTATGCGCAAACCATATGAGAAAATAGCACAACTGAATAAGAGTTTTATTAAGACTGTAAAGTTGTACATACAACAAATTACATTATGGAACTAAGTCCCATCTAAATTATTCTTAAATGACTTCGGTCACATTCCTTTTGTCAAAGGATCAATTATTATCAATTTAGTGCGTATACGTGCAATGACTTTGTTTTCCTTAATGCATTCCCGTATAGCTAAGTACTTTATGTTTATGTGTTTACTTGGATTGCCACTCTTATTATTCTTAGCAATAAAGACAGCAGCTAAATTGTCACAAAACATTCTCCACAATTCTAAGCCCTGATATAAAACTTTTTAGCCATACACCATGTGAAGTAGCCTCAAAACAAGAAACAAACTCTACCTCCATGGTGGAAGTAGCAACCAAAGTTTGCTTTTCACTCCTCCAAGATATAGCTCCTCTCGTTAGCATAAAAACATAATCAGATGTTGATTTCCGTGAATCAACACAATTAGCAAAGTCTGAGTTGGAGTAACCAATCACCTCCAAAGAATTAGTTCATTTATACATAAGCATGTAATCTTTTGTATCTTGAAGGTGCCTCATCACTTTCTAGTCAATACTAGGATTGCTTTGATACCAAATGTAGAACAAAATTTGTGGATTGCACAAGAAATTTAGATGCATAGATAACTGACAATGCACAATGCAGAAACAAATAGAATAAGAAATTCACATACATAGATAACTGGAAATGCACAATGTGGAAGCAAATGACACAAAAAGTTCACATGATATGCACAATGCCAAAGTAAATGACAAAAAATTCACATGCATAAATAATCGAAAATGCACAATGCCTTAGCAAATGGAATTGACCTCTAGTCATTGATGTCTCAGATTAAACTTAGCATTTGAATTTTTTTTTCACACCACATCAATGCTCTGCAACGATGGTGTATGCAACCTTTAAGCATTTGTGAAAAGGACCAACACTGCAATGCAATCCTGCTATAATTCGTGGTGTCTTTGTTCTTCCAAGAATAAATTTATAGGCCACAAAATTAGAAAAAATAAGAGATCCAATGCCAATGTAAACACCTAACGCCAGCACGTATACACAGATATGGAGGCCACTTCAATGCATAAACGCATGTTACAAGAATCTCATAAGAATAGCTTGTGCAAAATCATGTCTTTGAGCAAGTTGTGAAATTTTTGGTTTCAAAATTTTACTTCATGGGGGTTTGAATCCCATGAACCTCAAAATCAACCATTGTTTCGTCTTGTGCTTTTGGTGCTTGTTATGGGTTATGCTTCAGCTCATTTTGGATAATGATTAGATGATTCGAGGGAGTGCTTGAATTGCCCTTGTTACAAAAAATAAAAATAAATCACGCTAGGTTTTCTTAGACAAGGACGCAAAGTAATTTCTCTGTGTTTCTTTAATCTGTTGAGTGATTTGACAAAAAAAGTGAAAATGAAAAACCATCATGCTGTTTGGGTCTGTTCACTTTCTTTATCCTTGGAGGTTGTTTTTCTAAATATACCCGCTCACTGCGCACGGTGTGTTGAAATCATGAGATTATTTTGCATCCTTATTTAAGGCCTAGTTGTACGCTGATTCGATGTGTTAGAACCTAAAATCCTAAATTCATTCATTTTCTGGAAATAAATATCAATATTAATTTAATAATGCTTATGTGTTTGAACGTCACAGTATTATTTATTAGATTGTTCAATAAAGCTTTTCAAATACGAATGTACATATGTGAAACATATAAATGGAAACCCGTATTTTACTTTATAGGAATAAGATACTAAAAGGTCGTCAGTACTTCTGTATTACACTGAGAAAATATTCCATGGTCCAAATGGTCTGCCTAAGAATATCCTTTAAATTTTGAAACTCTTTATAAATAGTCTTTCATTTCTGATATCTTGTAAAGAGGAAAAGTCACCCGCATAGTTGAAATGAAATAAGCCCTTAGTTTTCATGCCAATTTTTGAAACCTAGCAATAACACGATGCTAACAAAGGAATCTTTTCTACAATACATAAATCCTAACAACGCCAAGCTCCATATCTAGAATATGCTTCTCTCAATTTTTTAAAGAATCAGACCATTGTGGAACCATCTTAATTAGCAGTTGTCATTAGTAAGCATTTCCTATAGCTCCATCCAAGCGCGTTTGCAGTGCGCATTCAAAAGGTCTACACATTATGCCATGAAATTTCGTGATTTTAAATTTCAGTATCTTGTTATATCACTTGTTGCTAACAATATTTAGATAAGCATTTTAATATCTGATTGCAGCGATTCTGTCTTTTCTCAATGCATGGATTAAACACACGTCTTATGGCAAAGCAGGGAATTTGCTAGAACTACAAACTTGGGACGTACAATGGAAAAACATGGACCACAGTTGTTGGGGGTCATCGTATTACAATCCTATTACTAGTTTCTCATCATTTCATCAGTTTTCTGTTGATAATCCAGAGGTAACTTATTGATGTTACTTTCAGGAGACTTTTACTGGTTTATATGAAGTAAAGTGAACAGTAATCTAAACTTCAGATATAAGTTTCCAATGGTGTTCTCAAGTATACGTTACTCAATATGTATGCCTTGTAATCAGGGGGATTCCAATGTTCATTTTATTTCCTTGCAGGTCTACATACCCCTTGTTTTGAAAGAACTATCTGTTCACTTCCATGTCAAACCAAGATGTATTCTTGATAGAAATGATAAATCTCAACCTGGTGGTACATGGCTTCCAGGATCAGTTAGTAATGTTTCTGAATGTTGTCTCCTCCCAAAGCATAGCATAAACAAATTTGATGACAGCACTGCTATTGTTTGGAGAGATGAAACTAATGATGATCAGCCTGTTAATAAAATGACTCTACAGGAATTGCGTGCAAGGGTAATGTATATCCATCAATACATTCCAATATGTACTTTCCTAGCAAATAATTTTTTATTGTTCCTGGTGTGAGGTAGCTTTACTACTGTCGTACAAGTATTTAATGGTCTATGCTAAAAAATCAGATATTTGGCGTACAAACATAAGTAATTTACCGTTTCCTGCATCTTAATGATTCACTGTGCTATGTTAGAGAATCAGATGCAGTATCATATACGTAGGAACTGCGGCATAAAAAAATTCTGATATTAGCCTTTTTCAGTGGCATTGTTGGCTTACAGGAGGGTTGCAAATGCTCTTGACACAGTTTTCTCAAAGGGTGATGCAATAGCAATAGATATGCCAATGACTGTAGATGCAGTTGTCATATACTTGGCCCTGATTCTTGCAGGATATGTTGTAGTGTCAATAGCAGAGAGTTTTGTGCCCAAGGAAATTGCAGCAAGAGTAAAAGTTTCAAAAGAAAAGGGCATCTTCACTCAGGTTGGTGTGTTAATTTCAGGAACTTTGATTGATATTTAGTGAAAAATTCTATTTATGCTTCCCCGCTAATGAACTGCTTGATAAAGTGGTTGACAATGGCAATCTTGTTACTCTTTTATAGCAGTTGTATCTAACTTATAATGCTAGTTTTAATCATTGTATTATCACCACAAAATCATCAATAAACTCTTTTACAACTGAAATCTTCTTTTAGTTAATATATAATATACATCTTTTTTATGCTTGACGAAGTTACGAGTATATCTCTGCTAAGACTTTACCATAATATTTTGTATCGAGGTTATGTCCTTGCAAATCCAGCAGATATTATTTATGATGCATGTTTCAGTCTATAAAAATTAATCAATGAGCATTTTTTTCAGCATAGAATTGTAAATTTTCAGAAACTTTAATATTTCGGGTTTGATCAAAATTCTTCAATAAAATGTGTTGCAGTAGATTTTTCATGAAGATTGATAATAGGTTTCTATGATTGTAATATTCTTTTATGGCAAATATACCGATTTTCTAGATGGTTGCATTGAATAAACGATAACCCAAAACATGTAGATAACCATCCTCTCTGTTTTGAATGCTATAAACACAAAGAATGCATAAATATCAGGGGAAGAAAACAACAATATGAATGCCATCATTATCATAGCCTTACTTCATTTATTTAGGGTCAGTTTATGAGTCCTCTTTCATTATTCTTGTCATTCCAAGCCTAAATCTTTAGCTACACTACACCTATGTGGTTTGTTCCAAGTATTTCAACCTACCTTCCTTTGTCTAACCTTTTATTTAGAAGTTCCTTCTATGTGGACTAAGAAATCACTACCCCTTTTGATCTATGTTGAACTTGTTCATATATGAATTGAATGACCTTAAGACCTTATAACCATCATCATCGACATGGTGCCTTTATTCCACCAGCTTAGACTGATTTAATGATGATTTTAACAGTTGATTGTCTATCTAAGACAAACCGGAACAGATATTTTTACCACGTGGCCAGGTGGCACATGCCTCAAGTGGTGAGCCCACACCAATTGAGTCATCACATCATTGACATTTCTGCTCGATATTACGTGATTGCATAAAACAGGAAGACCATTTGAAAAATAGTATTTTATTATATGCAGTTATAAAATGTTGAACTTCTGCCTTGGTTCTTAAGCCTAAACATTCATGTATATGTTAATTACTTAATTACATTTATGCCTTAATTCCCCAATTCATGGAGCCGACATTCTCCTTTTCTGTAGCTTTGTGACTAATAATTTTAAAACAGCGAAATCACTATGCTTTATTGGCTGTCAGATCCTTTGCTTCGACAGGAGAAGCCTCAAGCGTTGATGATGATTTATGGCTGAGTTCAAAAGCTTGGTACAAGCCTGTTCTTGAGTGTTGTGGTGGTACAGAACTTGCATCTGCTTATGTTCATGGTTCTCTCCTTCAGCCACAAGCATTTGCAATGTTTAGTACACAGGCAATGACAACACAATTCTTCTTCTTGATGACAATCGTATTTGCTTATGTGAGGTTCTTTTCTATAATTTTTCAATATAGTTCTTAGCATCTGATGTTGTAGCAATTACTTGAATGAAAATTTACGAGAATTGAAATGATATTTTAGCCAAATGACCAACCTTGCATTGGGGAAGTGGGTTTGGTTCCTCCTCTGTTTGGAGCATCATCTACATTACTCAATGCTGACCATCATGCTGTCTACTTTGAAGGAATGCCAAGCTACAAAGGGATGGTAAGCTATAGCTTTTCATTCCTGGCCAATCTTGGAAGTTAAATTCATTATCTAACAATCCTACTTTTTATCTTATAATTGAAGCCAACTTTTCATCGCTAAATTGTCAAATATTGCAGATGGCTCTGAAACTGCTTTTACTTGAAAGATCTGTCCACAGTAGGTACCTTAGCATTGCTGATTGCACTTTCACTGTTCACTTTTGTTTCTTTGAAAGACTGAAACCTTGAAATTTCATGGAAAGGCTAACTAGTATGCTGACATGACATTGCCAAAAGTTCATGTTGCACTCGAGTGTAGTTTGAGGCATGTTTTCTGGTATTGCAACTAAAATCCAAGGGACCTTTGAAGCATACCAGTTGTACAATTCAGTTGGTTTGAAACGCAGAGACTATTAGCAAGCATTCTCCATTTAAGAGACTCGATAAAAGAATAGTTGAGGATGGCATTCACCCGAAATTATTTTACCTGGGACAAAATCTACCTCTTCTGCCATTGCAATGGCATGTTCTCTGATTTCTCATTAGGGCAAAGTCTACATGTTTTTAGTATAATATAATTATTTTGATTAATACTGTTTAGTTTTCTCAGGTATATTGTTTTGGTTCCTGGTTTCCTACTGCGTTCTGGCCCTAAAATTTACCCAATAGAATCTGTAATTGTTTTGTGAGCAGAAGAAAAGCAATTATTTTGAAGTAATTTTTTGGCTGTTTCAAACCATGGAGTGCTTAAAATGTCACCATGCTCTCATGCTTCTTTTATTTTGTTTCATAGTCCAACTAAAACTTTATACATATTTTATAATCAAATAATGATTTGAACCCATTACCAACGGTGGTGGGCCAACCCGATTTACAAGAAACCACGATGTGAAGACAAGTTAACCAAACCCAATTCTCATCCATAACATTTACACTTTGCTACTAATTTTTCTGGCAGACTTTAAGACGGCACGGTGATTTGATGGAGCGTACAGTTGGAGGTTACTATAAGGCTCATGGACGTTGTGATGATACTATGAATCTTGGAGGAATCAAGGTACCTTGTTTTTGCCTTTTTAAGTTAACCATCTTTAAATTATAGTGGTGTTTTCATTTTTGAAGCAATGTGAAGAGAATCTGTTTGAGTTCATATTGGATGGTTTGTTTATGCCAATATTTGTATAGCTTGGCATTTTTAGGAAGTTAAATTTATGAATGCTTTTGTAACAGACTAGCTCAATTGAAATTGAACGTGTTTGTAATGGAGCTCATCATCAGATATTAGAGACTGCCGCCATTAGCATTCCTTCTGAAGGGGGAGGTCCAGAGAAACTTGTTATACTGACGATTTTGAATCATGGAACAGATATTAGCACTGATGATTTGAAGTTGCTTTTCTCAAAAGCTCTTCATAGAGATCTGAATCCTTTGTTCAAGGTGAGCCACAGTTTCCTACCCAACCATAAAATCATATGAATTGCATTTTTTTAAAAATCCTGCTATAAGAATCTCTGAAATTTACGTTCACTTGTATATGTGCGTATAGACAGATGCATATTAATTAATATGCTTTTCTTTGTATGTGAGCTTTGTCAAAGTTGTTTCGAGTTTCCCTCGTACGGCAACTAATAGGATACTGAGAAGGGTTTTACGAGAGCAGATCCAAAAGGAATTGTCTTCTGTAAGAAGCAAATTGTGACAACATGAAATTTTTTCTTGTTTGTAGTTACTAGTTGGGGTATTGATACCTAGGAAAACAAAACCACAATAGATGAGTAGTGTCGTGCTGAATTATGATAGGTTGTTGCATTTTCAAAGTTCTAACTGCAGTACTAAAGAGCATTATTGTACCAAACATCAACTTAATTAAATGTTAGACCACGATGGGTTCATTGGACAATTCTATTTAGCGAGCATTTCACGAGTGTGAAAAACTCCTCAAAGTCCTAGCAAAGAGTTAACAAAAATGGCATATTTTGATGGTATAGGTACTGAGCTCTAAGTTTGGATAATTTTGAAAATGCATGTTGGTCTTCTTTCAAAATTTCTTTGAGAACGTCTGCAAGTGCATTGTTTTTTATGAATGTGAAGCCATCTTCTTGTCTCTATTAAGAAATGATATTATTTAAGATGAGCCTAATAATAACCATTCATTAGATTCAAAGGTAGTGCACAAGATTATTTCCTCTAAAATGGTTGATAGGGAGGTACAACTTACTTGGTTGCATGTGACTTGTGATTTAAAAATGGTTATGAAAGATCAAATGGGAACCATGATTGCTTTAGTGCCCCATTAACATAAGAGTCCATCTATAAATGTGATTTTAATCACTTAGCGCTAATCCTTTTTAAGCAATATGACTAATGCATGAATGAACCTTAACCTTGCAAAACTACAGATTGATCAATCTTACTAAGAAAAAATCATTTTGGTAATTAGGATTATCGGTGCATTAATAAATTCTTGTTGGGGTTAGAATGTGGAAGTTTACTAATGGGAGATTTGACTATAACCCATTCATCTTTTTGGGAACCTACAAGCATGAAGTCCCTTGTCTATGAACTAGATATAATTTCATTTACGTTCATGTTGAAACCATTATGGGTTAGCATTGTTATTGTGCATTATGGTTTATTTTATGAAATTCTTACAGATTTTGGAGTCTTGGGCTATGAGGGTTTCCTTCTTTCCTTATTGGGATGAGCAAGAGAGGTTGGCAATAGGGTTTGGTTTTGTAATGCGGCTTGGAACGGGGTTGCTAGTGCAACAGAGCTTGGAATGGGGTTATTGGAATTGTTTCTTTTGCTAGCAGTGGTTGATTGGGGCTACCTATTAGGCCCCAAGAAGAAGAGAACAATGGATCCCTACAGTTCTGTATTTCTAAACCATGAATTGAACAACAATATGAGTGATGGTATTTTGCACTTTGAATTCCTTGAAGATTTTTCAATCAAACATTTCATGTCATTACATAGCTGTATGTAATTGATTTGCTTACTGGTAGATGTAATAGTTTTCCAAGATTGAGTTAAAAAGAATTGAGAATTAAGGAACATTAAATTAAGCTTTGCTTCTAATCTCACTAATCGGTTTTTCTTATTTGCCTTTGAAACTAAGATAATTCTAGATTTTGTGAAGCATCAATATGTCAAAAATGCTTGACTTTTTAGTTCTTTAGCCATGCACAGAGAGGATTTCAATCTTGAAAAAGAAAACCAAAGTATCCTACTAGTTTGGATTGATTGTCTAGGATTTTCAACACACTTTTCACTACATGCAAATATATTTGCTTGACAAATTAGTGAGGTTATTGGAATAGAATCTTTTTTCAGTTTTTGTCCAAGTCCAACTCATAAGGAACATGTTAGAATAGATATGGAAAAACCAAAACTAATTCTTTAGAGTTTAATGTGAAAAGGAAAGACATTTATGCAAAAAAAAATAAAAAAAATAAAAAAAAAATAAAATTGTATCAAACACTATTACATCAATGTTTCTATTATTATGATCCTAACCATAGAAGAGCTCAATGCTCCAAGCTATTGGCTAAGTTTGAAGTTGAATAGATTTTAGTTGAACAAGGGACTAAAGAGTTAGAAGAGAAGATAAAATCTTCAAAACAAGAATCCAATAATGTTAGAAAATTCCATAGGTCATAATTCTTCATTTAATTTCAATATAAGGACACTTCAAATTTCTTAGAATCAAGAAGTAAATCATGATGAAGATGCTAGTAGTTGAGAACGAATTACTTGGAACTCTTATACTTTAGTTGCTTGCGATAATTCTCTCTTTAGTGACTTCATTAAATAGCAATAGATTTATCAAGCTATAGTGAGCAATTCGAATTCCCTTACATACTCATTGTCTTTTAGCGAATAGCTTTGAATCTAAGAATTCCTTTAAGGCTTTAGTTGTAAAGGGAGATCCTCTCTTGTCTACACATGTTCAATGAATTATCTCTTTTGGAATGTGAGGGGACTTGAACCCCTAAAGAAGATCCATAGTTTAGGATTATATTTGTAAGAATTATTTAGATTTGATTTTTCTTCAAGTTAAAATTCAAGGATTTACTCTTTAAAACTATTGTAAGTCTATTTTTTCTAATAGCCACTAACTCTCCTCAGCTCATGAGAGTAGTAAAGGTGAATTAGTAATCCTTCTTTACAATAAATGAAGAGTTTGGGTTTGTTATTGATCAAGGTAGTGAGAATTGGAGTCATTATAGCTAGATTCGACTTCGATATGCAAATGATATTTTGTATTTCATTTTTGTTTATGCTCCTTGTAATCTTAATGATAGAAGACTGCTCTAGAATTGGTTGTATTACAACTTGCCTACAACCACTTGGGTTATTATAGAGGACTTTAATACGATTGAAAATCAAAAGATAAAAGTGGTGGAATGAGAGGAGGTATAGATAAATGTGAACTTCATTTTTAGATGTAATAACCAGAAAGCACCTTATTAGTAAAGAGGAAATTGGTTTTGTCCAAGCCAAAGACACCTTATTAGAAAATAACACCAACTTAAGTAATTCTCATCCAATGATTATTTTAAATATCATCTACAAGATTATTGCTAAAGCTATTACTAATTGATGAATCCTGATTCATTAGGTCATGATATCGCACTTGCAATATCGCGTACGTGATATCGCGACCTAGCTCGTGATATCATATACGCGATATTGTGGCTCCTATGTAGGCCTATAAATACACCTTAGGTGCACGATGGAGTAGGGAGGTTTTTAGTTAGAAGTTAGTTTTCATCTTTAGCTTTTCTCAATCCTTTCTCCTAGTGCATGCCCGCAGTGTGATGAGTAATTGTGCGGCACCTTTCTTCGAGTGTGACGTACTTGGACACGCACATGATCGGAAATAAAGATTAAGATTACTTCATCATTGCAGCACTTAGTTAGTTTAATTAATTAATTTTTATTGTTCTTTATTGCTTTTGTAGTTAATATCTCTTCACCCTAAACTCCTTAAACGTGGAATGAGTATGACTTAATCACGAGCATTCAAGTGTGACTACTTGGTATCCCAGTAGCATACCTAGGTCATGTGCTTGGTAATCCCAGTAGCATACCTAGGTCATGTGCTTGGTAATCCCAGTGGTAATTGTGCACAAGGTCCAAGATGTGTATGGATGATTAAGGGACAAATGCTCATTGCACTTAGGCTAGCTTAGACTCTCTTCA
>MNCI01038043.1:302821-333613 GCA_015680685.1 Gnetum montanum | reverse complement strand
GTAAGGAAAGCCATCTACCCAGGCTTGATTTAAACAACTTTCCCAAATTTTCAGGAGGTTATGATTTAGATCCGCAACAACATTTACAAGCCTTCTACGATGCCTAAGCATGGAACAACATTGATAATGGATGGCAAAAACTTAAGCTCTTTCCTATGACACTCGTTGGCCACGCAACAGTGTGGTATAGGTCCCTAAAACCTAAGTCAATTCGACATTGGCCAATAATGGTAGAACTCTTCAATGAAAGATATCAAACTTATGCAAGAGTGTCAGCCTTGAGGAAAAAAATCCAAAAGTGGAAACAAGCATAACATGAACCTTGGACATGGCCTTAGAAAGATATTATGCACTATTAAACAATTGTCCAAGCCATGGGTTCTCTAAGGAAAGGCTAATGTACCATATCATAGATGGGCTTCATAATGAAACAAGGGAAACCCTAGGGATGTATGCCTGAGGTCAACTATATGAAATATGAACCCATCAATTCCAAGAGCTTATCAAGTGGGTAGCAAAAGAAGAAGGAGAAATGGCTAAATGGGAGAATGCTAAAAAATCTCAACAGGCCCAAAGATCAACAAGGGCCCATGATTATGAAGAGGAAAAATCAACTCATCGCAAGGAGGTGAAATCATCTTTGCCAGTACTACAATCATTGGATGAAGTTGAGGCAAAGATCAATAGGATGATGGAATGGATACATGAAAACTATGGAGAATATGCCAACATTATTAGAGATAGAGTTATGAAAACCTAAGAAATAGGACAAAACACCTTTAGATAATTGGAAAGAAGGGTTGAAGACAATAAGAACTTAACTATCAATCATACATATCAATGTAACATTTTCCTGTACGATCACCCCAAGGGCCAATACCCAATCTTGTCACATTTGCATGAGCATTGGGAAAGAATGTTACATCTAGAGTTTGTACAAAAATACTGTGTTGAATCACAGTGGCAACAATCCCAGTCATGGGGGAGGCCATCTCCAAATTGGTTACACCCTTCATACCATCCGAACCTAAGTGCTTATCAAGTTCAACATCCTGTTTCCCCAACTAGGTTAACATCCTCTATCTCACCACATTATTATTATTCTCCTCAATACTATCAACCCATATCCTCACCAACAGGACCACCACATTGGGTACCTTACACTTCTCCTCAATTTCAAAATTCTCATCCTTCACCTCCTTCTACATCGCCACCAATTGTACCTAAAGGGTTTGCACCGCAGCATCAACCAATGAATGTTACTTGTGCTACTACTAACAACAATAGTCGAAACTCACTACACCAAAGGAATCCCTTCTTTAGACATGACTATCGAAAGGGACACCATAGTTCAGAAACCACTGCATCTGCCAACTCAACACAAGTCCAACACTGTGGTGCATCTTTCTCCTCAAACCCAACACCTCATGTTACCTTATCAGGGCCACCACTCAATACTCCAACAACCATGGGGCCCAATGAATATAGCCACATGGGGAGACGTGTTGATCCTTGAATACCATCTTATGGTTACAAGTACCATAGTGGGTCAACCCCTTATAAATTAACCACATCTTACAACTTGCCCCACTATGTCAACTACAATCAAGTGTGTGAATCCCAATTTGGGTATATTCCTACCACCACCTCAAAAGACACCCAGTGGTTTGGATATGATCAGACTCCAATGTTTCCAAAATGCTTGGATCCAAACCTTCCATTTATTAATTCTACCCATGCTCAACCATTTAGCTATGGGGAGTATCCTCCATTCTAACAACATAGAATTAATAAATGTTTTTCCATTTCTTTAATTTTTCAACTTTTTGTTTTTTAGTTTTTCACCTTTTAATTTATTGCTTTATCTTTTGGTCTTTTTATATTTTTATGAGTAATCTCATCTATGAATAAAGCACTCATGTGACTCATTGGTTGAGGTGTTGTTCTATGTTATCAAGTCTCATGTGACTAATTATTTGAATAGCGAGCCCATAACATCCATCCAACCATTCTATTAATAAGAGGTTTTACTCTAGGTACAATGATATTCTTGACATCATTAAAACTTAAATTAAATTTGTGCTCATTATACCTAGAGCGAAGAAGGATGGACCAAGAGGGAATTGGCCAGGGTGTGACATCAAGGGGACTTGTGGATTCTCTTTGGTGAAATTTGTAGGAGTTACCATGTAGCCTGGTTATACTAAGACCCTTGTAGATTTAACGAAAAATGGGAGTAAGAGTAATAAAGGCACTCAATAAAAGAAACCCAATGCTATTCTAGGGGGTTCCACTAGAAAGACATGCACCCATGCCTGAAGGTAGGCGACTTCTCTGGATTAAGCATTCAAAAAAAAAAAAAAGAAAAAAGAAAAAAGAAAAAAAAGAGAAAAAAAAGAGAAAAGAGAAGAAAAGTGCTACAAAGCAAAATCACTCCTCCCTTGTACAAAATGCCAAGTGATCGTACACCTTGCCATCATGATGCTCTTATTGTTGTCTATCATTGGAAAAAAACAATGCGATGTCATTGATCAGAGTAATGAACTTGGTCTTCATTTTTGAGAAACAGGTTAATGACACATTAATCATGCCTTACACTGAAGATTCATTATGCCATGGGTCAGTTACCTCATGTCCCAATCTTTGCAATCCCTTCTACAATTCGCCTCATCTCGTTGTTCACGTATTTGTGACTTGTGTCTTGTGTAGCATTGAATTTATACCTCATCACGGTGGTATGTACATGTGTGTGTTTTGTGGAACTAGTGTGGATTATATTTAACCCTTCTAGTGCCTACAAACATTTTAAGGTGTGGTTATGCAAGGGCATTATAGGTTGGAACCTACTTTGGGGAGGACCCACTTGCGTGACTTTTGTAATTTATACTTGTTGCACACCACCACATCATTTTATACCCTTCGAGTACTTCATTGCCAAATCTATTCTTTCATTTGTCATCATTTTATCAAAAATTCCTCAAAACCATTCCATGTCTTTTTATGTGTCACCTAAAAAAATCAGGTCTGACACTAAAATTTTAGGGCAACTTCCTTGAAAAAAACTTCTAACTCTAAAATCACACTAAGCAAAGAATTTAACATTTATTAAAGGCAATGAGTAAGGTATGAAATAATTGAACATCTCTCAATAAATTTACTAACAATTGATATTTGTGTGATTATAGATGACCCCTAAAAGAGGACAACAAGGAGGACCTTCTCAAGGTGCAATTGGATGCCTAGGGGGAGGTAGAGACCAAGGACTGCATGCAGAACATGCAAAGTAGGAGGAACAATCATTCAACATCCATCAAGGACCTCCTATCACTGCATGATCTAGCCAAGAAAAAGGTGGAGAGGTCAGGGCCCAAGCCTAGGAAGAGGAACAATGACTATTTGCGGTATAGCATGTCAAGGCCAATCAAGTGTTCCTGTAGCTGCCATGTCCATGGGAAGTGTCGACTCCTTCAAACATTGGAACATTAGCATGGACGACTCATAATCCTTGGATAGAAGAGGAGAAACGTCAGGCGCTTCTTTAATGGTATCAATCTCAGAAGCTGGCAGGCAGGATAAAGGAAAAAAAACCCATGATTAGCATGGACGCACTTGGAACCACATGAGCCAAATAAAGTTTAATATTTTGCAATTTTGTAATTTTGCAATTTTGTAATTTTGTGTTGTGTCCCAATTTTGTTCTATTGAGTTCTCCACTGCAGCATGAATAAATCCCTACTCAATTAATAATCCCATGCTTATCCATTGTGTAATCAATGGGGCTCATTCTCATTTTGTTTAACTCAAGGACAAGTTTTCATTTAGTCGTGGGGATATGATGAATTGTGATTCATTAGGTCATGATATTGCACTTGCGATATCGCATATGCGATATCGCGGCCTGCCTTGCAATATTGTATAAGTAATATCGTGGCGCCTGTGTAGGCCTATAAATACACCTTAGGTGCACGATGGAGTAAGGAGGTTTTTAGTTAGAAGTTAGTTTTCATTTTTAGCTTTTCTCAATCCTTTCTCCCAGTGCATGCCCGTAGTGTGATGATTGTAATTGTGCGGCACCTTTATTTGAGTGTGACGTACTTGGACATGCACATGACCAGGAATAAAGATCGAGATTACTTCATCATTGCAACATTCACTTAGTTTATTTATTTAATTATTATTATTCTTTATTGCTTTCGTAGTTAATATCTCTTCACCCTAAACTCCTTAAACACGGAATGAGTACGACTTAATCACGAGCATTCAAGTGGGACTACTTGGTATTCCAGTAGCATACCTAGGCCATTTGCTTGGTAATCCCAGTGGTAGTCATGCACAAGGTCCAAGATGTGTGCAGATGATTAAGGGACGAATGCTCATTGCACTTAGGCTAGCTTAGACTCTCTTCACCCTTTTCCTCCTAGCTTAATTAAAGTTATTTTCCATTGCCTCTAGGAGTAGCACTAGGTTAGAAACCACATCATATACATCACTTTGGACTAAACCATACATGACAAAGCATATACTAGTCTAGGTGGGAAGATAGCAGACTGCGATCAATGAGTAACCATCTAGATACCATAGCTAGCCCGTTTGCGGAGTTCAACTGGATTGTGTGTGAAACACTTGTATTCATATGGTTGAGTGTAGGGGTACCTTGCCACTCATCACTAATAAATTCAAACCCTTTCTTCCTCACCTTATTATTAAAGAGAAAACTGGTTTTGTCCAAGCTAAAGACATCTTAGACAATGTGGCTGCTTGTTGAAGGTATGTATTGGGCTTCTTCTTTAGATCAAAAAGTTATTCTTACCAAATTTATTTTATTAAAGGTTATGACAAGCTTGATTGATCCTCTTTTAAGAACCATTATCATGCTTCATGAGAACCACATTAATATGCTTCTATCAAATGTCTCTTATGTTTCCTACATCAATGGGGTCTTTTCAAATGTAATTAAGTTGCAAATATTAGTTTGACAATGACATTCTTTAGCTCCCTAGTTTTTCATTATTGCAAATGATGCATTGGGAGATGTGCTTCAAGCTCATAGGGATTCTATGAGGTTAAAAGGGATAACTTTGCCTAAAGGTAATAAAGCCTTTCTTTATAATCAATTTTCAAATGATTTCATTTTTTATTTTTAATAAAGATCATGATTATTTCACTACTACTTTGGACTAACTTGACACTTATTGTAGAGCTTGGAGAGTTAAAATCAATTAGAATAAAACTTAGACTATTCAATCAAGTTTCTTTCCAAGACCTTCATAGACCTATGATTTTAATATTAAATGTTTATCTGTTATAGATACTTTTTCAGTTTTGGGAATTTTGATTGCTTTATTTTCCACTCCTACTACTTTATGGTACATAGTGATAGAAAATATCCAATAGGTTTTGAAATGGATTGTAAAACTTCTTTCTCTTGTAGGTAGATGTATAGTGGTTAATCATCTTTTGAGCACTTTAATATTTATTATTCTTCCTTCATAACTATCTCAAAATCATTTTTTTTAATAATGATAGAAATCTCTAGAAATTTTTATAGGGGGATGAAGAGAATCACAAAGCTTTTCATTATGTAACTTAGGATATTTTTCTTCTAAGCAAGGATCAAGGTGGCTTATGTATTTCATCTATCAAATAGCAAAGTAATTTCTTAGCTTCTAAATGGGCTATTCATTGTATTGAAGGTAATGAATCTTGGCAAATTCTATTTAGCATAATATGTTATGTATAGGAAAAACTCAAGGTGGAGAAATACTCATTAGAGCATATAGATAATTACTGGAGGAATACCAAAAGGGATAAGGTCTTATTTCTTTAAACAGATATAGCTTTGCTAGAATAAATTGAAGGAATTTCTTCAATGGAGACCTATCAACTTAAGCTTAGAAAACTTGTAACAACATTCTATTTGGTAGACATCTATTCTTAAAAAATACTTCCAATTGCTTATTAATGAATTTTCAAGTAGAGAAAATAAATTTGCTAATTGGAGTCTTTTCCATATTGGTTAGTTTCTTTCTATTAAAATGAAAATGTTACTCTCTCTTGGCATTAAGATAAAATTACATAGAGATTTCAAAGATAAGGCCTTCATATTTACAAGCAATTTGAAGATGTTCTCTTTAACTTTGGGGCTATTCAAATGCACATTGATATTCCTTGGCATGGAGAGTGGTTTTTGCCTCATGGATCTCCTTTATGTTCTCTTGGGGTGTCTAAAGGTAAATCTTGGTTTCCCTTAAAAAATTTTCATTAATTTACTTTAAACATAAGGTAAAACCAAGGCATTAATTTATTTTTTAATCATTGATTCATCAAGGTCTTGTCATTGGATATAGGCTTCACCTCTTAGGAGTTGAGTTTTCTATATGTGCAATTTATCAAATAGAAGATTTATTTACTCATATTTCTTAGGAGTGCCTATTTTCTAAATAGATATGAGAGTGGTACCATTCCCTTTTCCAATGTTTTATCAAAATCAATCTATTACATTTCCTCACTACATCTTCAAAAATGATTGCAAGATCCTCCTTCTTGATATCATTTTCTTCATTCAAAAATGCAAATTAAATGATTGGTACCAAAATATGAGATACATTGCTTTTGATTATGATATGAAGTTTTGTATCATGAATTTAGTCCAACTTCATTGCTATGTGGAAGGATTCAAAAATAATACAGAGTTCTTTTGAAAAGTGTGGATTTTTGAAGTTTTCAAGTTTTATTAGCAATTGTTCCAAGGGATGTGATTTGCTTTGTTATTTTTTATACCCCTCTACTTATAGTCTTTGAACTTTTCACTAATATAAATATATTTTAGAAAGTCCTTTCAAGTTTTCATTTCCTACTATATGTACCATATTAATATCACTACACTATGACATGAGAGCTCCAAGTCATGGATTCAATTCTACTAGGCAATGTCTAGTTGTAAAGTTCTAATTAGACTATATATCTTGGGGTGTACTTATATGATAATTATTTTGGGGTTTCAACAACCCAACAAATACCTTCCTTCCTTCCTTCCTCCCTTTCACACCTTCCACCCCATGTGTGCACGCATGTGCCCTATAATGTAAAAGCTAGGATAATAGTTAATTATCATTGTTCAGTTTAAAGCCTATTGAAGAAGATATTTGTAACCCCTCACCATAGGACCTCATGATATTATGTTACATTAAATTTATATCATTAGCTTTGACTGAGGGCTAAGGGTGGGGAAGGGAAATCATGGAGGATGTATAGCTAGTTAGATTATTTTAATGATATTTTATGAGACATGTTGATATTATAAGTATGCATGTAATTATGATACCATTATTATGCATATTGATATTATTGGATGTCTAGTCTAACATTGTGGTTGGTAGGTTGTACAATTGTGGAAAAAGATGGAGCATTAAGAAAGTATAATCTCAAATTGTATGCCATAGTTATGTGTTATGTGCATATTATTAGCATTGTCTAATAAATCATGCTATTGTGAGTTGGTGTCTTGTGACTCATCATATTGAGGTCATGATGTTTAGTATGTTATGCATGTAATGTCATGTGGCTAGCTGGCATAATTTATGATGCTCATATGGTCTCATGAACATGTGGTAGATGGATTAGGATGTCAATGACATAAATTGATATTTTGATTAGGTGTTCTAAGAGTCTGCTATGAAGTGTGGATCCCTTGCAATTAGTTGGAACAGAAAAAGGTGATAGAAAAATTTAAAAAATAAACTATAAACTAGTTTAGCTATATATTTATGATATATATATATCTATTATCTAGATGAAAGAATCTTTTATATTTTTAAAATTAATAAAATCTCAAATTAATTCATTGAGAATTGATTTTTACATTGAAAAAACAAATATCAAAACCAATGTAAGTTATTCAATACTAATTCTTGTGAAAATGTTTCTCTTCACCTATTTTTATAATAAAAATTATTTATTTCTTTGGACAAAGTCTAGGTAACAAAGTAATTGTCCTCTTAGTAATACTCTCAACCAAAATAATAACTTCCGTGAAAATGTTCATCTCTTAGTTTAATGTTATAATGATATTTATTTATTTATTGTTACAACCATATAATTATTTATAGTGACCAAAGAGGACTCTTTTTGGATGAGGCCAGTAATTAGCTTGTCAACTAAGATAAAGTGATTTATATTTTAGTTTTATAAATAAAATAAAATTCATTTTTGATATCTTTTCTCCCAATTATGCATCCTAGTTTTTTGGTTGCATTTTTTCTTCTCTTATTTCTTCTATTTCTTAGTTGTTTTCCATGATTTTTAGGATGTTGGAGAGCTGGTGCTAAGAAGGCTATGCTTTGAGAGGTTTGGTTTAGCTTCTGGAGGATTCAAGGCCTTGTGGGAAGCATTTTGATGCTTTAGTTTCTAGTTCCCAATTTCAACTGGTTTTTAGATTTTAGGTCAAATTCTTTACCTATCTATTATTTATGTTTTGAGGTCATTGTGCTTTCTTGTGGGCTCCTTAGTGAATGAATAATTGTTAAGTGGTATTTCTGAGTTACTATACCATCTTGAGTTCTGCATGTTAATGTAGGATTATAATATATATTTATCATGATGTGTGTATAATTTGAATTGATGTCTTTGGCATTTCAATTGATGGTCTTGGCAACAACAAATATTCTATTATTAGTCTTTGGACCTTAGGAACATGATGTTAAGTTTCGATGTTGTTTGGATATGTGAATGAGTCATTGATTTTTTGTGAATTTCTTTCTATTGCATTGTTGTAATGTGGTCATGTGCATGTTATGGCTTGGTGACATCAAGGTTGTACCTAGGATTTTGGATAATGTAGGTAGTGACACCCTCGTAGTTGCACTTGGAATTTTGTATGGAACATAACCTATGGTCTTGTTACGCTAGAGTCATAACACACATTCTACCAAATTTTCTATCAAAAATTTTGGATGTGGTGAAGTCACGATGAAGTCATAATAAGGGCTAGGGAGGATGTGAATCATGGAGCAAACATGCTTAGGTCATGATGAATTTTTATCTTTTATTTTTATTGTGAGAAAAGGTAACACTTGGTCATAATATTAAGGTGCTAAGATCACAATGAACTTTAGTGAAAGAGTGCAGGCTCAACGCAAGCTATGCCAAGATTATAGTCCTTAAAAAAGAATTACTACAAGTGCAACGTGAGTCATAGCTAAGGTCACAACTAGTATCAATTAGCTAACATTTCTAGAATTTAATCTAATGATGTTTAGTATGATATGAATGTAATGTAAAGCCTTTTGAATGCATGTATGCATGATATTATTGATTTTCGTAGCATTGGTTGTTGAGTTCTTTAGTCAATAAGCTATGCTTTGCTTAGAGTATGGTATAATATGTGTCAGCCTTGTGTATGCTCATATGTTCAAGGATGTAATGCCCATTTGATGTTGATGTGACCCTTTATACTATGATGGTTAGATGTCAATAATGTGTGTGTATCCTATAATCATTTCATCTATGTGATTTATGTATGCAGATTAGTAGATCTAACATGAGGGTGTGGATTGGTTGATGACAAGGCATCCTAAAGAAGATGGATTGGTCACTACTAGATGCATCATTAAGGCTCCTATTTTAGTCCTCATACTGAGAGTAGGATGGTATAGGTATGACCTATGACTAGTATAGCACTTGAAGGCATATGGACATGCACAGATATACCCTCTAGAAGGCTAGTGGCCTAGGATTACATATGAGGAAGTAGGCACTAGAATTGGTAGTAATATATGTTAATGAAAATTAATAAAAAAACTTATAAGCACTAATTGTATTATGAGCACTTATGTTAATGATATCATGTTATACATTGATGATGTTAACAAATTATGGGTTGTGCAAAAATCATTATTCAAAATATTATCGGCACAGAAAAAAAAAAACACAACAACAAGGAAATAAAAAAAACTTGCAGAATGGAGTGAGAGAGAAACAAGGGAGATAAATAGGAAAAATTTGCAACTTTTGTTACATCCTCAAAACTATAGAGATACCTAGAGATGTATATAAAGACCATAAGTTAGTTGCTTCCACAAAGTAACCCTTACACAAGAGACAATGTACTCTCAATTCACTAACCATAACCAACCCAAGATGGATTTAAATAGCTAGATTCAGGCTAAAAGAATGAAAACAACCAATAATTAACTTAGATAGATATTCACTTTTTCTTTTACAACAAGTTTTAGAAATCTTAACTCTTCTTTAGAAAATTCTAAAACTAACAAATGGTAGAAGAGGAAAGTGAAGTTCAACATAGGTTAAGTATAGATTTTGTCTTCATATCTCTAACAATCTCCCATTTGAAGAAAAATCACTTAAACTGATGAAAAACAAGCTGGGGAAACTTCATTAATCAATATTCCATACCTTTCACAACATGCTGTAAAATCATAGGTGTGCACACAACTCTTTGAAGAGCATCTCTACATAAAAAATCCTAATGGACTTAGGCCATCTCAATCCAAAACCACATAGATAGCATTACACTAGTATTAACAAAAAACCATAACATATGCTAACACAAAACGTGAACAAAACTAAAGAGATGTGTAGCTCACATTCTGACATAATAATAAAATGTCTCTTCAACAACAAAAAATCCAAGAGACAACATGATCATGTTTCAAAACTAGAGCAATTCCTTTTCACATGTCTAATCTCATGATAGTGCCAACATCTTGGTCTCTTTTCTTTTCCATCTATTTCATTCATCAATGAGAACAAAAACAAGACATCTACACTATCTTGTATATAGTGCTCCCACTAAAATTAAAAAAAAAAAAAAACAATCTACATTGAAATAGAAAAAAAATTTGCAAATAATCCACCCTGTAAAATCTTTTTGTGCTCAACCAACAACAAACATTATACAACTTAACTTTGCAAAACCTTGTTCTGATACCACTTATTAACAAATTATGCATTATGAAAAAATCATTATTTGAAATATTATTGACACAAAAAAAAAAAAAAACATAACATGAGGGAAATAAAAAGAACTTGTAGAATGAAGGGAAAGAGAAACAAGGGAGATAAATAGGAAAACAACTTTGCAACTATTATAACATCTTCAAAACTACAGAGATAGCCAAAGATGTATACAATGATCACAAGTTAGTTGCTTTCACATAGTAATCCTTACACAAGAGACCACATAATCTCAACTCACTGACCATAATTGATGAGCAATGATGTATTCCTACGCCCAACCATACAAATCACAAAGGGATTATGCATGATCTAGTCAAATTCCATGGACCTATAGTTATCTAATGCACTAGCTCTTTTAGGAAGTGAAATGGGCATTGAGAACATTCGTTGTCTTCCCAATTACACTTGTGACATTCAAGGGTATGGTTTAAGTGTAATTGAAGGTATTTTTGTCATTTTATGTTTTATACATGTAATAGTCCAAAACAAGAATGAAAGGTAAAGTAATTGAAGATCTAATTCATCTATTGCCTAGCTAGCTTAACACAAGTAACCACCCCACTTTCTTGGACACATCCTAAACACATATAACATTGTTGCGCTACCAAACATTAAGTGTTGCTAGGTTACCAAGTATTATATGAATGCTCGAAGTGGTTGTGCTCATGTTCATTAATTGCTAGAAATAAATTGCTTAATTCAAATGCATTAAAATAAAGAGCATGAAAGTAAAATGCAATAAAGAAAACATTAAGCTATTCTTAGTGCTACAAGGATTGTCAAAAGAGTTCATTTTATTCTCGTACCAAGTACTATATGAATGCTCAAAGTGGTCATGCTCATGTTCATTAACTACTAGAAATAAATTTCTTAATTCAAATGCATTAAAATAAAGAGCATTAAAGTAAAATGAAATAAAGAAAATATTAAGCTATTCTTAGTGCTACAAGGATTGTCAAAATAGTTCATTTTATTCCTGTACCAAGTACTATATGAATGCTCGAAGTGATCGTGCTCATGTTCATTAACTACTAGAAATAAATTGCTTAATTCAAATACATTAAAATAAAGAGCATGAAAGTTAAATGCAATAAAGAAAATATTAAGCAATTTTTAATGCTACAAGGATTGTCAAAAGAGTTCATTTTATTCTTGTCACATTGCTACGCTTAGGTATGTTAGTATCAGTGCTTGAACAAAGAACTGTACACACTTAGACTCTTTCTATGGGCACTTAGAAAATATTCTAACTTTGAGGAAAAAAATGGTAGGAGCTTTGCTACTTTGACTAAGAAATGCCAAAAACTAACTCAAACTGGTTGTTAAAATTGGAGCCCCGGCGTGGTATTTATAACCTTAGGGTATACACCCTGATGTCATGTACGTGATGTCGCAGCTCCAACATTGTGTACCTAACATTAGAGTAGATGTAAAACATATTTCATCATACTCCCATGACTGAATAAAAACTCATCCTTGAGTGAAGAAGAAGAGGAACAATTCTTTACATTATAACATATTGGATAGGTATGGGATTATTGACTGACATTACAACTAACTTAGATGGAACAGATAGACTCTAAGTGCCCAAGTGTATGAAAGTACAATTTTTACAAAATGGGGTGTTCATGATAAGAGAAGTGAACACCTTGGATAACATTGACATCCAACACCTCTTGGTAGCAAAACAATGAGAGAGAGAGAAGAGATCATTTGATTACAAATGGTACTCATTGTGTGGTCCTGCTGCATCATCCTTGGTGAAGATAGTCCCATTTGTAGTCCATGCTTTCCACTGCAATCACAACAGAATCATGAATTAGTATGTAATGTGTAGCACATAGCAACTAAATGCCTTGTCTTGTCGGTGGTTGCACTTGGCTAAGTTGTGATTGTGGTTGATTGGTTCCTTGAGTAGTATTAGCCGAAAAGCCAACAGATAGGGTAAATTAGACTAAGTAGTCCATTAAATTTAAAAAATTTCAATACAAGAAAATATTTGAAGAGGATATAAGAATGCATAACAATGAAAAGAAGGATTCACTGAAACTATTGTGAAGATTTGTACAATTGGATGTCATTGATGGGATAAACAAAAAGAATTTAATTGTAAGAGTGTCTAAGGATAAAGAACTTAACTGATCCAACTAAAAGATATGTAAGTGGATCCTCCCCAAAGTAGGCATAGGCATTTTATGCCCTTACATAACTTTAAACCAAAGCGTCCATGGGCCTCATGGATGATTAATGGTTATAGAAGGTTAAGTACAAAAACTTGAAAGAAACTAACTAAGAATTTTGACACATCAAACTAGGACATTGAACCAAAACATGAAACTAGCAGTGAGGTGAAACATGGAAAGCATAGATGTATGAGAGAGAGAGTGTGGAATGGAGTTCATAATTATGATCACATGAAGTCCCTTGTGGATTTTGTGGTTAAATGACTTCATAGAATCCATCCTTAGTCTAGACCAAAACCAACCACGTTTAGTGACTTCGCATTGACATTCTAAGATTAATCCATCCTCTGAGACCCAAGAGTGCATCCATAGAACAACCACTATTCCTTATTAAAGAAGAAGTAGGAAGTGAGGAAGGGCCTTAGTTAGAGGGGACTAGTCCCATAACTAGTGCTTGTAGCCTGTTTATTTTTTCTATGGGGTGCACTTTGAATTCCCATTGTTTTTTTATTGAAATAAGAACCACATCATGCAAAGACACATGCATTTATTTTGTCCAAGGGGTGTGCTTTGAATCTTCATCATTTTATTTTTTTTCTTGATGAGAACCACACCATGCAAGGACGTATGCATTTAATTTGTCCAAGGGGTGTGCTTTAAATTCTCATCATTTTCTTTCTTTTGATGAGAACCACACCATGCAAGGACTTATTCAACTTCCTTTTATTGGATGACATAGAATGGTAAGAAATTCATGAAAACACGCATGCACCCAGGCAAACAGAAAAGCACAAAGAATACTGAATCCCCTTGAAGCCATACCCTATTCAAACCTTTGAATCCTTCCCAATTCTAGAAACTACCAAAGTCATAAATTTATTAAAGTTTTATTAATGAAAAAGGGATTGCACATTTCCAAAATAAGGAAAACCATAGAGTTTGTGGATGGTTGGATGCTATGGACTGACTACTTGTTACATGAAATGAAACCATGTCCTAATTATCCATAAAGAAATTTAAACCCAGAAACTAGACATCAACAATCAAATAAAAATAATACATACCAACATCAGGTAACGCATTACCAATGTACATAACACTTATTAACAAAAACTTAGAAAATCACACCAAATAAAAGAAAATATAAAAGAAAGTGTAAAATGTTCAAGGAACAACAAATGTACTAACGATGGTGCAAAACAAAAAATTAGAAAAGATTAATAACATAAAAAAGATGTAAAATAAAGAATATGCAAAATAAAAATTTATAAAATAAAAAATATATAAAAAAATTGAAAAACTAAGAAGCCACTTAAATGATTAGCATAAGTGGCCATCTCCCCATCGACTAAGTTGAAAGAAGGAGATCTGAAATATGGAGCATGGTTGTCCATTTGATGAGGTGCTTATTGTGTTAGTTGGCGTATGCTCATGGAAAGGTTTGATTTGTTGGATGTTGACTAGTTGTTTCTTGTTTGGGCTCTCAAGTTTATAGATCATCATGGCCCTAGAAGGAAAAGTTTCATAAATGATGTAAGGTACTTCCCATAACATTTGGAACTTAGTTCATTGAGGTATGTGTGTGGGGTTCTAGTAGAGAACCTTATCTCCTAGTTGGAATTTGAATTTTCTAATTTTTAGGTTATGACACTTTTTGTTATAGGCCTTATGTAACTCATTAGATGATAAGGCTACTAATCGATTTTCATCTAGCAGGTTGAGATTCATTAGTTTTTTTTTTGGACTAGACTTAAGTTGAGGTCAAGGTCACAAACTGTTGAAAGTGTATGGAGCTCAAATTGAATGGGAAGTATTGGTAAATTTTTTTTACACAAGCTCATAGGGAGAATAGCCTACAAGAAGTTTTCATATTGAGTGTTAGGCCTAAAGGGCATCATTGAGTTTTGTGCTCTAGTATTTCTTATACTTGCTAACAACTCTTGTTAGTATTCTTGTGATTTCCCTACTGGTAATGTCAACTAGTCATTAGCTTGGGGAGGGTAGGGTGTTATGAGTTTATGTTCAACCCCAAAGCATTACATGAACTTCCAAAAAGTAGTGCCTATAAAGTAAGTTCCATTATCAAAAATTAATGCACATGGCACACCCAACCTATTTACAAAATTTTGTTGTACAAACCAAGCAGTAGTAGAGGATGTACAGTCGATGATGGCTACTACTTCTATCCATTTTGTACAATAGTTAACAGTGACTATGATGTACACCTTTCCATTTGACATGGGCATAATGGGACCTATGAAAGCAATGCCCTAGATGTCAAATAGTTCTAGTGGTTGAATCCATTGTTGAGGTCCCTTCATTTGAGTAGTCATTCTACCATCTCGTTGACATCATTCACAAGAGTGAACATAATGGTGAGCATCCTTGAAGACTGTTGGCCAGTAGTTCCCTACCATTAGGATTTTAATGGTCATGCATCTCCCAGTATAGTGTCCTCCACAAGGACCTTCATGAGCATCTTGGAGAATGCATAGTTAATTAGTATTAGGGACATACCAATGAACTAGGCCATAGGTGCACACCTTGTAAAGGTGTTTGTTGATTTCCATTAAACGCGTTATCTAGTGAAGAAACTGCTATTTCTTCCGATGGTTCAACCCTTGTGGCATCTCCTAAGTGAGAAGATAGGTGAGAATGCCATCATACCATTTTGGCTCATTGGGCATTTGTTTAGTTATAGCTCTAGCAAAGAGGAGTTCATCAAGAAATGTATTAGATAATGGGCTTTCTTCCTCTTTATCATCCCATCATAACCAAGACAAGTGATTGACAACCACATTCTCAGTGCCCTTTTGATCTACCATTGTAAGATTGAATTCCTACAAGATCACTAGCCATTGTATGACACGAGGGCTCACCATTGGCTTGTTTATTAGGCAGTGGATGGCACTGTGGTCTATGTGCACAAACATCTTGTATCTAAGCACATAATGCCTGAACTTATCTAGAGAAAACACCATCGCCATCAATTCTTTTTCTATAGTAGTGTCATTCAATTGTGCACACACAATGCTTTTTCTAGTGTAATGGATGTAGTATGGACATTTCTTGTCATCTAACTACATCAGAACCACTCCTAAGGAATAATTTGATGCATCTATCATGATATGAAATGGTCTAAACCAATCAAGCACTTGTAGGGTTGGAGTTTTTGCAAGCTTCTCGTTTAGTTGTTGGAATGCTTTCTCATATTTTGATGTCTAAAAAAAAGGAGCATCTTTCTTTGTTAGCTCGACTAATGATTTTGCGATCTTAGAGAAATTCTCTATGAATCATTAGTAGTAGCCAGTATGTCTAAGGAATGACTCTTTGGTTGGTAGGTTATTCTTTGGATAATCATTATTTTTTAGGCTCCACCTCAATTTCTACTTGTGATATTCTATGCCCTAGTACAATGTGCTCTTGGACTATGAGGTGACTCTTTTGCCAATTGAGCCATAAATTAGTTTCAACACACTATTTTAGCACTTGCTCAAGGTGGTCTAGGGCTTGCTCAAATATAGCTCCATATGTGGAGAAGTCATTCATGAAGACTTTTACACCACTATTGATCTATTGTTGAAAAATGCTTAGGACTAGGCATTGGAATGTGGTAGGAGCATTGCATAGACCAAATGACATCTTGCGATATGCAAAAGTCCCCTAGGGACATGTGAACGTTGTATTTGCTTAGTATTTCAATGCAATTTGAATTTGGTTATAGGCACTATAACCATCTAGAAAGTTGTAGTAGCAATGCCCAGATATGGTGTTGAGCACCTGGTCAACAAATGACAATGGAAAATGATTTTTGAATGTTACCATATTTAGCAGCTTAAAATTGATGCAGGCTTGCCACTTGTGACCTTTCTTTGGTACAATTACAAGGTTGCTAACCCACTTGCTATCCTCAATGGGATAGATGAACCCCACCTTAAGGAGTTATTTGATTTTCTCCTTGATGATTTGCTTCAATTTGGGGTTTAACTACCTCTGTAGCTGTGATTTTGGCTTCATGGCTAGGTTAGTATAGATGTAATACTAGAATATCGTAGGATCAATCCTAGTGAGTTCAGGATATGATCAAGTAAAAGCTACTAACCATTTTTCAACTACTTTCAACAACATCTTTTTCTATGCTAGAGCAAGTTTTGCATTGATTATAACTAGCTTTCCATTCTTCAAAAATACATATTCCATTCCAACTGGTAACTTTTTTAGCTCATGGGACTCTTGTTTAAATTTTTTAGGAATTTCAAAATCTCCCTAATGAGTATCATCATTTGTGTCATTAGAGAGTTAGTAATGAAATTGCTCCAGTTTATCCATGCTTATGACATACGCACATGTCAGGCTCTCAATTGGTTCCATGCAAAGTATGCTACTTTCTAAATTAGTGGTCAGCCACTGGGTGCCCTCCTATATTGTGGCTACTGTGTACATACACCTTTGAATTTCTACTTTTGGTGCACACTGTTTGCATGCAGAGATAGATGCTTACTTTATGGCCTAGAGTTTCTACACATAATTGCACCTAGTATCGCTGTATGTGATGCATGAAACTCTCTTCTTTTTGATCTTTTTGAATGCATTTTCTTTAGATATTTCCAAGGAAAGATCTCAAATTCCCATTCTTACATTGATAGTGCTTAACCATGCCTTTCCCATGATGATTGGGAAATCCCCTTTGTAATTTTCCACTTTGATTACTAGGAAACTGGTAGGATAAGACCACCCATATACAGTGGTCACAATTTCTTCTACTAGTCCCAATGGAACAATGATGGACTATTCTACTAATTCTAATATTACATTGCTCTTCTTGAGAGGAGGTATGTTCTAGGTAGTGTACATCTCATGAGAAATTAAATTAACACTAGAACTTGAATCGAGAAGAGCCTTTCATGGTTCATTTCTAGCAATCTGGAAATAAATTAGAGGACTTCTAGGATTGGATAATTTCCTGGGAAGGTTTCCTGCACATATCCAATTAGACACAGTATCAGTGAGCATTATAGTATGGATCCTACGCAAAGTTTGGTTTGAATGGGACTTCAAGGTATTAGATATAGAGGGAGATGTAGGAGTAGGATTATCAATTGCGGGTGTATGTGAGGGCTTAGGTGGACTATCGGGTTAGAAGAAAGTTCTTTTCTTTGATTGGGCATTCGACCCCTCTGATTGATGATTTGGTTGTAGATTAATAGTCCTCGTAGCATTGCATTGTTGTAGTTGGGCTAGCAGTACATCCTACATAGGTGGAGTAGGTGGTAGCTATGCAATTGGAGGAGTATGTGTAGGGATAGGAGGAGGATAAGGGTAAGAAGTTGCATCCCTTCTTTAATGTGGTGAATGAGCTCGATAATAATTTGAAGGATGGTAGTGAGGCTGGAAATTAGAAATGTGATTGGAAGAGTCACATGGAGACATGGGTTGTTGAATGCAGTAACCATATGGATTAGGCTATTGGTAAGGGTATTGTTACCTTGGTAGTGTGAACGCCCATGATTATGATTCCTACCATTGTTGATACTCTTCATATAGTTGTGGTGGAGATCCACTTGGATAATACAATTGTTGTTGGTGGAACTGCCTAAGATTACCTTAAGGATAAGATAACCTTCTGGATGTTTACCTTTGTGTAAGTCGTGGATGTAAGGCATACACCAAGACTCCTATAGATGTGACACAACAGGGTAACATCTCTTAGGATGTTCATACTGATAGACGTCACACCCACAATCATCATTTGATGCATTGTCTACAACCTCTTCTATTGCAACAATCTTGCTCTTACCTTTGTGATATGCATGTTTAGCTTCCTTGAGCCTCCTATGCTCATGATCACTACCTTGTTCTTTGGACTCAGCAATTTTGAGGATAGCTTGAAATTTGTTGTCCATAGAGTTCCATAACTAATCAACCTTGGCCATAAGTTTAGAATAACATTTTTGAAGTGGAAAAATTTTCTTATTCATCCCCTCATCAAATATTGACTCATCTTCATTATCGCAGAATCAAACCTCCCTCTTGCGAATGGAAGGATCATGGTTGTACTTTTTTGCACTTTCTCTTTTTCTTAGTTTGTCCTCCTCTTTAGCTACCTACTCAATTAATTATTGTATCTGATGAGCACTTATGTGATAGTTGCCCTTGGACATTGACTCCAAGGGTTCTTCTCATTTTGGATCAAAGCCCATCTATGATGTTGTGAAGTTGATCTAGTTGAGAATAACCATGGCCTGGACATTTGTGCATTAAGGCGTAGTATTAACCAATGGTAGCATCCAAGGGTTCATGTGTTCCTTGTTTCCATCCTTGAATTTTCCTCCTTAAGTTGGACACCCTGGACTACGTTTGATATTTATCATTAAACATTTTTAGCATGGCACTCCACTGTTGGATAGATTCTGGCTCTAAGGTCAAGTACCAATTTTTTGCTTCTTTGATTAGTATCCTAGGGAACATCTTTAGTATTTGCCACTTGTTCTTTTTATTCTATAAGGCACATGCATCTTGGAAAGCTTGAAGATGGTTTTGTGGATCAAAGTTATATCCCCCTTTAAATTGAGGAATGTTGGTCATGTCTAATTATTTGATCCAGCTGTCCTTCACATGCCTTGTTGGAAGTCTTACTGCCTCTACGATGTTAAGCATACTTGTGGTATCAAGTAGAGGCTCATTGAGGCCTTGAGCATGGTGCCTACAATGCCCTCTACTACCCCTTCATTCATGGTGATGTGCTTCTCTTGAATGTATGCATCCTTGATCTTATCTTTCTTAATGGTTCCCTCGATCATTTTGGTCCCGTTGGTTATTTTGTTCATTTTGGTCAGCTTTATCATGGTCTTACATTTTGTGATCACAATTAGAGCTAGAGGAAGAAGATGATGATGAAGGAAAAGAGGAAGGAGAATTAACACCATCACAGTGCCTACTACCACCTCTTTGGTGATCGTGACCACAATCTTGATCTTGCTTTTTGTCTGCATCCATGCCTTGACTTGCCCCTTCAAATCCTTCTTTGTCATTAGATCCCTTGTTACCAGAATTAGGATTTTGAATTGTGGATTGCAAGTTCTAGTTTTGATCTCCATCACCGAAATCAAAGAGAGGAGTTTTATTGAATGGAAAATCCCTAGAGAAGGGTTTTCCATTAGCTTGTTGGTACAACAGGAATGGAGAATCATTAAGTCCTTTTCTATTCAAAAATTCATAGGGTTGTTCTAGCTGTCGATCCCACAAATGTTGTGCTTCAGTGGGATGATAATCTCTAGTATCAATATCTTCCATAATATACTCTGGATGGTAGTCCTGGAAACCACATTGGATGAGCATTTGGTAGAGCATTGTAAGAATAGCTTGATCAGGTGGTAGCACAATGTTGCCTTCCATGTCACACCACCATAGCTATTTATCTTGGTGTAGGATGAAGGTGAAGTTCAATACATACTCATTGGGATGAGTATAGACAATTTGATATTGTTAAGGCACTAGGTGATAAGCTTTATCAAACTTGGGTGGAGAATCGCTCTTGTGAAGAGAAGACATTTTTAGTTAGTGAAATAAAAATCATAGTGTGCCTTTGAATATTTGTTGTAGTAATTGTAAGATAAGATATGACTCTAAGGTTCATTCCAATGGGTTAAATACTTCCACTAGGTCCTAGATAGTGCATGAAACAACAAAAAGATCCTTGGAAATGGTGCGAATGATGAGTGGTGAGGTACCCCTACGTACAACCATATGAATCACAAAGGTGTTACATGCAATCTAGTCAAATTTTGTGGACCTATAGTTATCTAATGCACTAGATCTTCTAGGAAGTGAAATGGGCATTGAGAATGTTCGTTGTCTTCCCAATTACACTTGTGACATTCAAGGGTATGGTTTAAGTGTAATTGAGGTATATGATTTTTCTCATTTTATGTTTTATAGATGTGATCACCCACAATAAGAATGAAAGGTAAAGTAATTGAAGATCTAACTCATCTATTGCCTAGCTAGCCTAACACAAGTAACCATTCTAATTTCTTGGACACATCTTGAACACATATAGCACTACTGAGCTACCAAATGTTAAGTGTTGCTAGGTTACCAAGTACTATATGAATGCTCGAAGGGGTTGTGCTTGTGTTCATTAATTGTTAGAAATAAATTGCTTAATTCAAATGCATTAAAATAAAGAGCATGAAAGTAAAATGTAATAAATAAAATATTAAGCTATTCTTAGTGCTGCAAGGATTGTCCAAAGAGTTTGTTTTATTCCTGTCACACTGTTGTGCTTAAGTACATTAGTTCTTGAAGAAAGAATCGTACACACTTAGACTTTTTTTATGGGCAATCAGAAAATATTCTAACTCTAAGGAAAAGAAATGACAAGAGCTTTGCTACTTTGACTAAGAAAGACCAAAAACTAACTAAAACTAGTTTTCAAAACTGGAGCCTAGGCATGGTATTTATAGCCTTGGGGTATACACCTTGATGTTGTGTACGTGGCATCATGGCTCCGACATTGTGTACCCAATGTTAGAGTAGATGTAATATACATTTCATCAATAACCAACTTAAGATGGATTTAAATAGCTAGATTTAGGATTAAAAGAATGGAAAAAACCAATAATTAACTCAGATAGATATTCACTTTTTCTTTTATAACAAGTTTTAGGAATCTTAACTCTTCTTTAGAAAATTCTAAAACTAACAAATGGTAGAAGAGAAAAGTGAAGTTCAACATAGGTTAACTATAGATTTTTTCTTTATATCTCTAATAGAGAATGGATGTATTAACTACCATAGGATTATGTGTTATGTACGATAAGGTCTCTTGGATCCTTGATTATTGGAAATGTGTGCTATATATTATGACTCATGTGTTGGTTGTGCATTGTGTGTAATGCATTGTTGTCATGTTTTATGTATGTATGTGATTCCTTGGAGCATAAGATATCAAGGAAATACATATGCATTATATCACTTCATGTGTATGTGATTTATTAAGGCATAGGATGTTAATGAAATATGTACTTATTGAATCAATTCATGTGTATGTGATCCCTTGGAGTGCAGGGTGTTGAGGAGATGTGTACATGTTGTATTGCTTCATGTGTATGTGATCCCTTAAAGCACATGATGTAAAGGAAATGTAATGTATGTTACTTCATTTTTGTATATGCATGGGAGAACCCTTAGGACATTGGATATTAGGGTAACATGTCCTATGAGGCATTGTACGATTCCTTAGAGAATAAGATTCTAGGAACCTATGCTAATATGATGCAAGTTCTCAAGCACCATATGTGTGTAATAGATGGGTTCTAGCATAATGTTGTGACCTTGTTAATGTGTTGCTTATGTACTGACCATGTGTGAATCTAGATTATTTTAGAGTTTGATAGCTTAAGATTGTGATATGAGGTGTTTGCTATATGTGTTATGATTGATATGGCATGTGGGGCTGTGACTATATGATATGCTTGTTGTGCATGAAATGTATTGACCTTGATGCAAGTTTCTTTGAGTACCCCACACCTCTCCTTTCCAACATTAGATAACATCTACAAGAAATCTGTAAAGGCTTACACTAATTATTGTACTAATACCATTTATTTATAGGTGATATATTCAAGAGTTCAAGTGCCAAGGTCATGAGGAAGGTAATGTTAATCTTGGCTTTATATCCTTGTCTATACTACTATATGTGTTTATGAGAAACATGGGTGTGTTTGCGGTAGGCTTTGGTTTGGATTGTTAATGAGCTATGATCTTGTACATAGTATACAATGTGTGTGTGTGTGTGTATTATGAGTACTAGATGTATTGACTAATCCTCTATGATTTGTAGACTAATTAGTTATGTAGTCTAGGTAGCTAAATATGTAGTCTTATTGTGATACAATGTGTGATATTGTGATATATATATATATATATATATGATAGAGGTTGGGGTGAATGCTATCTTATGCTTTTTATTATTAATGCCCTTTTTAATTAAGTGATTTATAGTCTTTTGTTATGTTTTTTGATTCATATATGATGTGCTATGCATATATTTTAACAAAATATGTTAGACTACATTATGCACTTGGGCTCAACTTGCATTAGGTAGGTAGGATGTTACATAGTAATACCAAAGTAGGTAACTCTGATTGCTATTGGATATTTTAGTACTTACCTTTATGATTGTAGGTATCATTAATGTTAGGTAGGTAGAGGTTATGTGATAGAGACTATCGTGTTAATGATGTTTATATGACTATTAGCACTCATGTTATAGGGACATCAACAGTTAATCATGTACAAGTACAACTAGTGAGCACAAGGGCTAGTGATGCCTAGATGGATTTGGTAGGGTAGATGATGCAACTGCTTTAATATTTTATGAATAAGACAAGTGTTGACCTACCTTCTCCTATAATTATTTGGGGGTTTGGAAGTGGTAGTGGTACAAGTGGGCTAGCCATCAAAGAGGTTGATAGTGGCAATGACACTAGAATGGTAGTTAATAGTAGTGATGATAAAGGGATTGCTAGGTAATCGATATGTAAAGAGATGATGGACCAATTCTACAAGTTGGATCCCCTTGCATTTTCTAGCACTAAGGATTCCACTACTATGATTAAGTGATTAAAGGAGCTAAGGAAGACATTTGATATGATGGAATGTACCTTGGTTCAACAAATCAAACTTATAGCTTATCAACTTATAGATACTTCTAGATGTTGGTGGAGGTATAAGGAATAGGTCAAGGGAAGGGTAGGATAGAAGATCCCTTGGAATATTTTTTAGCCTATAGTATGTCTAGGTAAAGGATGAGGAATTCTACTAGTTATACCAAGATAGCTAGATAATAGTTGTGTGTGATGTTGAATTTGCTAAGTTTAGTACCTATGTCACCAAGCCTATGGATGCATATGATAGAATGAATAGATTTTTTAGAGGACTTTTTTTGACCCTAAATTATGTGTTGTCTCTTTACCTCACTTCCTATGATGATGCACATGAGGTAGTTATCGATCTAAAGAAGATCCTAATTGAGGATGTAGCCCAAAGATAGCATAAGCAAGAGGAAAAGAGGGGACCACCATCATTTGAAGGGATATCTAGGTCCTCCAAGAAGGCTCATGATTGAGGTGATGATGATAGATATAGTCAACATATAATGAGGTTTCACATTCTATAGGTAATGGAGATTCCCTTGTGTATTTTCGAAGTGAAAACTAAGGCATGTTTAGAGAAATTGTCTAAATTATTATGCATGTTCAGAGGACATCATGGGAGGGAATGCCCTTGATAGGTAGCAGGTAGTAGTGGGGGTAGAGGCCATAGTTAAAGACCTCTTAATGTTGCTAAATGAGGAGATTCTATTGGACAAACTAGTGAAGTAGGGAAAGTAGGACAAAGAGCCTAGGATTAGGTGTATGCACTAATAAACCATCCATTGGGTGTATAGCCTAATGGAAATAAGAGGTATAATCTTGAACCTTCTTATATTAGTTTTATTTGATCTTAGTACTAGTCATGTATTTATAGTCCCTAACATCATATCCTAGGTAGCTCTTCCATATCATTTTCTTTATTTGGGGTTATTAGTGCATTCTGCTAAGGGTTATGAGACTCAGGTGGATTAGATATGTAGAGATGTGCTAGTGGTATCATAGGGGAGGCAATGGATAAATGATTTACATGTGATGAACCTTATGGATTATGATGTTATTTTGGATATGGATTTCAATGTCAACTTGGACTATCAGCATAAGCTCCTGAGGTTACAAACTAAAAATGGTGAGCATATAGAGATTCAGACCTATTCTAGGCTAGTTTGGATAGATTTGATGACTTATAGAGTCTTCAAAAGAAGGCTCCAAAGGAAGCATAGTTATTTCATAACATTAGCTATGGTAAAACATGAAAGGATGTTAGTGATGCATTAGTTTCTTGATGTGTTTTAGACTAATTTACCAGTTTACTATCCATGTGAGAGGTGGAATTTGAGATCAAGTTGTACTAAGAAATAGAGCCCATTTCTAGAGCCCCTCCTAGGATGTCACAAATAAAGTTGGTCAAGTTGAAGGTTTAGTTACAAGAAATTATGAATAGGTGCATGATTTATCCTAATTTTTCTTCTTGGGATGCTCTAGTATTATTTATGTGAAAGAAGGATGGGAGTTTGTAGTTATGCATTAATTAGCAATAGTTGAATCAAGTGACAGTGAAGAAAAAATATTCTTTTCTATGCATTAAGGACTTATTTGATTAGATTCAAGGAATCTAAGAATTCTCAAACATTGATATTAAGTCAATTTATTACCAAGTGATAATCAAAGAGAAGAATGTACTAAAGATAATATTTTAGGCCCAATAAGATCATTATGAGTTTTTAATGCTTCCATTCATATTGACAAATTCTCCAAGATTATTCATGCATCTAATAAACAGTGTGTTGTAACCATTCTTGTAATAGTTTGTAATAGTATTCATTGATGACATCTTGGTGTATTTCTTAGGCAAGTAGAGGTATGCAGAGCATTTTTAGATGATGTTATGACTCTTATAAAAATATTAATTATGTGCATAGCCATCCAAGTGCTTCTTTTAGTAGTCAAAGATTTAGCTCCTAGGTCATGTTATTTCTAGAATTAGCATTGTTATGGATATAGCTAAGATTGTAGTGATTTAGAATTAGCTAGTTTATTTATCAATGGTAGAGATTCGTAGCTTCTTGTTGTAAGCTAATTATTATTGTAGATTTGTTAAGCATTTTTTTTGCATAGCTACTTGGTGAAGCATCAATAAGGCAATGGCATCAACTCATGACCATTAACACAATCCCATTGATGCATCCTTATCGATACATTGTAGGATGCATTGATGCATGTGTGTCAATGTTGATCCTCTCAAAGCCTATATAAGTATGCACACTAGCTGAATTTATGGCACCATTTGATCACTTCCTTAACTAAACTCTTGTAGTTTTCTCTCATAGAAATTAGTAAAAATTTCCCTTTGAGTTGCCATAACATGGTTTGAATTGATTATATGGAATTTTATTTGAGTGCAATATGTACTTGGATACAATTGTATGAATGATAATAAAATCGAGATTTCTTCTCTTCATTGAAGTACTTGGATTAGTTTAATTTTACTTTCCAAGATTTTACTTTAAACGTAGTTTGCTTTCTTGTATTTAAACCTTTGATATTCTAATTTATAAGTAATGTGAGTATGACCACTTCAAGCATAACATACTAATGCTTGGTAATCCCAGTAGTGAAGACTTAGTACATCCAATAGCAAACACTTGGTAACCCAACAGTAGTAGTATACATTCAGGATGTGTATGGAAAGTGGGAATGGATGCAACACATTTAGGATAGTTTAGTTGTTAGTAAAATTAAACATTTCAACCTTTCCTTTAGTTAATCATTTCACAGATAAAGAAAAGAAAATAATCAAAAAATTATTATTATAATAATAAATATCTTATACCTCAATCATATTTAGCCATATGAACAAGTTAACACAAGTGATAATTGGGGAGACAATGACTAGTAGCAACACATTTTAATATCTAAAGATATAGGTTACTTAGGTAAAATAAGTCCATGGAATTCAACCAAATTATGCATACATGCTAGTGATTTGTATGGTTAAGTGTAGAAAATTCTTGTTGCTCATCATTGGTAACATTTCCAAGGATTTTATTTTAGCTATATGCACTAAATACTTTTAGATAGTGAAATTATACAAAGTTATTGTAAGAATATAACACATAATCCTCAAGAAAAAAATAATTTATTAAAGCACACTACATAAGAGAAAACTATAGATGTCTTCTTCTCATAGGGTTGATTCACCATCCATTGATGATTCTAATGAACAACATCATAGACCTAGACAAAATGCTAATGTATATCTAAACAACTAAAGCTTTTCTATGCACATTTGAATCTTTGTTATTCAGAATTTATCTTTTTCCCTTAGTCAGATGAATAGCTTCATTAGAGAGACTTAGAGGGCAATGTTGTGTTATCCCTTGATTAGTTTATTCCTTTAATGTTCATGAAAGTTCTCGTCAAACTAGGGCTTGGAACAACAACCATAGACTATTAAATGAAGGAACATCTCTCTATAGACTATCAACCCCTAGAGGTCCAACTTTCAAAAGATAAACTCATGGAGGCATACCATGAAGCCTCTAAGGATAGAAACATCTTGATTTTACTAATTTCACAATTAGTAAAAAAGGATCTAGAATTTTAGTTAGTGCAATACCAATGCTAATGTTTTCCTTCTTTTAGTAAGAAAAACATGACTCATGAATGATTACATTCAATCTTGGCAAGAAACCAAGGTAAGGAAAGAATTGGTTATAGAACTAGGGGAACCTCAAGGATAAGATCCCTCAACCATTCATCAAGAGAAAAATAGAGGGACTAGGAAAGGAGGCAAGCCAACAAAAATCTCCTACTTCTCCATCCTTACCATCTTTCTCATCATTAAACTCTAATAGGAGGGAACATGACCAATATCGAAGGAGAAATGGTCAAGGTCAAGATTAAGATGACAAAAGATCCCATCATAGAAATGGAAGGAGAAAGCATAGAAAACGTCAAGAAGTGGAGGAAGATCATTAGGAAATAATACATAGTAAGCTACATCATGGGAGGCATGACTACGACAAGGGTTACCATGAAGATGATAACTATGATGAGTTACTCCTTGTAATTAGAAGCATGATAAATATTTTAGNATAACTATTAAACATACTTCAAGTTATCTAACTTAAGGAAAAAAAATCCAAAGATGAAAATAATGTAATCATGAATCCCTTGATGTAGCCTTGGGAAGGTATTGCTCCCTCTTACATCAATGCTTAGGCCATGGTTTTTTTCAAAGGAAATATCTTTGCCATGTGATAAATGGGCTAAAAAATAACACTAGAGAATATCTTGGGATTTATGCCTAGGGAGATTATCAAAAATAAGGGCCCATCAAACCCATCAGATCCAAAGGCTTATTGATCAAGTGGTCAAGAAGGAGAACTAAAAAAGCAAGAAAGTATAGAGGAGTTCAATAGAGATCTCTCCATTGGCAAGAGGAAGGGATGTCTTTGTGATCCTAAGGAGGAATCATTACTAGAAGAAGTGATACAAAGGAAAACCTTAGCTATCCAAACATCTATCATAGAGATATAAACTAAGGTGGATAAAATATCAGACTCCTTGGATGAGAAGTTCCAAACTTTTTTAAAAATTATGAAGGGAAAAATGGGGTAGGGGAACCAAAATATGGATAGAAGGAGAAGAAGGGATGTAGGAAAGAACTAATATAAGCAAAAAGGTAAGGCTGCAGTAGTTGATGAGGTTGTAGATTCTAAAATCAAAGAAGAAGGAAGTGACATCTACTAATACGAATATCCCAAGGGATGTTGTCTTGTATTGTCACACCTATAAAAATCTAGGGTTTGTGCCTTAAATCCAAAATTTGTAAAAAGATAGCCACTCATGAGATTAGCTTATCCAGAAGGTAATTATCAGCAATAATTCCACCAATAATAGTATTATTTGAGTGGAGTGCCACCTCAACCTTAATATCATTATCATCCACAGTTGTGGGGGATGCCAACACCAAGGTAGTAAGACCCTTATCATCAATGGGATTCGTATGGATATTATGTTTGAAAACCTATATGTCCTACTAGATCTACAATTCATACTTCTTTTTCCCATCACTATTATCTATCTCAATATCATAGAGTAACTACTCCACAAGTCAAATCTCCTTCTACTTACACTCCTCATTATCTACAACAACACTCTACACCTTACAATTCTACTTCTCTACTACCTGTACTACCTATGCAAGGTAAGATACCATTGTATCCTTAGTAACAAAATGTTACCTAGGCTATAAGCTTATAGCTAGATGACAATTCAAGTGGCTCTAAGCATACGCCTTAGAAAAGTGCATTCTTTATACCCAAAAATCCACCTAACCCTAGTAGGCCTATGCAGTTGTTGATCCTTCTCAAGATTATTTTAAAATCACCATTAAGATACCTTCAAATTAAAGGTCCTAAAATGTACATACCATCATATTAACTCATACAGTTATATATTGGATTAAGGGAGGACACATTTCTAGGAAAAGATCTGATCCTAAAGGTTATCTAATTTACTTATAAATTACAGGAAATGATCTGTACAAAGATATATTAGACTCAAGTTTTGAGTTGAACTTAATCTCTTAAGAAATAGATAAAACTTGGAACCTACCTCCACTAAAGAAATGTAACATTATATTAGAGTTTTTTGATCAATCCATCACTGTTCTCTTAGGATTGGTGGAGGATATTGTGACCAAAATTTGTAGATGATCCTATCCAGTGGATTTCCTAGTCATCCATATGGACAACTATAAGAAGGACTTCCCATTTTCATGGAAAGGGATTGGCTAAGCACAACTAATGCCAAGCTAGGAATTAGAGATCTCTCCTTGGAAATCTCCAAGCAAAATGAATTTGGAAAGGTTAACAAGAAGAGGGTTCCATGCATTGCATATAGTGACATAGGGTAACATTGTGTGTAGAAAATATAGGTTGTAAAGAGTACATCCATCATAGAATGCAAGAAGTATGTTGAAATAAAAAATTTCTAAAGGTACCTATATGTAGTAGCCACAAAAAAGAGGGTACTTAGTGGCCAACAACAAATATTAGCTCCATTCAACAATGTGCATGGAACTAGTTGAGATCTTTAAAAGTGATTATATTGATAATATGAACAAAATGGAGAAAATTTAGAACCAAATCTTCAAGATAGAATACAGGGAAGAAGTAGAAATGAATTGGGGAGAGTTGAAAACCCCTGATATGCCAACCTAACTAAGGAACAAATGGGGAAGTTGCTAAAGGTAGTAAACAAATGGCCGACAACCTTTGCTTGATCATATGATGGATTGATAGGAATAGATCCACATATATGCTAGCATTAGATCTACATAGATTCTACTATTAAACCTAAGTGAAAACAACAAAGAAGGGTAAATTCAAAATTAAAGTAAGTTATAAAGAATTAATTTGAAAACCTTCTCAAAGTAGGACTCATGGATTTGGTGGTAGATAGTGAGTGGGTAAGTGATGAGACGCGACCGTCATGATATCGCATCCCATGCGATATCGCAGTTCGCCACCAAATCTATAAATAAGAGGCGGCACTCCCCTCATTTCTTATCCTAGGTTTAAAGTAGGGAAACTCTGGTAGTTTGATCACTCCAAAGATAGAATATTTTCCATGTGCTCGTAGTAGGAGTCCCCAAGTGAATGGATCTTTATTTGAGTAGCTTTGTACCTGAAAGCAAGTTGTGTATGGCAATAAAGATAAGCTTTGTGGATAAACCTTGCAGTGCATGGAATAGGATTTATTACATGTTATTTCCTACCTATTATTTATTACCTGCATTAGCACGGCATGAGTACGACTTGATTACGAGCATTGACGAATGTGTACGGATAATCAAGGAATCGGCTACTCATCGTGATTAGTCTCTCTCACCCTTGTCTCCTAGAACGCGGGATGAGTACGACTTGATTATGAGCATCTACGGATGTGTATGGCTAGTCAAGGAATCA
>MNCI01038043.1:287797-298125 GCA_015680685.1 Gnetum montanum | reverse complement strand
TTCTCTTCTCTCCATCCTTCTCTCCATTGTTCACCTCATTGCCGGTTGTACCATTAGTGTATATATTTTGGTTGATGCATTGTTTTCTTTTTGGTAAATTCTGTGGTTAAGACTTTAAATCTTGTTCCAAATGACATTCCCAGGGCCTACGGACTCTTTGAATGTGGGTTTGTCAGGGCATTAAGGGAATGAGCCTGGTTTGGGGAGGACCCACTAACATTCCTATTTGAAGCATTAGTTAAATTCTTTCCCTTAACATTTTGTAATTAATTTAATTTTTTCATTTCCATCTTAACATCCATTTCATCGATGCCATAGTTGTCCCTTTTTATCTATCTTTCTTACTCCTTTTCTTTCTCCATTCTAATGCTACCGAAGGTTCACGATTAGTCATGGGGGTACAGGGCTTGATTTTTTTCGATTTTATCCTAGGCCCAAAATTTTTGATTTTCTTCCTAACCCCTACACCTTCAGTAGTCATCAGTAACATATTCCCATATCCATATCAGCCATACCACAACCTAGCCAATGGACTTACACCGCAGCAAGGTATCAACTGCATTGAGATTCATTTACCCTTGTTAATTAAGATTGTGTTGTGTGTGTAGATGGCGACCATGTAATAACAGATTGGATCTGGAGCAAACACTTGGAATGGAGCAGCGTTGAAGCAACTATGCAAGGAGCAAAATCGATGACGCACTTACGGATGGACAATGAAGGCACAATCTTGGCATTGGTAGTAGCAACACTTCTTTCTCTCTTTCTTTCTCAGCTGCCAACTAAGGCCTGATGTCATTGTAATAAGGTGTTCACCCTTGTTGTCATGAATATCAATTTTGTCAAGTCTTGTAATGATGATCCGTTCACATGTCATCCCATTAGTTCCATTCCCCTTAATAATTCCATACCTTCCCAATATTATTGTAAGGAACTTGAGGACGAGTTTTCATTCAGTTATGGGGGTATGATGAGACGCGATATCGTGTACGCAATATCGCAGCCCATCGCCAAATCTATAAATAAGAGGCGGCACTCCCCTAATTTCTCATCCTAGGCTTAAAATAGGGAAACTCTGGCAGTTTGATCACTTCAGAGATAGAATATTTTCCATGTGCCCGCAGTAGGAGTCCCTAAGTGAACGGATATTTATTCGAGCAGCTTTGTACCTGAATGCAAGTTGTGTACGACAATAAAGACGAGCTTTGTGGATAAACCTTGCAGTGCATGGAATAGGATTTATTACATGTTATTTCCTGCTTGTTATTTATTACCTGCATTAGCGCGACATGAATACGACTTGATTATGAGCATTGACGAATGTGTACGGCTAATCAAGGAATCGGCTGCTCATCGCAATTAGTCTCTCTCATCCTTGTCTCCTAGAACACGGGATGAGTACGACTTGATTACAAGCATCTACGGATGTGTATGGCTAGTCAAGGAATTGGCTGCTCATCACGTTTAGGCTAGTTAAGTGCCTCAGTACGACCACTTCGAGCACGTGCGTTATGTGTGGTGATCCCAGTAACGATTAGTGTTTGATAGCCACAGTTGCATAGTTCAGGGTGTGTACGGTAAGTGGGAATGGATGCTGACGCTAGTTAATTTAGACTTAGTCCTTAGTTAGAGTTAGTTAGCTCTCTCAACCCTTCACCTTGATAGAATAGGAGAAAAATCATAAAAGACCATAAAAATCATATACCTCGGACTTACTTAACCATACACCATGACAATAACAAGTAAGTCTGGGAAGACAACGAATGATTAACCCCAAGTGTTCCATGGGGCATTTCGGCATTTCGTCTGCGGAGTTTGACTAGATCATGCATGCTACGCTCGTTTCATATGGTTGAGTGTAGGGGTACCTCGTCACGCATCAGTAAGCCTACTTATTATTATGTCAAAGAAAGGAGGGTAATAAAGAGTCTGTATAGACTTTAGGCTGTTGAACATGGCTACATTCAAAGATCATTTTCTATTGTCATTCATGGACAAGTGTTAGATACAATGGTAGGGTATAATTATTATAGTTTTTTGGATGGGTACAGTGGATACAACCAAATATAAATGAATATAATTTATTTGCTAGGGTATTTGAAAAAGTTTTGTATTATTTATTTCACCACTATTTAAGCTTTCTCATAGATCTTTTAAATATTTTATGAGTAAATGTTGAATTCTAATTTTTCCTGGAGGTTTTTCATTTTATCAATTATTATGCTTTTACAAGTATTTGGCTATGCATATTTTATTATTTATGCACATTTAGTTATATATTAAATTTTTATTATGCACCTTTTTTATTTTATTATGCATATATGATTATATAATACTCTTTTCATGGATCAAGTTTAAATCCTCACCTTACCCAAAACATGTTCCTTGTTACCTTTTGTCATTAAACAAGGATTTGGAGTTCTTTTCTTAATTATAATTAAATCTTTCATAAATCATCTTTGTTAAAGAAGTACCTTAGGATGAGGTTCTACCTAGAATCTAACCTTACCAATGTAGTTGAGATGTTAAAAAATGTAGGTTTTGACCCTTGGTTCACTAGAATCGAGTTACGATTTTCAAGATATTGCATTTTCTAGTTTGCTAAATACGATAAAATTTTTAGCATTTGAACTTGGAGACCATGATAAGTAATGCCTAGATAAAATTTCAACATATGATTAGGTAGAATACTTGATAAGGATCCGTAGGTCTAAACAAAACTTGATTTGGAGTCTCAATGTACATGTTATGAGTGTTTGAATGTGAGGAGAATACATAGAGAAGAAAAATTATAAATAGACTTAGAAAAGAAAATAAAATAAAAATTAATTTAAAATTAAAGTTTAAAAAGTCAACACCATCTTAAAGCATGTTCATGTGTAAATGAATAAAAAAGCATATATGTTATAACATATAACATATGCATTTATGTTATGTATGACTATTTTTTATGCAATGCATTTTGTTCGCATAGCCTTGCTCTCTCTACCATTTGTTTTTCTATTGCTTATTTTTTAAAATTTGGTTTTTCTATCATTGTTTTTCCAAATCGTGTTCTATCGCATTTCCTAAAAGACATTTTTTGCCCTTTCTTCTTCATTTTGAAGATGATTTAAGCTCAATTTCTTCTATTCCTTCCTATTTCACCTAGTAATCATACTAGTGATATAGCCACTTGGGCGTGTGATGGGTTAAGCAAAGCAAAGACAAATTGAGAGCATTGGGTAGAAAAGGAAGACACTAAGAAGATGCTGGGAGCTTTGCTAGCATAAGTAAGTGAGATTATTTTATGTTTATTTTTATGTAGCTATCCTATATTGTTGTAGATTTTCTATTCCTCCTTTCTACTCTTTGATCTTATGCTATTCTTCTATGATTTTGATTACTAGGTCGAGATTCTACCAAATTTTAATAATTTTTGGCTTTTTTTTTTTTTAATGAAAATCAATATTTTAATCTCATCTAGACTATTTTCAATGTTTTGGTAAATTTCTAGAATTGTAGAAGCTTTGCCCAACCTACTTCTTGAAAATTTTATGATTATTTTGGATTAGCTTTTGATATGAACATGATTTTGTAAGATGTCTAGTTAAAATATATATTCTTTGGATTTTTTAAGGATAAATTTGTGATATTTTTGGACATTAAAATAATTTAAAGGATAATCCAATGATAGTTGTGAGGTTATCCCAAGACCTTATGGTTCCTATTAGCACTAAGGGTAATCAAGACTTATCCTTTGGAGATGCATGGATAAAATATACCTTCTTTTGGACTTTTTAATTTTTTTCAATATTTGGTTTTCCTTTGGATTTTTGGAAATTGTTTTTGACATTTTTGGAACTTAAAATTTTTTTGACTATTTAATTGGAAACCTTTGTCTAGCCCATAACTTTTGGCCTTGAACCTTTATGCTCCATGAAGAGGGGAATATAATAACCTTTCTTATTTGAGGGGTTCTAACTCCTCCTACATTTCGATGTAGAGAGCCCAAAGTAGATAGGGCATCTCTCAAAGAGAGACATGGGACAAAAGGTGGATCAATTTTGTACAATGTGGACTTTTTAAACTTTAAAAATAATTTTTGTATATTTTTTATTTTTATAAAAAATATATCTTATACACTTTTTAGATATTTGAGCCATGTACCTATTTTTGTGAGTAAATAATAAAGTATGATAGATATGAATTTTCTATCTATGTTGTTGGGACTGTGAGATTATAAGGATCATTTTTCATTTTAGTGTTTGCTATATGTTTGAGAAAATTTGATATTATTTGTTATATATTAATATTTTATTATTTAATTTAGCAAACTTAAAATGTGAATAGCTTTATTTCTAAATGAAACAAGTGTCATTGGGATCATTATTTTACACACTATTTTAGGATGCATCTAGTGGAATCTTTTAACATCTATCTTTTTAAGGCTACACAAATGTCTCTTTTTAATTAAATAAATTTTATTTAATTATATTTGAGAGTATTGTAAAATTTTTATGTGCTATATTTCTATACTATATTTATGCTCCTAATTAATAATTTTTATCTATTTTATTATTTCCTTTTGAATTAGTAAATCAAGGTTAAATCCAAATCCTTGGGGTTTCATAGCAACATTATTAGTTATTTATAAGCTCTTATAGATAATTAATAAGGGTGTTATAGGATTTAATAGTGGAACCACTAGAGCTTTTTGACCTTTGAGAAATTTACTTCATGGGATCTAACACTCCCATGTCCAATGGGAAGTCATATATTATTATTACTGTGGAGTTATGTACCAAGTGGGTTGAAGCTGCAATCGTTTCTGACTATACCTTGACTACTGCAGCTTATTTCTTTCAACAACTGGTGGGAATTAAGTTTAGTATGCTTAGAACACTAATTTTTGAAAATGGAATACATTTCATAGGTGCTACCTTTCGTAAGTTAATGTAACAGTCAGTATGCAACATAAACTCATAATACGCTATCATTCCCAAGCCAACAGTCAAGGAAAGATAACCAATAGGAAGATCAAATAAATTCTAGTGTGAACCATTAGTAGGTATAGAAAAGATTGAATCACTAAATCCAAAAATGTCCTTTGGGCATATCACTCAACATGAAAACTTCCTATCGACTACTCTCCTTATGACTTAGTGTATGGAAAGTTACCTAAACTTCCAGATATTATGAGAAGGATCTTACATCATACACTCAACTTTCCTTTTCAAGGCCATGATAATTTACCACCAAAAAAGTAATCAAAATCATGTGCTATTCAACATCATTCATGGGCTTCCAAATAATCAATCACAACTTAATACCTCTGGTCAAGAACAAGCTCACTCCATTTTTTGAATCTTCTCCTTCCTACTTAGTCATGGGGAAGATATGCATCTACCATGATATGTTGATGAGGATAAAATATTTTTCTTCTTTTTTATTTTGCAAATGTTCTTCATATTTTTTCTATTTTCTTAATATTTTACTAATTGTTTATATATTCTCCTTTTCTTTTTATTTTCATTTAGACTTATTTGAAATCTCTAATTTTGTTCCATGGCTACTACGAATTTTGAAAATTGTTGAATGTAGATATCAAAGTTATGATTGATTATAAAAGACTAAATTTATCCTTAGATTATGTTCTCTACTAATATTCTATTAATTTTTTTGCGGTATCAGGTAGTGAGGTCATAGCATTCGCCCATTACATTTGTTTCATGAGGAGTTTGCATCATGGAAACATGAAGGTTCTTTTCCATAAGAACTAAAACTAACATGTGATCTTGTTACCCAATGAACTAGGAAAGGACCAAGTGGGAATGGAAAATGGTGTGACCTCAAAGAGATTTGGTGTGTTCTATTACTCCTTATTAGTATATCATGACTCCTACTATCAACCATAAAAGGAAGCATGTCTTTGTATGGTGCAATTCTTGTAAAAAAAAAAAGACAAAAAAAAGATTGATTTCAAAGCACACCTCTTTAACAAATTTCATGGGTTACAAGCATTGGTTATGGGGTTGAAAAAACATGTTACCCATGCTTGAAGGCACCCCTCTAACTAAGGTCCTACCTACTTCCTTCTTTTCTTTTCTTCTTTTCTTGAAGTAATGGTTGTCTCTTCTAGTTGTCATAAGCTGTTAATAGTAGAAGAGAAGGAATACATTAGTGCAAGATTATTGTAATTGGAATGGACTTGGTCTAGACTTGAAATGAACTTGTATTGGATGATCTTAATCACAAATTTTACAAAGAATCCCATGTGACCATGATGCAAATCATTCATATACTATTCAAGCACTCCATTTTCTCTTACCTTACTACTCATGTCATGGTAAACTGATAGTTTTTTTATAGTTTGCATTATCATAAGACAATTCCTCTCATGAATATGGAGTTTAACTTAAAATAATCATTCATCATCCTAGGTGCCTATTGACTTCTTATTTTTAGAGTACGTAAGGGCATATTAGGCATACACCTACTCTAGGGAGGATGCACTTGCATATATTTTGGTTTACTTCAAGTTGAATTTCCAAATCATTGGCCTCATTACAATCTTAATCATCTCAATAGATTGAAACATCTAGCTTTTTCTATACATTGGCATAATAAACATCCTCCAATTACTCATCCCACATGCTCAAGTTCCTCTAGTTTCATGAACCATATCCTCTACTATGTTGTTGCTATGAATTCCTAGCTTTTTGTCTTCCATTTGGCTCTTTTTTCTACTCTAAACTTGTTCAAAATTCCTTGATATATTAAAGTGAAAAATAATTGTGAATAGCTACATCAATGCATCCTTGCCAATGTAGCTAGGTTTGTCAACGTAGCCCAATTGATGCATCCTTGTCAACGTGACATAAAAATCCTATAAATATGCATGACACTTAGCTCATTCACATTTTCTCACAAATTCACGATGACTTTTTGTAATTTTTCAAAGCTCAGAGTCTTCCAAGAGTGATAAGTTTTTAACTATTTAAGCATTTTCATCCATATTTCGATCCTCAAGTTACTGAAGGTATGCTTTACATCATGGAGACATCAAACACTAAGTTTTCATAGAAAAGCTTTTTAACTTTCCATGGATAAGATATTAATAATACTAAATTAATGATAATAGGAGTTATCAATAATGAACCTTTGTTAAACCATGAATATAATAACAATAAAAGAATATTAGATGTTTGTGATCACTAAAAAAGGACTTAACGATAAAATCCAAACTTTTGACTAATAAAGATAGCCCGATAGAATAAAGAAAGGTATCTAAAGGAAATAAAGATTTTCATAAGAAACTAATCCTAGGTTATGTTTGTGATCATAGATGACACCTAAGAAAGGACCACAGGTAGGAGGACCATCATAGCCTAGGAAAAAAATGATCACATGGTTGAAGGAGCCAATAATAGTAATTCCAAGTGCAAGTAGCTAAGGCCACCCATGTTACTAGACCTCTACATGAGGAGCCCAAGGTGGAATCTATCTATTAGATTCCCATAGTAGAAATAAGGATATCTACATAAGGTGAAGTCCCATGACTATGACCTAATCTACAGTTCACACTTACATAGACCTACTTGGAGAAGGTTAATACTAAGGAAATTTAGAGCTCCATCCTTCAAGAGCCAAATTTTGGACCATTCTTGGAGCTTGCACCAAAAGAGATCAAAAGAGGACTCCAATAGTATCCACTATGAGCTACTCTCTCTAGTAGTGGTGAATAATACATGAAAGAAACTTACCTCTTTTGGAATAATTGGCAAGAATATGTTAATGCAAATATCAAAGACATCACCATCTCCTACTTAGTTGAACCAATTATAGAGACTCTTAGATTATCCAACATTGGAGAACAATTGGTAGAGATATCTACACAAATAGACATAGAAGCTAAGAAAGAGTGGATCCAGTGGTACTATCAAGTGGAACGTAAGGAGTATAGTAACCCCATTAAGATATAATAAGCATATTTTAAGATTGCATCCTATCATCTCAATCCAATAGTAAGGTCAAGCAAAATAACAACCTTCTCCACCATGGCATGTGTGGCTCTAAGTAGAAAATTTATAGTCAACATGCCACAACTTATCTTAAAATAGAGAAGCCTTTCAAGGAAAATGAGAAAGGTAGGATGATACTCCCCTTTCCTTGCATCATAAATAAAGTTTGTAAAAGGGGAGGAATAGCCTACTCTTCTAATGATGTGGTTTATAGAGCTCCTACCACATCATGATAGAAAAAAATAATGGATAAAGTGCCTTCCAAGCTTCAAGAGAAGCAACCATCATCATCACTACTTGTAGCACTATAGATAACAGTCAAAATGTTTGTTATTATAAAGCATCTAAAAAAACTTAAAGAGTAGTAGTTCTAATAATGACAAGACTTTAGAGGTGATGGAAAATCTTTGGTGTATAGACTAGCCATGAGCCATCTTAATGAGGTCATAAGGATCATCAATTGGCTAGACAATGAGATGATACTACTATTTTCTTCACAAAGAATCCTAGCACTTGTTCACTCCAATCCTAGTACAAGTGATGAGACATGAAATTGCTCATATTGCTGGTGGTTGCGTTAAGGCACCCACATTAACGCACCCACGTTATATCATGGGTCGCGATATATCATGGGCTGCGATATCGCGTATGCGATATCACATCTTCCCCACAATATCACGTACCCGATATCGCAGTCAGCCGCAATTTCTATAAATAAGAGGCGGCTCTCCCTCATTTCACATCCCAATTTTAGAGTAGCGAAGCTCTGGCAGTTTGATCCCTCCAGAGTTAGAATTTTTCCCGTGTCTACCCGCAGTGTGGTGAATGTAATTGTACGGTGTCTTTATTCGAGTGTGCCGTACTTGGACACGCACATGACTGGCAATAAAGATCGAGATTACTTCATCATTGCAGCATTCACTTAGTTTATTTATTGTTATTTATTTCATGTTATTTATTGCTTTCATAGCGCGGTGTAAGTACGACTTGACTACGAGCATCTACGGGTGTGTACGGCTAGTTAAGGAATCGGTTACTTATCGCGATTAGTCTCTCAACCCTAAACTCCTAGAAGCGGAACGAGTTCGACTTGATTACGAGCATTTAAGTGTGACTGCTTGGTAGCCCAGTGGTGTAGCTAGGGGGATCTACGCTTGGTAACCCAGTGGCGTATTTGGGGTCTGCGCTTGGTAATCCCAGTGGCGTACCTAGGCCTATGCTTGGTAGTCCCAGTGGCAGTCGTGCACGAAGTCCAAGATGTGTACGGTTGATCAAGGAATCGGTTGCTCGTCGCACTTAGGCTAGATTAGATTTTCTTACCCTTTTCCTCTTAGCTTAGATTTAGTTAAATATTATTTTCCACTGCCATCAGGAGTAGCATTAGAATTAGAACACATCATACACCTCATCTAGACTAAACCATACGTGACATATGCAAAACTAGTCTAGATGGGAAGACAGCGAACTGCGACCTAAGGCTAACTATCTAGATACCACAACTAGTCCATCTGCGGAGTTCGACCGGATCGCGCGTGCGACGCTCGTTTCGTATGGTTGAGTGTAGGGGTACCTCGCCACTCATCATTGGCGCCGTTGCCGGGGATGGTGCTAGTTATCTAGATTAGTTATATCATACAAGGTCGTTGTAAAGAACTTAATGATATATCTTTCAGAAAATAATAATTATAAAAAGTCACATAAATTCACACACAATAATGCCTCTCCTACAAGATAATAATAACGCCACACTTAGTGAGGAAGTTCATTGGAGAACCAATGAGCTATATGACGATGAAGATTGGAGTATACAACCTGAAGTGGGAGTTTCCTATAAGCATGAACAAAAAAAACATCATCACAATGCACGGAGGCCTAACTTACCCGATGACGATGAACCCCCATTGGCCACTACAAGCTTCACGCAAATACAAGAAGCTTTTTGAATCTCACGTAGGCATCATAAAGAGAGCCGACTACCCAGGCTCGATTTAAATAACTTTCCTACATTTTCAGGAGGCTATGACTTAGATCTGCATCAACATTTACTAGCCTTCTACGATGCCTGCACATCGAATAATATTGATAACAGTTGGCAAAAACTGAAACTCTTTCCTATGACACTTGTTGACCAAGCTAAAGTATGATATAAATCGTTAAAACCAAATTCAATACGACGTTGGTCAACAATGGTAGAAGCCTTTAATGAAAAATATCAAACCTACTCCAGAGTGTCAGCCTTGAGGAAACAAATCCAAGAATGGAAACAAGCAAAACATGAACCCTTGGACATGGCCTTAGAAAGATATTATTCACTGTTAAACAATT
>MNCI01038043.1:217994-285012 GCA_015680685.1 Gnetum montanum | reverse complement strand
GCCTGGTACTTAGGGGAAATGTACCAATTTTGGCACAACAAAGAAGAAGGCACCATAGTTAACAATTGTGGTGTGACTATTGATTTCTTTGTTCAAGCCATTCTGGAAGTATTAAACCTTCCGAATATAGGGCCAAAGGTTGCTCAGAACCAGCTGGACACTTTCAGAACTGAGCAACTTAATAAACTATTGACAGAGAATAAAAGGGTGGCAAAAGAAAAAGAGAAGGCTTTTTGGGTTGCCTCTATGGCACAAGTGCAAACTTACATGCATGCCAAGGCACTCAAGGCCTTACAAGAGGAGAAAATCCAGGCTATACTTCAATGCTATCAAATCCCAGACCTGGAGCGTAAGAAAAGGGAAAGACACCTATGGAGGAGTCATCGCCACCAGGAACTACATGAGTTCCAAATTTTTGTAAATATTCTGTGTGTTGTGTATTTGTTTAGTTTTCTTCCCACATTGCAGCATCATCCCATTTTTCAATCTGATAATCCCATACCTATCCACTGTGTAATCAATGTGGCTTGTTCTCACTTTAACTTGAGGACGAGTTTTCATTCAGTCGTGGGGGTATGATAAGACATGAAATTGCTCATATTGCTGGCGGTTGCGTTAAGGCACCCACGTTAATGCACCCACGTTATATCATGGGTCGTGATATATCATGGGCTACGATATCGTGTACGTGATATCATGTACGCGATATCGCGTCTTCCCCACGATATCGCGTACGCGATATCGCAGTCAGCCGCAATTTCTATAAATAAGAGGCGGCTCTCCCTCATTTCACATCCCAATTTTAGAGTAGTGAAGCTCTGGCAGTTTGATCCCTCTAGAGTTAGAATTTTTCCCATGTCTACCCGCAGTGTGGTGAGTGTAATTGTACAGTGTCTTTATTCGAGTGTGCCATACTTGGACACGCACATGACTGGCAATAAAGATCGAGATTACTTCATCATTGCAACAATCACTTAGTTTATTTATTTGTTATTTATTTAATGTTATTTATTACTTTCATAGTGCGGTGTGAGTACGAATTGGCTACGAGCATCTACGGGTGTGTACGGCTAGTTAAGGAATCAGTTACTCATCGCGAGTAGTCTCTCACCCTTGAACTCCTAGAAGCAGAACGAGTACGACTTGATTACGAGCATTTAAGTGTGACTGCTTGGTAGCTGAGTGGTGTAGCTAGGGGGATCTACGCTTGGTAACCCAGTGGCATATTCGGGGTCTGCACTTGGTAATCCCAGTGGCGTAACTAGGCCTATGCTTGGTAGTCCCAGTGGCAGTCATGTAGGAGGTCCAAGATGTGTACGGTTGATCAAGGAATCGGTTGCTCGTAGCACTTAGGCTAGATTAGATTTTCTTACCCTTTTCCTCTTAGCTTAGATTAGTTAATATTATTTTCCACTGCCTTTAGGAGTAGCATAGATTAGGACACATCATACACCTCATCTAGACTAAACCATAAGTGACATATGCAAAACTAGTCTAGATGGGAAGACAGTGAACTGCGACCTAAGGTTAACTATCTAGATGCCACAACTAGTCCATCTACGGAGTTCGACCGGATCACGCGTGCGACGCTCGTTTCGTATGGTTGAGTGTAGGGGTACCTCGCCACTTATCAACTAGAGACATTATTATGTTCATACAAGGACAAGCTTTCCCTAAAGTTTCTAGAAATGTAACAACATTTTTTGTAATGCTAGAAGGAGTTGAGGGAGTGATGATCCTCATTATGTTGCACAAGGGCTAAGAAATAGTAGCAAAGGTGATGGCTAACCATATTAGAGAAGCTTTAAGGGCTCCTACTACATCTGTTCTTGATGTTGGTACCATGGTGTATGTACAAGCATCAACAAGAGTAAGGAGTGCAAAGGACGAATTCAACCCAAGATGAAGAAATATTGAAGTGACTAGTTGGAGTTGAGAAAATAATTTTGAAGATCTTTGATCTTCTAGAAGATATATCAACTATCCAATCATAGCTATTAGAGATAACGAGCAAGTGCTTAATTATGAACACACAACTTAAGAAGGCAACTACTAATAATCAATAGTTGGTAACTAAAATTATAGGAATTAGAACTTACTTGTTAGATCATGCCATTCTCAACCTAGAACTCACTAGAGATTAAGCTTTTCAACAACTTTAGTAGAAAAATCAAGAGGCTGAAAATGCCAAGGAAATGATGATCTTTGGTGCATCACTATCAAAAGCAATGGTAAATACTAATGATCATGATCTCCATCAGGTTTGCAAAGGAATTCTAGTACTAACCCAAGATAATCATTGCCTACAAAATGCATAGCAACAAAAAGATGAAATGGTGGAATACATTTGCTAGCAATAGGAACGACTTACCAAGGTGAACTTACACTTAAGAAGGTTGGCTATAGAAAATAGGAATCTCTCAATGAAGGATGTTTGTACCCTTCACCAAAATACTACAATTGAGATCACTGCATGGAAAAAAGAGATCTTGAAATATGAATGAATCAAAAACCACTACAAGAACCATGTTAGGATGCTTAAGGAAGTCAATGAAAAAAAATTAAATTAGTCTATATTTTATGGCCACAACATATATAACCAAGTGGAGATATGTGTGAAGGACTTGTAGATCAAGCAAATGATTGAATACATGGAGCTTATCAACCTTTGATATGCAAACTTGGTAATGCTAATAGCAAGGAGATTTAGAATAGAATTAGAAAAGCAGTGGCCAACTCTTACCTTCTCTATGAAGTAGAGTTCAAGCTTTATCAAATGACAAAATAGAATTTGAAAGTGACCAATGCAGAGCTTGAAGTTCTTAGAGGAAAATTCACTAAACAAAGATTTATTGTTAAGAACCTGGAAAAGAGATTAAATGACCATGAGAAGCTACAAAACCTTTTCTATACATTCAACATTGAATGTAAATAATTTGTAGCTTAGTTTTTTTTAACATGAAGGAGATGTTCCCTATACTACCATGCAAGTGAAATATTCCAATATTGCCTCATCTATGTGAAGCATCCTAGATCATTCGCAATTCATGAGGTAGGGAGGAGAAGATGAAGGTACTTCTAGAGGCCTTTCAACTTTTAGTAGTAGTAGTAGCATAGCCTAGGCCTTTAGTAGAGTAGGGACATGATGAAGAATCTTTCGTGCCATAGAAGCCTTTACCTCAAGACACAATGTAAAACTTTCAGTCCATCTCCATCCATAAAATAGGAACCTACCAATTTTTTGTATCCAAATTCTTTTTGAATTGCATCAATTTTGTATCTATACAAAATGGCACTCAAGAATTATTTTATTTGTAAGTGTCAATCAATTATTTAGTTCCATACTTCCCTAAATTTTCTAAGAAACTTGATCCCATTTTTTCACTTGATGATGAGTTTTTAGTCAGTCATGAGGGTATGATGAAGCATTAATAAGGAAGCTATGTCAACATATAGCCATTGACACAACCTTGATGATGCATCCTTTTCGATGCATCTTAGCATGCATTGGCACATGTGCATTAACACTAATGCTCTCAAAGCCTATATAAGTACATAAAATAGCTACATTTATGGCACCATTTGATTACCCCCTTAGCCAAACTCTTGTAGTTTTGTTTCATAGAACTTAAGCAAAACGTTTCCTCTAAGCGCCTATAGCATGGATTGAATTGATTGTATAGAATTTTATTCAAAGGTAATATGTACCTAGAAAAAGTTACATGAACAGAAATAAATTTGAGATTTGTTCTCTCCATTGCAACACTTGAATTAAGTTTACTTTGAATGATTTTACTTTAAATACACTTTTCTTTTTCTTACTTAAATGTTTGATATTCTAATTCATAAGTAATGTGAGTATAACCATTTTGAGCATAATACACTAATTCTTGGTAATCCTAGTGGTGAATACTTGGTGTGCCCAGTTGTAAACATTTGGTAACCTAGTAGTGTTAGTATACATTCAAGATGTGTACAGAAAGTGGGAACAGATGCTCCATGTTTAGGATAGTTTAGTTAGTTGGTAAGGTTAAACATTTCAATCTTTCCTTTCATAAATCATTTTATAGATAAACAAAATAATAAATAAATTATAAAAATAATAATAAATATCTTACACCTCAATCATACTTAGCCATACAAATAAGTTAACATAAGTAATGATTGGGAAGACAATGACTAGTAATCACATGTTTTAGTATCTAAGGATATAGGCTACTTAGGTAAAAGAAGTCTACAAAATTTGACTAGATCATCTGTACATGGTAGTGATTTGTATGGTTAGGCATAGGGAACACCTTTTTCTCATCACTACTCCTTTAACTTAGTTTTCGAGGAAGGAGAATAATTTCTCTTGGAGTTTAGCTTGTTAGTAAGAATTCAACAAGCTAAATCATATATTAGTGTTCATTCTAGTATTAGTCTTTTCTACTTTAGATCATCCTTATGAGATATGTACTAATGCCTATAGGGTTGGATTTGAATGTGTTCTAATGTAAGATGGGTAGTTAGTCACATATGATTCTCACTAGTTATAGCCACATATGCTTCTCATTAGTTGTAGCCACATAAGACTAGTTATAGAGTTGGGTGTAGTTGTCTTTTCATTGAAGATTTGATGCACTATTTGTATGATGAGTAGGTAACCATTTGGACTAATCATAAAAGTCTTTAATATCTTATTAGTCAGTCATAGTTGGACCTACGAAAGAGAAGATGGGTAGAACTTCTTATAGTTTTTGATTTCACAATTTGGAATAGCCTTGACAGGACTAACTAAGAGGTAGATGTACTAACTAGGATTACTGGAGAATGGAGTAGTCTTATTACCCAATTAGATTTCCATGATAGTCTATGGAAGTAATAACAATAGGATTCTTGATGTGGAAAGTTACAATGATAGGTTTCAGCTAGTGGACTAATTTGAGTGGATAGTCAAGGTGTGCTTCAAATAGATGGTTAGATTTATATTCTAATGGTGTTGTTCTTAGTTAATTTAGAATATCATCAATATACCCATGGGTAGATAGAGTAAATGAACTAGATGCTAAAGCACATGTTGCAAGTGTGTGTCCTATAGTTTAAAGATAGTTGGGATTGCATGTTATCTCTTGCAAATTTTTCATATAATAACAATTGTAAAGAGAGTTTGAGAGTAGCTCCATATGAAGTGCTAAATGGTAGGTCATGTAAGAGTTCATTGTGATGACATACCATCAAGGACAAACCCTATGTAAGCATGGATTTAATGTTGTAGAATACTAGATAAATTCAAATGATTTGAAATTGATTAAGAACAACATAGGTTAGATAGGTAGGTTATGCTAATTTACATAGGAGATCATTGGAGTTTTTGAGTAGTGATTAAGTGTTTCTATGAGTATCACCCCTAACGGAGCTGATGAGATTTGGCTAGAAATGAAAGTTACTATCTAGGTACATTGGGCCATTTGAGGTATTAAAGTGAATTAGTATAATGATTTATATACTAGCTTTTCCTCCATAGTTATTAGAGGCTCATAAAGTATTTTATGTATCTATGATATGGTACTATGTAATGAATGTACACCATGTGATAGATTAGATGGACATATAGGTACAACCTGATGTCATGTACATAGAGAGATTGATTTAGCTTATTGGCAAGATGGTTTAACAACTTTGTCATAGGTTAGTGCCTATGCTAAAGGTACTATGAGATTGTCATGATAGCTTAGAGACTACCTAGTAGGCAGAGACTAATATATGAGCATTGTATCCAAAGATCATCTAGAAGGAAGACTTTTAAGTAGGAAAGAATGTAAACACTCATTGTAGGATCCCATAGTATTATGTTACATTATGCTTGTGTGATTAGTTTTGGACACCTTGGGGGTTATGGGGAATGTATATCTAGTTAGATTATTTTAATAATATTTTATAAGAGTTTTTAATATTATAAGTATGAATGTGATTATGATACGATGACTATGCACACTCATTTTGCTGGATATCTATTTTGGTGTTGTGGCTAGCAAGTTATAAGGATTGTGAAGGAAGATAGAGCATCAAGCAATTAAGATCTCGAACTACATGCCTTGGTTGTATTATGTACATATTATTAGTGTTCTTTGGTTGACCATGTTATGTGATTGTGAGTTAGTATTATTTGGTTGATCATGTTATGAGGTCATGATATTTAGTATGTTAGGACTATGATGTTATGGATTAGATGGCATAAGTTATGATGCTTATATGACCTCATGAACATGTATTAGCTAGATTATGTTGTTAGTAGGCTGAATCATTATTTTGATTAGATATTTCAAGAGTATGTTATGTAGTGTGGATCACTTGGTATTAGTTCGTATGATGAAAATGATAGAGAAATTTCTAAAAAATAACCATAAATAAATGGATTTTTATTTTGGTTTTAAAATAAAACATAATTCATTTTTCATTTCTTTCCTCATAATCATGCATCCCTCTTTTTTTGTTTTTATGTTTTACATTTTTTCTTCTCCTTTGATTTCCTTCATTTCTTAGATAATTCTTGTAATTTATAGAAAATTGAGAAGCTAGTGCTATGCATGCTATGATATTAAAGGTTTGGCTCAATTTCTAGAGGATTTAGGACTTTATAAGAAGCATTTTGATACTTTAGTTTTTAGTTTGTATTTTTTGTAGCTTTCCAAATTTCAGAAGAAATTGTTTGCTTATCTCTCATTTGTGTTTTGATATTATTATGCATTCTTGTGGGCTTATTAGTGAAATAAATAGATGTCATGTGATGTCTTTGAGCTCCTATATCATCAAGAGTTCTATGTGTTAGTGTAGAACTTCAATGTATAGTTGTCATGATATGTGTATGATTTGAATTGATATTATTGGCATTATGGACTAATGGTCCTGGTGATAATAGAGATTTCCTTATTGGTATCTAGATCTTAGGAACATGATGTTAAGTTTGGATGCTATCTAATCTGTGAATGAATCATTAATTTTTTATGAATTATTTTCTATCACATCATTATAATGTAGTCACAAGTTATTTATAGATTGCAACTCAGTGATAGTGAGGTCATAACTAGGATTTTGGGTAATATGGATACTAGTGTCCTCACAACATAATAATACATAGAATTTTATATAGAATGTGACCTTCAATCTGATCATGCTATACTTGTAACATGTGTTCAATTATTTTTTTTATAAAAAATAAGGATCGTGATGGAGTTATGGCAAGGTCACAACAAGGGCTAGAAAGGACATAAGTCATAAGACAAGCATACTTAGGTTGTGATGAATGTTTAAGTTCTATTTTATTATGAGTGTGAGGAAGACTTGATCATAATACTATGGTGTTAAGATCCTAATGAGATTTAGTGAAGAATCATGGACTCAATGTGAGCCATGCTAAGATCATAATCCTTGAAAAAGGACTATCATAAGTGTGATGCAAGTTATGGTTGAGGTTGCAACTAGTACAAAATAGTCATCATTTTTAAAATTGGAATTTTTTATGTTTAGTATACAATGAATATTATGTAAAGCCTTTTAGGTGCATGTATTCATGATGTTACTTATGCTTGTAGTAATAGTTATTGGGATCTTTAGTTAGTACACTATGCATTGCATAAAGTATGATTTGTGTGTTAGCCATGCATATGTTATAAGACTTATATGTTGATGGATGTGATTATGTGTATGTGCTATAATCATATCATTGATATGATGTGTACATGTGGATTAGTGTAGACAACATGAGGATGCGGATGAATTAATGATTGAGCCAGCAATTTTCCTTAATGTACTAGTGTTGGAATATCCTATAGGTATGATAGTGTTGAAAGCATATGCTTTATGTTGACAAACTAGGCTGAAAATTGTTTATGTTCAATGTCAAACATACAAACAAGGTTTTGTAGCTTCTGGTAGTCACTTATTCTTCTAGCTAGGTTCTCAGCAATAGATATTTGATCAATTAATTTTCTCTTGAGAACCTTAAGCTATGTGTTAGCCACTTCCAACTTTTGTTTGGTCTTTTTGTAGATCTTAAACTCTACCTCATAAAGGAAGTAAGAGCTGGCCACTTGCTTCTCCAATTCTATTTTAGGGCTTACCACCGTTAGCATTTCCAAGCTTGGGTATCAAAGGCTGGCAAGCTTCATATATCTAATTGCCTTTTCTATTTGCAACTCCTAAGGTGGATCTTTACTTCATTATATACATTGAGTTCATTAAAGATGGGCTATCATGAATTTCCTTTATTGAGATTTTTGGATGGCCTTGTTTACCTTCATCTTGGCCAACTTGATTTATTTTTCATTGACTTCATTAAGCATTCCTACCTAGATCCTATAGTGATTTTTCACTTGTTTGTATTTTAGGGCTTCATTCTTCTAGGTAGTGATCTCAATTGCTATCTTTTGGAAAATGTTTTGAACCTCTTTCATCGAGAGAATTCTATTTTGTATAGCCAACCTCTTCAAATCCAAGTTTCCTTGGCAAGTTGTTCTTACTACTAGTGAATATACTCCACCATTTGAACTTTTTATTGCTCAACATTTCACAAGTGATGGTTCTTATGGGTTAGTACTAAGTTTCCCTTGCAAAGAAGGCCTAGTTTGCACATCAAAGATTAGTCTTATTGATCACGATTAGTCTTATTGATCATGGCTTTTGAGAGTGACACCTCAAAGATCATAATTTTCTTGGCATTCTTAGCCTCCTCATATTTGTGTTAAAGCTATTGAAAATCTTTATCTTTTGTAATTTTTTTCCTAATAATGGCAAGGTTAAAGAGATGGGATTTGAGTTCTATCATTTCATCCACCAACCACCAATTACTGGTGGTGGCCTTCTCAAGTTATGCATTGGAAATCAGTAGCTTACCCTTCATCTCTAATAGCTATGATTAAGTGGCTGATATATCTTCTAGAAGATCAAAGATCTCAAGAAGCAATTTTCTGGCTTCCACCAATTATTCCAATAGTTCTTCATGTTGGGTAGTGTTCATCCTTGTTGATGGTATGCGATCTCGTAGCGCGCCACCAAATCTATAAATAAGAGGCGGCTCTTCCTTGTTTCTCCATCTAGATCTAGACCTTAGCCAAACTCTTGTAGGTTTTCCATTCCATAGTTAGAGTAATTTCCATGTGCCCGTAGTAGGAGTCCCAAAGTGAATGGATCTTTATTCGAGAAAATATTGTACCTGAGCACAAGGTTGTGTATAGAAATAAAGATGAACTTTTTGGATAAACCTTGCAGTGCATGGACTAAGCTAAATAAGAATTTAATTATTTTTTATTTATTATTCATCATTTAAATGCTTTATTAGTTAAGTAATCTCTCTCAACCCTCAACACTCCTAGTTAAGTGCATTCAGTACAACCGCTTCGAGCACGTGCATTATGCTTGGTAATCCCAGTAACGAATAGTGTTTGGTAATTCCAAAAGGTTGCATTGGTTCAGGGTGTGAACAGAAAGTGGGAATGGATACTGATGCTAGGCATTAGAACTTAGTTAGTTAAAGTTAGTTACTTGGTCTCTTCACCCTTTCCTTCATTAGCATAGGTGATAAAACATAAAAGATATAAAAATCACATACCTCAGACTTACTTAATCATACAACCATGACAAATACAAGTAAGTCTAGGAAGACAACGAATGATTAACCTTAGGTGTTCCATAAGGCGTGTAGGCACTTAGTCTGCGAAGTTCGACTGGATCACGTGTGTAACGCTCGTATTCATATGGTTGAGTATAGGGGTACCTTGCCACTCATCATTGGCACCATTGCCGAGGACTAAGTTGTTTGTGCACTAAGTAGAACATAGGAAATCATACACATCATTGGGAAGCTTAAACGAACCCTTAGGGTTAATCAAAAGAAAATTTAAACAATGGTCAATAGCACACCGACAAGATAACAATGTCTTCTTCTTCTCATAAAAGCACTTCACCACGGGATCAAACAAGAGACAGTCGGCGGTCTAACACACGTAACCAAGAACCGCCAGTTCCTCAATAGTATCAGGTAGTGTATACTCATCTTGATGAGTATATACCCAATTTTACTTTTATCCTTCATTAGGATGAACAACTATGTTGGCGAGACTTCAAGGTAACATAGTGTTACCCCCAGATCGAGCAGTCCCTAACATGCTCCTTTGTGCTCTTGCATAGATAGGCATGACTCAGTTATACACTGAATACGTTGTAGAAGATTATGACACAAGGGATTACCATCCCACAGCGGTGCAACGTTTAAGGGACTTGAGGCAAGAGAGCTACTATACATCGTTGAAGGGCAAAGGGGTCCCACACATCCTAAGAGAAATTGGAGATGGTGAACCAGTTATAATAGGTTCTCCATCAAATGATGTTCACCCTCCTCACGATGGTGAGGAAGTAGCGTATCAGAACCTACACTCTACGATTCACAACCCTGGTTCTAATTCCCATGAACACCAAGTGTTCACTGAGGAAATAAAAACACATGACAAGGATGGGAAATCTGATCGTCATCACGATCGGGGCCGTAACCATCTAAGAGAAGGTAAGAAACATCGTCATGGCGATGGTTCCCCTTCTTCTTCCCCTTCATCACATCATTCACCCTCTCCTTCCACATTAGGATGCAGTCACAAGGAGCACAACGGTGAGGATAAGGGTAAGCAAAATGAGAGACCTCGATGAGAGATTCGAGAACGAGGATGAGGGCATTCGAGAGAATCAAGGCATGAAAGAAGGGAAAGTAGGAAATCATGTAGGCATCATAGAAATCATGAGAGAGATGATCATGACGAACCCCTACTTGCTACCTGAAGTATGTTAGATATTATGGAGGCAGTTAGAATACCTACAAGGCACCAGAAAGATAGTTGGATCAAGAGACTAGACATGAATAATATCCCACGATTCGAAGGGGGATATAACGTTGATATGCAGAACCACTTACAGGCATTCCACGATGCCTGTGCCTTGTAGAATATTGAGAATGAGTGGCAGAAGTTAAAGTTATTTCCTAGGACACTCATAAAAGAAGCAGAGAGTTGGTACTAGTCCTTAGAGCCAGAAACCATTAGGAGGTGGAGTACAATGTTAGAACTGTTCAATGATAAATACAAAATGTACTCCAGAGTGTCCAACTTGTGTAAGTAGATCCAAGGATGGAAGCAATGTCATCACAAACCCTTGGATGCTGCCATGGGCTGATATTATGCACTGCTACATCATTGCCAGGGCCATGGTTACGCACAACGGAATCAACTCTGCCACCTCATAGATGGGCTAAGACATGAAACTAGGAGAACCCTTGGGACATATGCCCAAGGGAGATTATTAGAACTTAGGTCCCACGAAGTTCATAGATTTTTGGAGCAAGTAGCTAAAGAAGAAGGGGAGCTACGAAAAAGAGAAAATGTAGAAGAGTACAACCGTGATCCTTCCCTTTGAAAGAGGGGAGTAAGATTCTATGAGGAAGAGGATGAGTCACCACTCGAAGAGTTGGTGAATAGAAAAACCTTGCCACTTCAGAAATTAACAACAGAAGTGTCAGCTAAGGTAGATGAAATATGGAGCTCCTTAGATAGTAAAATTGAAACTGTCCTAAAAATCATAGAGGAGTCTAAGGAGGAATGAAGTAGTGGTCATAATAAGAAAATGTGGAGAGATTAAGACCATGCACATAACAAGGGTAAGGGAAAAATGAGTATCGCCGATGAGGTTGTGGATTCTAACATGGACAATGATGGTGGATGTGAGATCTGCCAATATGACCATCCTAAGGGATGTTGCCCAATAATCTCACATTTGCAAGAATCCAAGGTGTATGCACTCAACCCAAGACTTAACAAATGGCAAGCACCCCGAAGGTTACCTTATCCCCAAGGTAACCCAAGGCAATTCCACCAACCGTTAACATATTATCCAAGTGGAACTCTACCGCAACCTATTGGACAACACCAGCAGTGGCAACACCCACAGTCATGGGGGATGCCATCACCGAGAAAACAATACCCTTACCAGTAACCAGACCTATATGACTACTACGTGCAGCAGTTGGTTTCTCCAAGTGACTCTATGGGTCATGTAACCCTACAATGTCACTACCAAGTTTGGGAGTATTTTAGGAATCATTCTCCCCCAGGAGACACACCACATGCATACCATCCTTTGAATCCATCTACCACTCTTACGCCGGTAGTTCCACTACCACCCGCTCCAACGATGCAAGGGGAACTCCCCACTCAACCGTAGCAACGTAATGCTACGAGAGCCCTTCAACCTGCTGCTGGTTCTGAAAATCATATAAAGAGAAGACCTTTCTTTAGAACCAAAAGCCCAAACAAGCTCTTACAACCACAAGTGGCTACACAACAAGTAAGGCTTCAGAGCTCCCTTCAAATCAACAATAAAGCTCAATGCACACGGTTATGGTAACACATACTGTTATTGATTGGATCGAGGTGGGCCACCTTCCCAAGAAATTCTCTGATCTTGGAAGCCCCCTAATCTACCTCCAAGTCACTGGGAATGAACCACATAAGGCTCTTCTTGACTAAGGTTCCAGATTCAACTTAATATCATGGGAGATGTATAAAGCCTGGAACCTGCCTCCACTCAAGAAGAACAATATTCAACTAGAGTTGGTTGACTAGTCCATCACCATTCCCTTGGGATTGGTGGAGGACATCGTTACCACTGTGTGTGGTTGGTCATACCTAGCTGATTTCCTAGTGATAGAAGTCAACAGTAACAAAGGGGACTTCCCAATTATAATGGGGAGGGCATGGCTTAGCACCATCAACGCGTGCCTAGGAATCCGTGATCTTTCCTTGGAAATATCTAAGGAAAAAATTTATGGAAAGATTGAGAAGATGAAAGTTCCATGCATCAAACACAGTGACTTAGTGGGTGATGACATGGAGGAATGCTCAACATCTCCTACATGCAACTGGTATGCCCAAGGAACTTAGATACAAAGGTGCTTGTATGTAGCAACCACACAACAAGAGAACACCCAGTGGTTGACAACTAATCAAGAGAGTAGCCCACCAACATGCATGGAACAAACTGGGTGAATAACTTGCACCCACAATTAAAGCATAAATACATTAGAATATGAGTGTCACCAACTTCCAACACTTAACCTGAAAACATGAATTGGGAGAAGTTGGACACTTTTAAGAAATTCAAACAAACACTCATTATTTTGGATCTCCCCTTTTCAATTTAGTCATGGGGGAGATGGCCACCTATGCTGATCATTTGAGGCCCTTAGTTCTTTTTTAGTTTTTGTTTTACACATTTTTTTTACAAATTTCTTTAACTTTTCTTGTTTTTTTTACAACATCGTTCATAATTTTTCATTTATTTGTGTGTATGTGTGTGTCTTATCCATTTTTTTAAGTTCGTTACCCAATAAGTGCTATTAAATGATGGTATGAACTATTTTCTACTAGTTGCTAATGTTTGGCCTTTACCCTTAAGATTATGATGTTAATACTAAGGTAGGGTTCTTTTGATATGACAGACAATGAGTCCACTTCATCCATACATCCACAAATTTCTATGGTCTCTCTTGGCTTGGAATTGTACAGTCCCTTTCTTAATAATAAGAGCTATAACGAATCAGTGACTGGGTATTTCTCAAACTAAGGAAGGACTCAAGGATTGAAAAGGGTATGAATTCAAGGAAACTTGATGCATTTGTGTTGGCCATTCTCTTGGATGCTTGGATGTTTTCTTCTTGAGTTTTCTTATCGCTTTGACGTTACCCAATTATCGGGAAGTTCAGTGAATAACAATAAAAATAATAAGTTTTTGCATGGTGTGGTTCTCATGAAAAAACACATAAAAAAATAGTGAGCATTCAAAGCACACCCCTTAGATGAAATAATCATTTGGGCTACAAGCACTGGTTATGGAACTAAAATAAACATGTTCCTTCTAACTACGGCCCTTCTCGCTTCCCATTCTCTTCTCCTTCATTTCATTGGAATGGTGGTGGATCTTTGATGAAGGCATTCTTGTTACTTCAAGTGGATGGATTGGCCGAATGCATTAATGCAAAGTCACTGGATGTGGTTTGTTGAGGCCAGACTTGGAATGGGATCTACTAAGTCACATTAATCCTTAAATACACAAGGGGCTGTACACCACCTTGTTCTTGAGACTCCATTCCATTCTCTTCTTTCCATCCTTCTTTCCCCATCTATCACCTCATTGTTGGTTGTATCAGTAGTCCATATCTTGGTGGATGCATTGTTTTCTTTTTGGTAAATTCTTGTGGTTAAGACTTTAACTCTTATTTCCAAATGACATTCCTAGAGCCTAAAGACTCTTTGAATGTGGGATTGTCAGGGCATTAAAGGCATGAGCCTACTTTGGGGAGGACCCACTGGCATTTCTATTTGGTGCACTAGTTAGATTCTTTCCCTTAACATTTTTTGCAATCCACTCTATTTTGTTCTTTTCCATCTTGACATCCATTTCATTGATGTTATAGTTGTCTCCTTTTCTCCATCTTTCTTGTTCTTTTTCTTTCTCCATTCTATCGCTATTGGAGATTCACTCTTAGTCATGGGGGTCCTAACCCATTTTTTTTTGATTTTCTCCTAGCCCCTACACCTTTAGTAGTCACCATTATTATATCTCCAGATCTGCATCAGCCATACCACAACTTAGCCAATGGACCTTTCACCGAAGAAAGGTATCAACTGCATTGTGATTCATTTACCCTTGCTAATATAAAGACTGTGTTGTGTGTGCAGATGGCAATCATACAATAATAGATTGGATCTAGAGGAAACACTTGGAATAGATCGATGCTAAAGCAGTTATGCAAGTAACGAGATGGATGGCACACTTATGGATAGACAACGAAAGGTGCAATCTTGGCATTGGTAGCAGTAGACTTCTTCTCTCTTCTCTCTTCTCTCTCAACTGCCAAATATGGCCTGATGTCAAATGTATAAGGTGCTCACTCTTGTTGTTGTAGTGAACACTAGTTTTGTCATGTTCTGTAATGATGATCCATTCACATGTCATCCCATTCACCATTAGTTTCATTCAAGTTAATAATCCCATACCTTTCCAATGTTTTGTAAGGAACTCGAGGACGAGTTTTTATTCAGTCATGGGGGTATGATGGGACGTGATATCGCATGGGCCGCAATATCACGTATGCAATATCGCATCCCCTGCAATATCACGTATGCGATATCACGTCTTCCCTTGCGATATCACAGCATGCTACCAAATCTATAAATAAGAGGTGGCTCTCCCTTGTTTCTCCATCTAGATCTAGACCTTAGCCAAACTCTTGTAGTTTTTCCATTCCAGAGTTAGAGTAATTTCCATGTGCTTGTAGTAGGAGTCCCAAAGTGAACGGATCTTTATTCAAGCAAATATTGTACCTGAGCATAAGTTTGTGTACGAAAATAAAGATGAACATTTTGGATAAACCTTGTAGTGCATGGACTAAGCTAAATAGGATATTAATTATTTTTATTTATTTTTCATCATTTAAATGCTTTATTAGTTAAGTAATCTCTCTCAACTCTCAACACTCCTAGTTAAATGCATTCAGTACGACCGCTTTGAGCACATGCGTTACGCTTAGTAATCCCAGTGAAAAATAGTGTTTGGTAATCCCAGAAGGTTGGATTGGTTTAGGGTGTGAACGGCAACTGAGAATGGATACTGATGCTAGGCATTAGAACTTAGTTAGTTAAAGTTAGTTACTTATTCTCTTCCCCCTTACCTTCATTAGCATAGGTGATAAAACATAAAAGATATAAAAATCACATACCTCAGACTTAACGATACAACCGTGACAAATACAAGTAAGTCTGGGAAGACAATGAACGATTAACCTTAGGTGTTCCATAAGGCATCTAGGCACTTAGTCTACGGAGTTTGAATGGATCGCATGTGTAACACTCGTATTCATATGGTTGAGTGTAGGGGTACCTCACCACTCATCACTTGTGCTCTCTACTCTAGCTAATGTTTTGATATTTGCTATGGCAACAACATCAGGGATAGATGTAGCAGGAGCACTTATATCTTCTCTAATGTAATCCATCACCATCTCTATTGCTATTTATTAGTCCATGTGTGGCATGACCACAACTATCACTTCTTTTCCTTCTTCCAACATCACAAAGAAAGCTACAACATTCCCAAGAATTTTTGAAAATTCTTGTCCTAGAATAAACATAGTAACTTCTCCAGAAGTATGACTAAAATCAATAGGTGCCTAGTTTCTTTACATTGAGAATAGTGGTTTCATTTCATTGTCCAAGTAAGTAATGATCCTTGTAAACTCCTTTAAGTGGTCATGACTAGACGGTTGACTAAAGATCTCCCACCATCTCAAGAGGATTGTTGTTATTGCAATAGCTACTCTCTGAGCTTTCTTAGTCTTTCTACAACTACTAAAATTTCTAGTGTTGTCTCTGATGCTACAGGTGATGGTAGTAATGGTTACTTCTCTTCTTGAAGCTTGGCCATATCATCTCCTACTAGGATGCAGTAGGAGCTCTATGGACCATATCACTTGAGAAGCAAGCTATAGCTCCCCTTTTGTGGAGTTTTCTAATTAGGCACATGAAGTGGAGTATCTTCCTATCCCTCTCATTTGAGGATCATTCAACTTAGAAGGGGGGAGGGGGAGGGATGAATAAGTTCCTCAAATAAAAAATTTCTTGAAGTAAACCACACACCAAAATTAACATGGTTCTCCTACTTGGGTAGTCCACAGTCAAAGGGTAGTTTGTAAGCACACCTATGGACTTTGTTACTCTCAAATGTGGTTTGAAGGGTACTATACCTTGTATAAGCTCTAAGCATCACAATGGAGTGATTTTATGCTACAAATCTACTTAACCCTACAAGTTCCCAACAAGCTTAGAATTTGGTTTCTAGGATCCCACAACCTTTACAACTTGAGCTTCACTCCAAAGTATTGTGGCGCTACACCAACACTCAATCTCATAGGATCTTGATAAGCTCAAGTAAGATGCCTTCCCACAAGAAGCACATCAACCCCACAAGGAAACAATAGAGAATAACAATCATAAGGAAAGAATGCAACTAATTTTGTTAATCCTTTTAGTTTTAATTACAGCTCACTTTGACCAATTACAACAAATAAAGGATTGTACAATGAGAAACAATAATGATTACAATGATTGCTTGATGAATACAATGAAAGTACATATGCTTGCCCATTTTCCAATGAGAATGAAGTATTATTATAGATAAAATCACCTCAAAATTTGTATAATGATTGGTTAATGATGGCTAAAGGTGTCTTCTCTAAGATAGAGATGTCTTTCTAGAATGAACCTTCATTCTGGAAAGACGTCTTCTTCAAGACTGAGACATCTTTTTGCAATGGACCTTCATTCTGAAAAGATATATTCTTTTCATGAAAGATGTCTTTTTATTTAGAAATATTTCTACTCTTCTCCAGAGACATCTTCTTCTATGCTTCCTTCAATTCTACCAAGACATATTCTTTTCCTTGAAGATGTCTTCACTTGATGGTAGATGTCTACTATTTCTACAACCTATCTTCTCTAAAAATAATTCTTCAATGCTAAAGCTTCTCCTTGAGCTTTGAAGTTTTTGTTCCTTGTTCATGTTCTTGAACTTCCACATGCCTTCTTGTCTTAATCCAAGTCTTACAAACACAACAACCACAAAAATACAAAAGCATCCTTATGTTGCATTTTTCTTAACATTTTGACATACCAAAAGGTCAACAATTTCCCCCTTTTTGATGATGTTCAAAACTTAAGAAAATGGGTTAGTAGACATCCAAATATCCAAAAATATCCATAACTATACTCTCTCCATTTTTGAATAGTATCAAAAAGGATAAAACACATAAACTTAGCTCTAAAAACCAATAAATATATTAAGACATATAAATTTCTATGGTAGTCAGGGACTAGGATAAAGTGTTAAGGTTCAAGGTTGTTTAGTAGAACATGGAAAACAATGAAATTATGAAAATGCAAAAGCAAAGATCAAAATATCACTACATAAAGATATTAAAGGAAAACACCATCTATCTATAACTCTTTTCACAAATTGTCATGTGGCCAACTATCCACATGAATCCACAACTATCAAAAACAACCATTGGTCTAGCATCACATCAATCACATATGTGCAAAGTCTCAAAAATCACATATGTGAGAAAAAAAAGCTTATCCCCTTTGTGGAATAGGAAAGGACATAAAAATTCCAAGTTTGCTTAGTCGTAGCTATACCATTGTCATTGAAGATATCCATGGCAGCACAAGCTTTATATACTTGTCTTATAAAAGATATATCATTTCTCAAATAGAGCAATTTCAAAGTTCATAATGATCACAAGAATTTTCGGAAAGTTTAAGGTCTATTATCTAAACAATTTCAATAAGTCCCTAAATAATTATAATAAGTCCCTAATGGACCTTATTAACAAGAGAGATCCTAAGTACTCAAGGGAAGATATATTCATAGTAATATATTCATAGCAAGCTATAGAGAGATGCAAACATTTTTTTAAAAAAATACCCATTTCTTAGAAAAATTTTCATAGGGCTAAAGATGTTAAAATAAATAGGATTTGCCCCTTATTGAAATTCAATTTTTGAGTAATGAAAATCAAGTAACCTATATTTTTAAACCAATAAACTCATTAGTTAAATCAATGTTTCATGATTCCATTAGTGCTCAACTCTTTTGAAAGCATTATGAAGATAATTAAATGGCAAGAAGGAAAGGACATGCTTGTAAAAGTAAAATCAAATTCTCATAAAGAAGGAAAAATACCAAATAGAACCAAGCAAATGCCCAAAAATAGCTTGGTAGATTTTTAACAAGATGTTCAAATAGTAACCAAAAGATATTACAAGGTAAAATGTCTATAAGATATCTTAACCAAGATTTAATTATACTTTTACCTTGGATACTATACCATACCCTTGCATGACATGAATTCTTACTTATTTTGGAATGTGATATTTTGCTATTTGACTGTTTGTTGGTAGAAGCCTCTAGAGACTATCCCTACATTAGTGACCTCCAAGATGATGATAGATAATGAGGAACAAGCTCCCCCTACACGTGTAGCTCTTCTTGGGCTTTTAAGATCATCTTGTGATTTTCAAGGAAGCAATCATCATATATCATCAAAGTATTACAACTGTAGGTCAACGTTAAGATCAAATGTAGAGACTAAGGTTTCAAATTAGTAATATTGATAGAATTTTTAGAGTTGCATTGACTAAAAATTTGTGACTTATCACAAAAATGGCTAGAATATTCAAAAGAACATGAGCTTAGAAATAAATCATCACAAGAAGTTCAGCCCAAAAAGACATTATTACAAGCACTACACCACATATTTTCATAAAACCAATTGCATCAAGCTCAAAGTGAATACAAGATATACTCTAAACAATTATTCTAACAACTTGTTGATCTAGACATAACATTCCATAAGTAATGTAAGCACAAATAAAAAAAATTGGATTTCTAAAATCATATACTTATAAATTATCTAGTAAGCAAGGAAATGAAAACTTACCTTAACTTCCATTACTTGTAGGTGAGAAGAGAAGATTAATGAAGTTTGAGATGAGGTCCTATATCATGAAGTACCTCCTCATATTTTAGCTCTTTTTCATTAGATAGTTTATATGATGCCTCTATTTTTTCATGTTCTTTAAGAAAGAATTCTTGAACACTTAATACATCATCTGTTTCTGTGAGAAATTTTTTTATTCTCTATTTCTCTTCATTTTTAGCTACTACTACCTACAAAACTTCCTTACCAAAGCCTTATTATCAAGACCAAGTGTCAAACTTATTTTGATCATAGTTAAAGTTCTACTTACTACCATAAGTTTTACTAGCAAATAAAGTATTCTCCTCATGAATGACATTATCAAACCTAAATATGCTTGGGCTTGAACTTGTATCCTCTTGTGTGACTTTCTCCATATTCTTTGGCTATTTTTTAGGTGTCTTTTCTTCTTGAATCTTTCTACAATTCTTATTTAAAGTAGTTAGCTATTGAATATCAGCTTTTATGTCTAATATTTCTTCTTTAATTTTAGTGTGAAGAATTTCTAGATTAGAAATTAAAAGTTTCTTTACTTTCCTAAGCAAATAATTCATAACAAGAATCTCTTCTCTAAGTTCACTATACCTTTCATCACACTTACCACCTTGTTCAGCCATATGTAAAGAATTTTCATCTGTAAGTGCCATTTATATGAGATGAGAATCTTTGGTAGAGTTACCTACTTCTTCTTCACTTTTCTCACCATCATCCCAACTTTTATAAAAGTTTTCCTTTTTCAATTCCTCATCATTGGATCTATTCTTTGGCTAAACCTTGCTATCACTAGGATATTTGAAGGCCATATGGTCTTTTCCTCCACAAATCCAACATTCTATAAAATAGAAATCTAAGTTAGAATTCAAAAATATTTTACCTCTTTCTTTACCTTTGAACACATTGGATCTTTGATGATATACCCCCTTGTTTCTTCTTGTTAGTAATTGTTGTAGCTTTCTTGAGAGAAAGGCAATCTCATCTTCACTACCCTCATCATGCTAATTGAACTCCTTCTCCTTGGAGGTAGTATTTAGAGCAATAGGTCTTTATTGGATGGCTCCTTTACTTATGAGATTCATTTCATAAGCAATGAGAGCACTTTGAAGCTTTTTTAATTTTAGATTTGAGAAATCTCTGATTTCTTCCATAGCCGTGACCTTTGATTTGAAGTTTGGTTGAAGAGTTCTGATCATTTTAATCATGACATTGCTCTCACAAAAATATTTACTAGTATCTCTAATAACTACAATAATATAATTCTCTCTAGAGAAGTAATCTTTTATTTTCTTAGCTTCTGTCATCTTAAGCTTGTCATATTTGCTTTGCAAAACTAACAATTTTGATTTCTTAACAATAGAGGTTCCTTCATAAGTAGCTTCTAAAGTTTGCCAAATTTCTTTGGCCATTTTTGATTATGCAATCTTATTAAATTTAGATTTATTCAAAGTGTAATATAAAAAATTCTGTACTTTTGAATCAAACATGAACTTATCTTTCTCCTCTTGTGTCAATTTGTTGTGGGGCTTGATGATCCCCATGGAGCTATTGACAAGTGGGGTGTAGCCTTTAAGGATTGGCTCCCAAACTTCAAACTCCATGAATTTGAAAAATCCTTGCATTCTAGCTTTCCAATAGGTGAAGTCAACTCCATCAAACATGGATGACTTGGTATAAGATGTCCCCTCCATTGTTCACTCTTTGAAGTTGATGATGAAGAAGAGTACCAGACTCTAATACCACTTAAGAATTATTGAACATTTGGGATGGGGTGATGGAAGGAGGACACATGGAGGGAGGATGAATAACTCTTCCAAATAAAAAATTCTTTCAAGTAAACCACATACCAAAACTAACATGGTTCTCCAACTTGGATAGTCCACACTCAAAGGGTAGTTCACAACTATACCTTTGAACTTTATTGCTCTCAAATGTGATTTGAAGGATACCACACCCTGTACAAGCTCTAAGCTCTACAACAAAGTGATTTGACATTAAGAATCCACTCAACTCTTGAAACACCACAAAAATTTGCATGTTATAGCCAATTTCCATCATGTAGCTTTCACCCAATGAAACTAGAGGAAAAACTCCATTGTAAATGTGAACATTGTAATCCAAAGTTGGTAATTTCACATACTCCATACTTTTGAGGCTGAAAGATGCCTCGTAAGTGGTCAAAGCATCATTCCCCAAGTGAAACACGTGACATAGTGTGTATATTTAGGCTTGGGGAGGGGTGTCAAAAATGCCTTTTGAAATGCCAAAAAAGGCAATAGGATGGGTTTTATGGGGGGTATACACTTTTCTATGCTAAAAAAACATGTAGGGGGTAAATCTCACCTACCCCTAGTGTGGAAGGATGGAGGTTTTAAAAACTTTCTCCCTTTAGCATGGAGACTACATGCACATCCTAAAAAAATTTCCTCCTCAATGTGGAGTCTTCATCCCTAATGTTGAAAATTGCATCCCCCCAACATGGAAGCCAAAAAAGCCAAATTTCATCACTTCATGCATTTCAATGTTGACCAGTCACTTCAGTGAGCATGGTGGAGAGCTCATCATGGAAGATTCATCTCTAGCATGGAATATGTGCCCCAATTACTATGTATAGTAAATATAATAGCCATGGAGGGAGCACTTACTATGTATAGTAACCTCCCAAATTTGGGCATGCATCTAACCTAAATCTGGTAGCCAATTTGCAGCCAAATCACAACCATTTTGTAATCCCATTCATGGCCCAAAACCTTTAAACATTAGCCTTAAATACTATTTACAGGTTCCATAATCATGAGATAGTTTAGCAAGTTTTTGGCATGGTTCAACAATTTTTACACAAGCAAATATTTTTAGTTTAGCACTTAAAATAAAATTTTTTACAATTCTACATTGGGACATTCTCAAGCACTCAAGAGTTCTTGTAATTTCCCATGTTTGCATTCTCTTAAACCCTAGTGTGGAAGCATTATAGCCTTGAGACTAGTGGACTTTGGGTGTCAATGCGACATTTTTTGGGATTTCCAACCCCTAGTGTGGAGCACTTTGGCAATCAAATTTTTCACTTTTTCCACCCTCCACCATAGCAAACTTGCAAATCTAAGATTGTAGTAGAGGAGGTTCAAAAGCCTTAGGAGTGGCTTAGTACCTAGGTCATGGAGCATATTGCATCAACTGTAATGGGCTTTGAGCTTCTATAGTAGTGAACCCTTCGTTTGCTTTCATAGGTATTTTTTGTACACATTTCTAAAACCCATTCTTTATTATTTTAATAAAGTTTTAAAGTTTTATTGTGTGTGCAATCTGCATTTGCCTTTTATTTTTTTAGATCTATAATTTTTGCATTGTATTTTCATAATTTATTTACTTTACATTTTGTAGGTCTTTGGTTGATCTACTAGATTGTCTAGGGTACCTTGAATTCCATTTTTCTGCAAAGGCCCTAGAGATTCATGGGTTGAGGAATTGCTAGCCATTAGATCTCCTTTGATTTTTTCTAGAGATCAAATTTTTTGGTTGTAATAATTTTTCTTGGTGCTAGAAGGAGAATCTCTGCCCAAATTTTGTGACTAGATCTATTCTTCTCCATCGCCAACACTACCATTTGCAAGCTTTTCTTTGATTTTTGGTAGCCAAGACTTCGAGGAACCAACGCTAGTCTTCCCCCTTGTGAACAAAATTGCAGCGTGGAAGTTGTAGGTGGTTGGATGGTGGCTTTTTCCAACAACTACTATGAATTTTTGAACCCCAAGGCTAGAATTGAAACCTTTCCCCCTTTTCCCTTTTGTTGCCAAGTTTTCTAGCTTTCAAGGTGGGTGGTGCAACCCTTCTAGAAATTACCAAATTTTTAGAAGTTAGCTTCTCCCCATTTTTCCAAGTTGAGAAAATTGGCAATCTACGAAAACTAAGTTCTTAGTGGAAAATACCAACTTTCCACTTTGATTTTTTAGCTTTTCCCCTTGTCAATGTTGGGTAAGGAGGTGTGAGATTTCCATTGTCTCAACCCCCTTCTTTCCCCCTGCCATACCCAATGTAGAAGCAATGGGAGAGGCTTAATACCAACTCTCCCCAACACCAACATTGTAAATTGAAAGTCTTTTTCCATATTTTTGTAGTTGAAACTCTTAAAAGATCAATGTTGGCCCTTCCCCCTTGTGACCAAAATTACAACATGAATGTTGTAGGTGGTTGGGTGGTGATTTTTCATAGCAGTTGCTATGAATTGTTTAGCCCCAAAGCCAAATTGAAACCTTTTCCCTTTTCTTTTTGCTACCAATTTCAATCTTTTTCAACTTCTAAAGTTGATGGTGCAACCCTTCTAGGAATTACCAAACTTTTGGAAGTTAGCTTCATCCTATTTTTTCCAAGCTGATAAAATTAGTAGCCTATCAAAACCAAGTTTTAGTGGAAAACCCAACTTTCCACTTTGATTTTTAGCCTTCTCCCTATCAACATTGGAATAGAAGGGGTGAGATTTCCATTATCTCATACTCCTTTCCCTCCCCCCCTCATACTCCTTTCCATTGGAAGTCTAGTGTGGGTAAGGCCAGTTACCAACCTTTTCATCTTTCCATTTCTAGTAAAGGGGTAAATCCCCCTTACCCCCCACTTACTAATTTTACTAAGTACTTCATTTTCAGTAGTTTTTGTTTCCTTTAAATTTTTTTGAATTCCATTCACTAGAACTTATTCTATTTTATCTTTTATAGCCTTGTTTTAAGCCATTCTTAACACCATAGCCATGTCTTTGTAGAAATCTACTAAGTTGCCCCTCACCTTCATTGGTGAAGGTTCTAGTCAACAAGCCATAAGTTTATATGAGCCCAAAGACCTTATTATCATTGAATGTAGGAAATATTTGAGAGTCAGAAGGAAAAGTACTAATTTTGCAATCATAAATGAGGACTGATATAACTTCATCTACACCAAAATACATGCTAGCATGCTAATTCCATGTTTGGAAGTAAAAGCCAAAAGGGATTTCAAACTTATCCACCATAATGGTAAGGAGTACATGCATCCCCCCTATGACTAGATATCTCTATATAATATTTATGTGGGTATACTAGCCCAATTGATTAAGATGAAGGAAGAGGATGAAAAACATAGCTTTGAGGAACAACAGGAAGGTCATGATGAATTTAGGATAGAATTTGAGCCTAAGAACATTCTAGGAGAATTGTTACAATAAGCAAACCCTAAGGCCATTGAGCGTTCCCCTCATACCTTTGTTTTCCCTATGGGCATCATGCCATCATCTTCCATAGTTAACCCCACACTGGTGATAGCCATGCATCAAACTTAATTGATTTCATAAACTATTATCCATAATCCATCTATGCCATTTGTTACATGACCTCAATCTATGCAACCATCAATGGTGGTTTTTACCACCACAAATCCATTAAATACTTGTGCAAGGTTCACCATGGGATCCCAAGCAACTTAGGGGTCACACACCCTATTTGTCCCATTTGTGCCTCAAGTACTAGCATAAACATCCTTTTTAATTTTTTGTCCACAAGCCAAAACCATAATGCAACCACTTCCTTCTATCATGTAACCCATAGTGAGGCCACATGCCTCACAATAAACACCATAGCCTTATGTACAAATCCCACAACCAATAGGGCCACCATAGGGTCTAAATCAAGCCTTTGAGATGATCTAAGATCTAACAGAGGAGCTGAAAAGGCTTAAAGTCTATACCTCATAGATTTTCAATATTATGGACTTCTACTAGGATGATCCCATCAGTCATGTGGTCCCATCCTTAACACTTCATATTGGTGTCCCTATTTCCTAATTTAGCAAATATAATGAAGAAGGTGATCCTAATTCTCACCTTAATACCTTTTGATCCAAATGTTTACTCTTGTAGCCATGGCCTCATACCATCATGATGATTTTCCCTATGAATTTAATTAGAAAATCACTTGATTAGTACCATGCATTACCTAGGGGATTCATATATTCTTTGGAGGACTTGGTTTCCTAGTTTGTCAATCAGTTCAAGTATAACTTGAAGCATGACAAAACACTTGATCAACTCATGAAGGTTAAGCAGAGATTTCTAAAACCCATACAAAAATTCATCCAATGATAGAATGGACTACTTAACGAAATACTAGGGCTTATAGTTGAATCCCACTTGTTAGCCATATTTAAGGGAGTAGCAAACAACTTTATCAAGTCAAAAATTTACTACCTTAATCCAGGGTCTCTTAGTCAAGTGTTCTGACAAACCAAGAACATAGAAGATGTTGTAGATGCTAGTCATGATTCAACCTACATAGCATATAAGAATCAACATACACAGAGAGATAAAGAAAAGAGTAAATAAAGCAACATGACCATAGCAAATGTAACAAAAGAAATAAAGACTACAAGCCAAGGGCCAAGGACCAACCCACCCAACGCCCCCACTAACGATGACAATAATCAATCAACAATCTTTGGGATCACTACATTGACTACTGCTAGGCCAAATTTTGAGCAAAAAGACTATAGCAAATGCATAACCTTACCTATAAAACCATTGAAGTTACTAAATCAACTATTAAAGAATGGGTGCATGCAATAAAAATAAATGATTAAAGCTACTGAAAAGAAACATGAGTGGTTATGCAAAATAGCCAAGGACCCTACTTGGGCAATAAAGGATGATCCCTAGTTTTCTAGATACTTCAGACTAGACCACTTCTACCATTGTCATCAACTATCTAGTTATGACATAGACTTCTTCCTTGTGGTGAAGGATGACCTAAAAAAGATGATAGATAGAATGGAACTAGTCTTAGATTCTTCCAACCCAATTTAGCCACAAAACTAGTCGATGCAAGTTTACAAAGATCCATTGAATGCTAATGACATCCCTTATGTTATTTTAGCATTCAACATTGATGCTGATCAAAGACTTGTAATAGAACCATTCATGATTTAAGTACCCCTTTACAATGACAGGGATTCTTTAGCTTTGCATAGCTCAAGAACCCCCTTTTTCATAAGAGTACCATCATGAGTACCTCTAAGGGAACCTTTTGTCATCAAGGTCCCCTAGCATGATAGAACCCAAGTAGCTGTAGCCCAATGAACTACACAATGCCTGTTGTGGTGGCTAATGCTATTGCCTCTTCCTTACAACCAATGGCTAACAATAAAAAAAATTTAGCCAAATAAAAGGAAGAGGAATAAGCAAAAGCTTAACAACAATGGTGATGAGTAGATGAAGGCATGAAGAGAAGTGGGCCCACCAAAGGCCACTTCCATTTTAGCTATACCCATTATCCCTTCTACCCAACTTGCTTCAACCAACAAGCCACAAGAGGACACCAAAGTCCATAACTAGAACAATGAGGAAATGCCCAACAAAAATAACCTAGGGCCAAAGTGTGCATTTTGGGATGCATGGAGGAAGTGAAGCACAATTGGAGCAACGAGCCAATGGCTAATGATAAAAACTTCCTCAGTGTGATAAACCAAGTCAGGAAATCCCTCAAGTAAAAGAATACAGATTTATGCTTATATGACCTGATCATGAATTCTGTCATACATTGTGAAATGGTAGTTAAAATGTTGACTTCCATCCCCATTAGTGAGGACATCCCTACTAATGAGAAAGCCATCCATGAAGTGATGATTCCTCCCTTACTAAGAAAGGAGAAGTCAACATCCTTAAGATTTTGAAATAGAAAAATCAAGGTTAATTCCCAAAATGGTGAAGTAATGAAAACCCCTCTATTCATAACCATATGCATAGGACAATTTAAAGTACATCTAGTGCATGTTGATGATGAAGCCACAACCAATGTCATTCCATGTACCATCATTGAATGCATGGGTCTAATTAAGAAAATATAATCTACAACCACAATAGCTCTTAAGTCCTTCAACAAATTGAGGGTCATCGTCAAGTGGTTAATCTCCTTGGATTTTGTAGCCAAGGAGAAATTTCCCATAACTACCAATTTCTTGGTGGTGAAAGAGACACTAGGATTTAACCTGATCTTGGGAAGAGCTTGGTTGGCTCAATTACAAGTTGTGTCCTCTCCCATCCATTAAGAAATTCACCTTCCTTACAAGAGAGGTGAAATCATCATTCATGGTAATAATGTAATTCCCTTGGTTACCAATAATGTAGACATAGAGTAGGGGTCCAAATTGGGGCTTCAAGAAGAAGCACCTAGCCAAAAAGAGCAACAACCCAAGCAAACCAATGATAATAATGATAAGCAACAGGATGCATTATTGGATGAACTCCTTTTTAACATTGTAAGCGAAGGGGATGTTGAATATAGGCTTGTGCAGAGTAGGCCTTACTCACTTCCTAATGTTGCAAAGATTAGAAAGAATCTGCACAAGTGAAGTTCACCTTAACCTTCTCCATCCCATGCCCCTATGATAAGATGCATTGATAGCCATGTAGCCTTGCTTTTATTTTGTAGTTTATCATATGTTTTTATGCATTTTTTAGTTTACTCTTTATGCATGTAGCTTAAGTTCATTTGCATTTTTACCTATTTTTTACAACCTTTCTTTATTTTTACTTATGTTATAAACATCAAAAAAGCCTTATAAATATAATTCCTTTTCATAATTGGGCCACTAAGATCTTAAACTCGCATCATGATATGCTAAGATCTTAAATGGGCATCATGGCCCACCATGACCTTAAATTGGCAAAGATAATCACACAATGCATCATGGCCTACCATGGCCTTAAATTTTCAACACTATATAACCTGTGTCCATGATGGCCTAAAACTAGGAAACATCCCTTTGATTATTATATCTCTCTTTGATTAGTCTATTATCACATTGATTAGCTATTTAATGTTATAACCATAATGTCAACATAGTCATTCTCAATGTTTGCAATGTTTACTACAACTATAGATATATATAGCCAATAATAAAACCAAAATTTAAATTTAAAGATAAAAGTTCCATAACATACATAAGCCATGGCCACACTATGTGGTAAGAATGTCAAAGAATAACAACCATCTATACTGTAGTCTTGGCTAATCATAACCATCAACATGAAAATAAAAACAAATAGCCAACAAGCTAAATTGATGGAGGCTGCTAAGTGGTATCCATAGGAGGAAGTGGTGGGTCATTTCCATCCTCATCGTTGGGGATACCAATGTCTCCTAAGGCCTAAAATGCAATAACATATGACCATTTAGTAGTCCATAGCCAAAACCATGACTTAAAACAAAAATAGAAAACATAAAATACATCAAACTTGTGGAGATTTTGGCTCCATAACATCTAGGGGTAGATGGGAAAGGCCTTCCTCCAAACGATGGAGGATCTAGTCCTTCATCATGTTGATCTAGTCAACATCCCCAAGATCAATGCCAAAGTGGATGTTAGTCCTATCTATAGGAGTCCAAGTAGGAGGCTCTTGAGTAGTAGTAGCCATAGAAGTCTCACCTGTAGTTGTGGTAATCTAAGTAGTAGATGATTGCTCCACCATGAGAGTACTTTCAAAAAGCTAATAAGCACTATCCACTAGGATCCCCTAGATCAACAACTCTCTTTTGCATTATTCAACCAACTCCTCCTTAAGCCACTTAAGGTAGGCCCAAAAATCCACCTTGTACTATTTCTTATGGGCCTTTTTTTTCTTGCCCCACTCTAGGACTGAAGTGTAGTGATCCTTCCAATAGTCAACCTTCTAGGAGATGAGGTTTATCTACATACATTGTTCCACTATCTCCCATAGGATCGCTACTTTGTCCTAAATAACATGCTAGTAGTGGATCCACATGATCTTCCTAGTCCAAAACTTTCTTGAGTTAGGCACATGGCCTTCCACAAAGGCCTTATGGTCTTAGAGATATCTAATCATATCCTCCTACCATTGAGTGTTTTCCCTTAAGGCCCCAACTTCCTCCTATAGGGATTTATTGGACCTCTCTAGCTTCCATGATGTTTTTGTTCACAAAATTGCTAGATTAGTAGTAGTCTCATACAACTTCAAGGGTACACTAGATACATTAGAGAGAAGCTTAGGTAAGGAGTCTATCTCCATGTCTCTGCTAGGGTCCCACTACATAGAAGGCACTACATAAGCATAAAATACAACCATAAACATAATGCATAACCTAAGGTAGCCATAACGTAAGCATAGCCTACAATTGAAGCACAAAACAAAATCCTTACCTATCTCAAGTGTAGCTTGATGCAACCACTTGATTATGTCCTTAGCCATTCCTCACATGAACTCCACTTCATTTGAAGTTTCTACCCATGATTTCACATGAAACTTAGGGAAGGGAGCTTGCGCTGGTGGCTCAGGAACTACTATAAGCATAATAATCATCAAAAGGTTAGGATGATAACCAAAGATAAAAAATGAGATATAATGAAAATATTAGGGCATGAGCATACTTGGCTTCTCTCCTCTTCCTCCTCAAGGGTAATGATGAGAAATGTACTTGATATCACTTCATCAAACAAGACATCTAAATCATTAATGTCTACCTCAGGTGGTGAGAGTGCCTCCTTCACATGCCTTTGTTCCTCTTTTGTAGTAGCTTGGCCTACCATGACCTATTGCTTGCCTACAACCATAAAGCATGAAAAACAAATTAACACATGATATATCAACGTAGCCATAAAACCTTAAAATAACTAAGCATGGATAAAACTTACCTATGACTACCTACTATGATGACATAAGCCTAAACTTAATCCTCTTGGGGTAGGCTGGTCTAATGCTGGTGGTTCCTCCTCCATAGGCCTCTTGAGTTTCTACCTAGCTACTCCTTCAACCTCCACACATTGTCATCTAGCATCCTAGACACTAGTAGGAAACATGAGAGGCATATTTTCATCAATGCTATTAAGAGACTTGTACTATCAAATGTCAAGAGTCTTAGTGGTGATGGATAACATATCATCCATCCCCTTTGGTGGATTTTGCACCTACACCATTGGATAAATGTGCTTTATCCAAGACCTAGAAAGTTGGCTTAGGTCATGGGAAACCCATCGTCCATTCTTGTACACCACCAGAAACTTCACAAACCTATTTATATAGCTTGCAAAAAATGCACAGTGCATGTGGATTATCATAGAGGTGTTAGCACAGAGTCTAAGGATTTCCTCTTGAAGCTTAGTAGCCAAAGAAACTGCCTAGTTAAATCTTGTTTCCTCCATTAGGGTCTTCTTAAAGGTCCACCCCTATGCTATGTTGATGACTTTCTTTTATGATAATAGTTTGGGAAACACACAAGACCTAAACAAAAGATATGATTCATTTACATCAAGGTTCATGAAGCTATCCATTAAAATTCCAGAGTGGCCCATGTTGGCACCAAGCCACTCTAGAACGTCTTTGTGATGGCCCATTTCCCTTACTTTACTAGTGGGAACCATTGCCCCATTAGCAAGGACACCAAACAAGCCATGAAAGAGGCCATCACTATGTCCATGTTCACCTTCACATCTTGGATGATGGCGCTAAAATGACCAACCTTCTCATCAAAGGAGTCAATGACATGAAACATCTATGCAGCAAGAATGGAAGGGATAAGTGCCATAAATACACCAAGAAAACCTACATGATGGATGTTTAATTAAATGTACCTATGTGCTTATCCCTTTAGCTACTCCTATGCTAGTGTCACCTCACCAAACTTTAGGATGAGGTATCCTCAAGACATGTTCTTGAAAGTAGTATGGTGACATTAATTGAGGTGGAAGGCCCTACGAAGTAATAACCAAAGTCTAGCATCAACCTGAGCAATTTTATCAACTAGAAAAAGCAACAAAACACTTAAAGTTATAGCCATGAAACAATAGAAGTTATAGCCTTTACGCTTACCTTTCCTTATCTTCTTTGATGTGGTTTGAGTGGAGGTCCTAACTAAAAGGGTTTGACCCATGCTATCAACATCTACGCACTAGTTATGCATCGTCCCATCATCCTTGCATTTCTTGTATATGAGGTTGAATCTTGAGGCATATGAATCAAAGTCCCCTTTTAACTATTGATACACAATAGTTCTGATTGAAGGACTCTTGGTGAATTCATCCAAAGTAATTTGAGCCAATACCCAAATTTGATTGTTGATGATCAAACCTTGATCATTGACCTTGTACTAGCAAGAAATTTGTGAAACTAACGAAATTAGGAAAAGTAGTTAAGCCAAAACGTAAAAGCATTACAATAACCATGCTCAATCATGTAGATGATACATGGTGTTGGGTGGGTTCTAGAATGCATCAGAGTATTGTTAGCATTATATTGATTATACTTTGGCATCATTGAGATCTTTGTAAGGTAACATGGGCTTATGATGTTTGTTGGTCCCCTGTTATCTTAGGAGGCAGCTTGTTAGTAATGAATCTGATAATTAGGATAGGTGCTTGAGGCAATAGGGTATCCACTATAACACTAGCTACATCTATAGACAAGTGTGATCATAGCATCACACTAAAGTTCTTAAGGAGGTAGGTAAGGAATTTCCTTGCCCAAGACTAGAACCATAATGAGAGATTTCTTAAAGGCATGTCATGTGGCAAGGTGTTGGCCTTGGGATGACCAATGTAGCACAGGATACCCACCAACTCCATGATGATGAGGATGAGCCTCAAAAAGACCTTACATGAAGAATAGAAAAAATAGTGTGACCAACTAGAATTACTTAGCAAACTTGGAAAAACATCTAGTCAGAGGTAAAATTAGCCTTTAAGGTTCTAAGTTGTTTATCTAAATCAATTTAAGGAATTTAAAAGAAAACATTATTACAACTTTGTGTCACCTTACATTATGGAATTACCTAGCAGACTTGAAAACAACATCTAGTCAGAGGTGAAATAAAATTTTGTAAAAAGCTCTAAGGTGTTTATCTAACTTAGCTTAAGAAATTCCATAAAAGCATTATTACCATAACCAAAATATCATAGCCAAAATATTATAGCCAAGACTAAACCTTGGTCTAAGTTATGCATAAATCTAGAAAATAGAATCTAAATTATGCATAAATTTAGAAAAAGCAAGTATAAGTTTAGAAAAAAAAACATCTAAATTATGTAAAGCATGCATAAATTTGGAAAAAAACATCTAAACTATGCACAAATTTAGAAAAAGCATCATAAACATAGAAAAAAACCATGTAGCCATAGTAAAAGCTTTCTAAAAATAGAAAAATATTTTACTCTTCTTAAAAAACAAAATTAAGCATTATTTTTATATGTTGACAAAAGAAAAACATAAATTATACATATCAATCACTTCCATCTCCAAAGGGACAATTTGCAATAATTGCAATATTGCCTTATTTACACAACCATGACCAAAAACTTATCAAAAATTCATGAAAGCTCTAATTGTAGTGATTGCACCATGAAAAAAACCCTGAAATTACAAAAATTGCAACTATAACCTTTACAATAAAAAATACATAGTTTTTTTTTTACATTGAATATAGACAAATCAATAGAATAATCATAGCCATCATGATGAATTTCTTTTTCGCATAGTGTTAAGAAAAAATTTACCAAAAATTCGTTTGAGCTCCAAACAAAGTGATTCCACCATCATTTTAAAGCTTAAATTGAGCACTACACACCCATGTTTAAATAAAATGAAAAATCCTTGTCATTTATTTAGAATAAAATTCACCAATGTGGACAAAATTTTGAAAATGGCATAAACCTCCTTTCAACATAGGCTTGATAAAAAATTTATTTAAAGTCCAATTGGAGTGATTTCACCTTGGTTGGAAAGTTGAGGCCAAGACCTACTTAGCCATAGCCAAAAATAGTCAAAACCTCTACTATTTACTTAGAAAAAATTTATGAAATTACATAAAATTTTAAAAATGGCATATAGATCCTAATTGCACAACCATAGGAAAATAGCTATAATGCTATCAATTCAAAACCAAATTGAACAAAAAAAAATTCATTGAAAAGCTTAAACATGGGGATAAAAACTCATAAAATCCTATTTTAAAGATATGCATCCATTTTTTTAAGAAAAAAATACACAACATTACTTGCTTTTTCCATGTTAAAAGCTAGAAAGGTAAAACCCAACTTAACATAGCCAAAATAGTCAAAATGGTTAATACCCATTAGAAAGCACACCAAAAGAATGGGGTAGGAATTCATTAAAATTTAATTTTGATGAATAGTTTGGCCTAGATTTGAAAAAATAGACATACCCCAAAATTTTGGAAAAAAGCATGAAAACAACAAACTAGATTTTAAAAATCAAATCTATTAAGGAAAAAACAATGAAAAAACCATGGATATATGCAGAAATGGCCAAAATAAGAGGTGGGATTTCAACAAAATTTTGATTTACCTTCTTTATCAGCATAGATTTGAGAAATATGGCCCCACATATGGTAATAAAAATTCATGAAAACCATAGAAAATAACTAGAAACAAAAACAAAAATAGGTGGAATTGCCTACCTCAAAGTGGTGAAGGATGAGGCCTAAATGGAGATAGTCATAGGAACCTCTGATAGCTCCCTAGAGCACTCATGCATATTCTAAATCATAGGGTTCTAACTCTTTTCCCCTTGTTGCTTAGGTGCCATGGCAAGCTCACCACTGGGTATGACTGAGATTAGGAGAAGATGGAAGTTCTACACTAGCTATGAGAAGGATGGAAGGCTTCCACATTGAAAATTAGTTGCTTCTACCACAAGAATCTCTACCAAGGATTTCCTCCAATGTACATTTTTCAAGATGAAAATTATTATTGAAAACTTGCAAAATTCAACCATATAAATTACATCTAAATCTAAATGCATAACTTGAAACCCCAGTTAGTAATTTAGTGCACCATAACTCCAAGTGCACTAAAGTGGAAGGGTGGAAAGTCTCTTCAATGCTGAGTTTGGATGAGAAAAAACTTCAATTTTCAAAATTTTAAATTCTTAGATGGTGAGCCCTAGCTTGGGCCTTCTCTCATAACGAAAAACTTGCATCAACACTAAGCTTTTTTAAAATTTTGACACTTGGAACCCTATTGCAACCTTAAATCCCATGCATCCACAATAAGGATGCCATGCCTAGCATAGATACATGTCTCTCATTTCACAAAATCATTAAAATAAAACTATTCTACCCTTTTTAATAACCAAAACCTTCCTATTTCAACCCTGGGATCCCAAAAGTGGATGAGACATGTACGAAGTTAAACACCATGGGTTTCCACATTGGGGAAACAATGCCTAGCATATAAGAGGAGGGGTAACACCTATCAGTACCCCCTAGTACCCATCTAGCCCAAGTTTGATTCCAAAGTGGGCCTTGCATGACCTAGAATCCCTTCAAGCATCTCCAACAACCCCAAAACCTCATCAAACTAAGTCAAAATTGGCCGAAACCTTGGGATTTGGTGTTTCAATGCTAGGGGAAGCTTCATCCACACTAAGCATCTCACCCTTAGCATGGATGGATGGGGGAAGCCAAAATGACCTAAATTAACTACCTAGTAGCCATTTCTCAAAGCTTAGTAACTCCTAGACCCTGTTGGAACCCTTTAGAGCTTCCAAAAGACCCAAATGTGGTCAAATATGGCACAAAACTACCATCCCCCTCTCATCCATGCTAGGGCCATCATGCCTAGCATAGAATAAAGGGTGGAGATTACATGAGGCACTTAGAAACCCCCAAGCTAGTAAATCTTGACACCCAGCATTGACTGTTAGCATTGACAACCCAGGAGGATGATATGCATGATCGATTGGATATCTAGCTTAGATCTAAATTTCTTGATTGGAGGAAGCCTCTTGCATGCTGAGCATCCTAGTTCTAGCATTGATGGAAGGGGAAAGCTAAAACTATTAAAATTTTTATGCAGTTTAACTTTCAAAAGTAATCCCATCCTTCTGGAATCCACCAAACTTTCAAAAGTAACCACTGATGATTAAAAATACTTTCCCCCATGATTTTCTACATTGATCCTTCCACCCTCACCATGGATGAAAGGGAGGAAGCCTAAAAATCCTTTCATAGCCTTCAAAATGGGAAACAATGGGAAAAGGCTTTAGAACATGCTTTTGGCCTTTATAGGCCTCTGGAATGCCCAATTTTGATGGATCTAATCCTACGTTGCCTTGGGAAGGTCTCAAGACCTCAATTTTGGACCTCTAAGCATCCCAAAACCTATTTTTCATGGTTTCCATGCTAAGGATCCCTATTTCCATGCTAAGCCTAGCATGGAAGCTTCAAAACACTTGATTTTTGGGTCCAAACACCCCAAAAATAATCCTAATTGATGCTCGAACTCACCTAATAGCCTTATAGCCTTCTTGCTAAGGCCTAAAACTAGTAAAACCTAACCATTTTTTGACCTATGTTAGCCAAATTTTACCATATATAACTTGTTTTTCTTGATTTTTGCCTGGTATTTTGGCTTGTTCTTGAACTTGTGTTGTAATGTTCATCTTGTTGACCTTCTACAACCTTTATATAGCCTTATGTATTCTTTATTTTCCTTATTTGCCTATGTTGGATCTTTAAATGGTATCAAATAGTGGGATTTGACCTTCCCTAACCACTATTTGACACCCTGTGACCATGGCCTGCTAAGGCCTTAAACTAGCATCATAGTTTGCTAGGACTTTAAACTAGTCATATGGCCCACTAAGGCGTAAAACTACCAACATTGTGGCCTTTACTAACCATTTGTAGCCTTATTTCTTATATCTCCTCTTCATTTAACCCTTGTTGGCCTCTATTGCCCTTTGTCGAATTGTCCTTACCTCATTGATGACCTAGGTTACCTTGTTTGCATTAGATTTGCATGTGTTTGCATAATTTTATAGCATTTTAGCATTATTTATTTACTTTTACCCAAGTGTCACCAAATATACTTTTTCTTGATATGCAAGATCAAAGTATGAGTATCTAGGAGCAAATCAGTTTTCCTTTGTATCTACATGGACCTCATAGTGATGTTGAATGATTTATTGACCCTAATTGCCTAGATCTTAAGCATGAGAGTCTTATAGACCACATACCCTTAATAGAGAAACCTATAGAATAGCTTAAAAACCTAGTTAAAATCTTTAACTTAGAATTAGGTGACATAACTGAAGACTCTCTAGTTGAGGCTGTTGTCACAACGCACAGTGGTAAGGAGAAAATCCTTAAACTAAGTTCATTAGAACTTCAATATGCTCAAGACATTACCAAGGTCTTAAAAAGAAAAATTAAGGCCTTTTTTTGGTTATATAAGACATTCTAGGCCTAGATCCATGTTTAGTCTAGCACAACATCATATCAAACCCTAGCATTAGGCCAGTTAAGCAAAAACTACGTAAGATTAGACCTCATTTGGCCTTAGCAATTTGTAATGAGATCTCAAAGGTCTATCAAGATAGTTTCATTAGGGCTATTGACTATGTAGAATGGGTGTCCAACATAGTGGTAGTTCCTAATAAAAATGGGAGTATCTATATTTGCATTGATTTTTGAGACCTAAATAAAGTGACTATCAAAGATGACTTCTCTTTACCTTGTATTAATCAACTTGTCAATACCATGGCTAGACATGCCTTGTTGTTCTTTATGAATGGATTATTGAGATCTAACTAGAGTAGGATTAACCCAGAGCACCAACTTAGCATGACCTTCATGATCCCATGGAGGACCTTATGCTATACGATTATGCCATTTGGTCTTAAGAATGCTTGAGTAACCTATCAATAAGCCATGACCTATATATTCAATGATTACATGTTAAGTTTGCTTAATGATTATGTAGATGATATTAAAGTTAGTCCAAAGTGGCCAACAACCATGCTAATGATCGAGACCTTGTCCTTAAATAATGCCTTAAGTATGATCTTAGGCTCAATCCTAAGAAATAAGTCTTTGGTGTCAAGACTAGAAAGATACTAGGCTTTGTAGTCTCTAAAGTAGGGATACATGTTGATCCTGATAAGGTTAAGGCCATAGCTAAATTAGTAGTGCCTACCAACCTTAAGGAGCTTCTAGTGTTGCAAAGAAGATTGTAATTTATTTGCAAGTTTATCACCAGGCTTATGGATAAGTTACAACCCATGTAACACTTGCTTAAGAAAGGAGTTTACTATGAGTGGATGACTCAATTCCAAAAGGCCTTTGAAAACCTTAAGCAAGAGTTGACACACAAGTGTCAATAGTCTATTTTCCAGAACAAGGTAAATAGTTTTACATTTTATCTTTCCATCTATGATACATCCATTGCCTCTCTACTTTGTCAAAAATGTGATGATGGACCAGAGATACCATTGTGTTATCTTAGCCATGCATTTGTTGCCCATGAGACTTGATACACTAAAGTTGAGAAGTATTGTCTAGAACTAGTCTTCTCTTTGAAGAAGTGAAAACACTATCTCTTTAGAAGCCAAGTCAATGTCATTTGCAAAGATACTGTACTTAGAGCCATATTGATCAATATTTATGAGAGTATTTGTATAGCTCGATGGAAGGCAATAACCATGGAGTTTGACCTTCATTATGTCTCTCAATCCTCAATGAAAGGTCAAGCTATAGTTGTACATCTTACAGTTTCACCTATTGATGACAAAGCAACCACAGATCCTAAGTTCCTGATGAACACATTAACATTGTTAGCCAAGTACTTGAAGGATATGAGGTGGTCATGCACTTGGATGAAGCTTCAACTACCCATGGGTCTAATGCCACTACCATCATAACATTTCCATCTAGTGAAATCCAATCCTTTGCCTATTGTTTTGAGTTCCCATGTACCAACAACATAGTAGAGTACAAGGGTTTGATCAAAGGAATGATAGTAGCTTGTGACCTAGGAATTAGATGCTTAGTGATCAAAGGTGATTTACAACTCGTGGTTAACTAGGTAACCAAAGTCTATGCATGTAAAGACAAACACTTACAATCATACTGTGACCTAGGAAAGTATTTATTACAATAATTCAAAGATGTTGATATCCAACACATACCCCAAAATGAGAATTTCATATCCAATGCAATTGCAACATTAGCCCTTGGTGTGACATTAGATATGTTTAGTAAGCTATCCACCATAGTGAATTGTGCTACTTCCATCACGCAGAACACTGAGGATGCCTTTGTGGCTATCATTCATACTACTCTTGCTAAGGAGTGGTATGACAATATCAAATTTTACCTTATACATGGTGAATCCTCACAAGGCCTAAGTACTACTCAAAAGGACATTGTCCACAAGCGATTGAAGGAATATGTCATTTTAGGTAATAACACATTATGTTGACAATCCTATGATGGCATAATCCTAAAGTGCTTAGGTAGAACCGAACCTAGAATAGTCTTAGAGGAGGTTCATAAGGGCATTTATGGAGGACATATATGAACAATAGCTATGGACATATAGATTAGATGGTTAGGCTATTATTGGCCCCATATGGAAAATGACTACCTATAGAAGGTTAAGCAGTGTAACACATGCCAATTAATTAGCAACCTTATACAGGTATTAATAACTAAGTTGCATACCACTTAAATAACATGGTCATTTCAATGATGGGGGTAGGATATCATTAGGACCATAATGCCTAAGTCTTCCACAGGGCATAGCTTCATCATCATTGCAAATGAATACTTTACAAAGTGGGTTGAGGCTATTTTTCTAGGGAAGACTACATTTGAGCAAGTTTGCAAGTTTATCCTAAATAACATCATAGCCTATTTTGGCATACCCATGACCATAGTTATGAACAATGGACCATAATTTAGTAGCCATGAAACAAAAGATTTCTATCACAACCTAGGCATTAAGAGTTATTTCTCATTGCCCTATTACTATCAAGCCAATGGATAAGAAAAATTAAGCAACAAGGCCATCATCAACTTGCTCAAAAAGATGCTCAACAATAGCAAATGTAAGTGGCATGAGTGGCTTGTTCATGTACTATGGGCATACAAAAAAACCTATCACACGACAACTAGTATGACCTCTTAGAGCTTAGTTTATGGTTCTTAAGTTGTTTTACCTCTTAAGTTGCATGTTCCATCACTCTGAGTAGCCTTGATTGACTTCATTAATGACAAGTAGAATAAGGAGTTGTGGATAGTAACCTTGGACTTGATGTAGGAACAACGTATGCAAGCACTTTTACACATTGAGCATTATCAAGAGACGAAGATGTGGTAGCATCACCATGACTTAACCATGCACAAGATTAATAAGGGTAACCTTATCATCAAGGCCATCTGTAAGCACACAGACAAATTCTTAGCCAACTAGAAAGGGTCCTTTCTTGTCACCAGATCTTTTGAGAATAGTGCATTCAGAATAGTCGACATGGATGAGAATGAGCTGACCAATCCAATCAACCATTCCTATCTAAAGCCATACCACACATAGTCAAAAATAATTAGCAACAAAGCCTACTTTCAATGGTTTTCTCTAACCTTAAATTAGCAACATGGCCTACCAGGGCCTTAAATTGGTACCATGGCTTGCCACAACCTTAAACTACCAACTTTGGTGATCTGGATAGCCTAATTCACATGTTGCTTGTGTGCATTGTAGCATTGTAATATGTATAAGTGTTTTGTATTCTTTGTCAGTGCCTCTCATGTCAATCCTCCAAACACCAATAAAAAGGGGCCATTGAAACACCACAAAAGTTTGCATGTTATAGCCAATTTTCATCATGTAGCTTTAACCCCATGAAACCTAAGGTAAAACTCCATTGTAAATGTGAAGATTGTAATCCACAATTGGAAATTTCAAATATTCCATACCTTTGGGGCTTAAAGATGCCTCATAAATGGTCAAAGCCTCATTCCCCAAGTGAAAAAAATTACCTAGTATCTATATTTGGGCATTCGGGGTTGGGGGGGGGGAGAGAGAGAGAGAGAGAGAGAGAGAGAGAGAGAGAGAGAGATCAAAATGCCTTTCATAATGCCAAAAAAGTTCATTTGATGGGTTTTATGGGGGCTATACACTTTTCTACATTGTAAACACATGCAAGGGGGTTAATCTCACCTACTCCTAATGTGGACGGATGGGGGGTTTTTGAAAGTTTTTACCTTTAGCATGGAGACTACAAGCATAGCCTTGAAACCTTTCCCCCTTAGATTGGAAGTTTTCCCCCCAACATGGAGTCTTCACCCCTAGCATCGAAAATTGCATCCCCCCCCCCCCCCCCCCCAAGTGTGGAAGCCACAAAAGCCAAAATTCATCACTTCATGCACATCAATGTTGACCAACCACTTCAATGAGCATGATGAAGAGCTTAGCATGGAAGATTCATCTTTAATGTGAAAGGTGTAACCCAATTACTATTTATAGTAAACTAAATGGCCATGGGGGAAGCACTTACTATGTATAGTAACCCTCAAATTTGGATAACCATCTCAGCTGAATTTGGTAGCCAATTTGTAGCCATTTTGCGGTCCCATTCATGGCCCAAAATGTATAAAAGCTAGCCTCAAAGAACATTTATATTTTCCATAATCTAGAGACAGTTCAACAATTTTTTGGCATGGTTTAGTAATTTTTACACAAGCAAAGATTTTTAGTTCAGTAGTTAAAAAAGTTTTCTATGATTCCACACTGGGGCATTCTCAAGCACTCAAGAGTTCTTATAATCTCCCATGTTTGCATTCTCTTGAATCTTAGCATGGAAGCATTATAGCCTTGAGACTTGTGGATTTTGGGTCTCAATGCTACATTTCTAGGATTTCCAACCCCCAACATAGAGCACTTTGGTAACCATATTTTCCACTTTTCTCACCTCCCATCATAGCTAGGATTATAGATTTGAGATTGCAATGTAAAAGGTTTGAGAGCATCGAGAGTGCAAAGACATTGGGATTGTGGAGTTGACTACATCAACTTCAGTAGATCCTAAACTCCCATCCAAGTGAACCCCCTGCTACTCATTTAGGCATCATTTATACACATTTCTCTAAATTATTCTTTATTTTTACTCAATAAATTTTTAAGTTTTGGATTTTGTGTGCAAGATATATTTGTTTATATTCTATGCATTATTCAAATTTGTTATTTTTTTTTTGCATTTCATTTCATTACATTGTTTTGCAAACCTCCCACATCCCTGGTTAATCTAGCAAATCGACCTATATGCCCCGAATCTCATTTTTTATGCGGATGCCTTGGGAATTCGTGGGTTAAGAAACTACTGTGCACCAGATCTCCTTCAATTTTTTCTGGTGATCAAATTTTCTAGTTGCAACAACCTTGTAAGGTTCTAATAAGCTTAGAATATGGTTTCCAAGATCCTACAACCTTTACAACTTAAGCTTTACTTTAGAGTGTTGTGGTGCTTCACCAACACACAATCCCATAGGACTTCGACAAGCTCAAGCAAGATGCCTTCCCACAAGAAGTACATCAACCCCATAGGGCAACAATAGAGAACAAAATCATAAGCAAAGAATGCAACTAAGTTTGTTAATCCTTGCACTTTGAGGTATAGCTCACTTTGACCAATTACAATGAGGAACAAAAATGATTGCTTGATGAATACAATGAAAGTACATAATACTTGCTCATTTCCCAATGAGAATGAAGTCTTCTTATAGCCAATATGTTTCTAAAATCACCTCAGAATTTGTGCAATAGCTAGTAAATATCTTCTCTAAGATAGAGACATCTTTTTACAATGGACTTTTATTCTAGAAAGACATCTTCTTCAAGACTGAGACATCTTTCTATAATGGACCTTCATTCTACAAAGACATCTTCTTTTTATGAAAAACATCTTTTTGTTGAGAAAGACATCTACTATTTTCTAAAGACATCTTTTCCTATGCTACCTTCAATTCTGCCAAGACATCTTCTATTCCTTGGAGATGTCTTCACTTGATGGTAGATGTCCATGATTTCTACAAGATGTCTCCTTTGAAAATAATTCTTCAATGCAAAGGCTTCCTTCTAAGCTTTGAAGTCTTTTCTCCTTGTCCATGTTCTTGAGCTTCCACATGCCTTCTTGTCTTAATCCAAGTTCTACAATGCAACATTCACACAAACACACAAACATCCTTGTGCTTCATTTTTCTTAATGTTTTGACATATCAAAAGGTCAACATCATTCTCCTTGAAACATTTTTCAATTTCAAGGAAGATGAGTTTTGGTAGTTTGACTAGGAATTTTCTTAGGGCAACACATGCCTAGGTGGAGAAGGTTGTGACCTTACTAGGCTTCATCATTATATTGAGGTGATAGGCTATAATCTTAAAATATGCTCATTTTAGCTCAATGAGGGTGTCATCCTCCTTGTAGTTCATTCCATAGCATCACTAAACCCACTCTTTTTTAGCCTTTAGATCCACTTAGATAGAGATCTTTATCAACTTTGCCCCAATGTTGGACAATCTGAGAGCTTTTGCAATGACCTCAACCAAGTAGAAGATGGTGATGTCCTTTATTTTAATAGTGGTAGGTCCTTTTTGGTTATTCTAAAGAAGGTAGATTTCTCCCATGTATCATTTCCCATTATTGAAGAGAATGGATTACAATGGAGATCCTTGAAGTTGTGTTTGAACCTCTTCTAGTGCAAGCTCCAAGAATGATCCTAACTTCAGCTCTTGCATGATGAACCTTTAAATCTCCTTAGTACAAACCTTTTTCAAGTAGGCTTTCATGAGTGTGACCTTAAAATTAGGTCTCAGCCTTTTTGTTCTAGGTTAATGTTTATATCATGTTCACAAGTAGTTGTAAGTGTACAACATTCAATTTGAACTAAAAGTTTAGGTAACTTTTCATACACTAACTCATAATGAGAATAGCCTATAGAAAGTTTCCACATTGAATGATATGCCCAAAGGGCATCATTAAGTTTGGTACTCTAATCATTTCTATATCTACTAATAGTTCACATTTGAATTCTTCTAATTTTCTTGTTGGTAACCTCTGCTTGATCATTAGCTTGGGGATGATAGGATGTTGTGAGTTTATGTTGCACCTCCAAACATTGCATTAAAATTAGAACATGTGAAATGTGTTCTATTATTTGAAATTAGTGCTCTAGGCACACTAAACCTATTTTTTGCCTATTTTTTAAAAATTAGATTTTAGTTGTAGATATATAATCAAAATAGTGCAACTTTAGTCCACTTGATACAATAGTCAATAGTAACTATAATGTAGGCTTTTTCATTAGACATGGAAGTAATGGATCCGATGAAATTAATTTCAGAAAAGGCCAAAAGGCTCTAGTAATTGAATCCACTATTGGGATCCCTTCATTTGAATGGTCATTTCTCCATCTCATTGACATCTTTCGTACAAACAAGAAAAATAAAGAGCATTGCTAAAAATTATATCTTTATGGCTATCCTCCTTCTTGTGTAGTGGCCCACATAAGGACCTTTATGAGGATCTTGGAGAGATCTTAACTAATCTACATCAAGTATACACCATCATATTAGGCCATCAACACAAATCTTGTAGATGTTGCCTTTAATTTCCATGTAATGTTTGACCTGGTGAAGAAAATGTTATTTCTTTCTATGATCCCATTCCATAGAAGTCTCCTATGTGAGTTGGTATGAGAGGAACTCATCATACTAGTCTGTGACTCATGATTCATGAACTTCAATGGACTTACAACAGAAGACTTCATTTTGGAATTGATAAGATAAAGGTTCTTCCTTATCATTGCTATCCCATCTTAATTGAGATCAATGAACTAAAACTACATTCTTGTTACCTTTTCTATCCACCATGATGAGATAAAATTCTTGTAAGATTACCAACAACCATATAACATGAGGCTTACCACTAGTTTGTTCATAAGGAAGTGGATTGCACTATGGTCCATATGCATGAAGATTGGATATTCAAGCACATAGTGCCTGAATTTTTCTAAGGCATATACACTGCTACCATGAGTTCTTTTTTAGTAGTGGTGTAGTTGACCTATGCACTCACAAAGCTTCTTCTTGCACAATGGATATAATATGGACATTTTTTATAATAATTAATGTAAGAAGTACTCCCAATACATAGTTAGATAGGTTTTTCATGATATGAAATGATTTGGACCAATCTGGAGCACATAGAATTGGAGTTTCTATGAGCTTCTTCTTTTGTTCACATTCCTTGGTCCATTCAAAGACTACATCTTTCTTAGTGAGTTCTACTAATGGTTTGACTATTTTAGAGAAATTTTTTATGAAGCATCAATAGTAACTTGTATTGTGGATAGTTGAACTTAGAAAGGGTAGGGGGGATGAATAAGTTTGCCAAATAAAAATTCTTTAACATAGATCACACACCAATTTTAATATGGTTCCCTAACTTGGGTAGCCCATAATTGGAGGGTAGTTTGCAAGAACACCTCTAAACTTTGTTGCTCTCAAAATGTGGTTGAAGGGTCCACACCTTATATAGTCATCAAGCTCCACTCTAGAGTGTTGTGTTGCAACACTAGCCACTCAACCATACAAGGTCCTGTCAAGCTTGAAATGTGATTTTCAAGCTTCCATAACCTTTACACTCTTGAGCTCCACATTGGAGTGTTGTACTATAGCACCAACAACTCAATCCCATAAGATCTCAACAAGCTCAAGTAAGATGCCTTCTTGCAAGAAGCACATCAACCCCATAGGGCAACAAGAGAACAATAATTACAAGGAATGAATGCAACTAGCTTTTCTAATCCTTGCACTTTGAGGTACAACACACTTTATAATTCCAAGTGATAATATAATGAGAAGAAATAGAGAATATAATAATTACAGAATGATAGTACAATGATGACACACAAGATTGCACTTTTTCCAATGCATATGAAGTCTTCTTATAGCTATTATATTTCTAAATCCATCTTAGAACTCATGCAACAACTAGCCAACATTCATTAATGATCATGAAAGATGTATTCTTCATGCTTGAGACATATTTCTATATTTTCCTTCAATTTTGGAAATATTTCTTTGTCTAGGAAAGATGTCTTTCTATGAAGGTGTCTTTGTTTGGTCAAAGATGTCTTTCTAAAATTGGCTTGTATTCTAGGAAGACATCTTTGTTTGATGAAAGATATCTTTTGCTGACGAAAGATGTTTACTATTTTGTAGAGATATCTTTGACTATGCTACCTATTAGAAAGATGTCTTTGGTATGGGAAAGACGTCTCTTCTGCAGGGGCTAAAAATGAAACTCCTCGCTTTGATGTTGGGAGCCTCAAAATGTCTCCAAAAAAGTCCCCATAGATTTTATAGCATGCTAGACTCATAAAAATGAGCCAAAAACACTTTGAAACATGCCAAAAAATCTAGGAATCTTCCTCAATAAAAATATATACATTTTTCTTGAATTCTTCATATTCGTTCATGCTCCCTTAAGTCCTTATGATCCCAAATTTTCTTGTGAGTCCTTGAGTTATTTACTCTTGCTCTTGTAAATAAAACAAACATACAAACATCCTTGTACTCCTTTTTCCTTAATGTTTTGACATACCAAAAGGTTAATAATTTTCCCCTTTTTGGAAATGTCCAAAACTTAAGAAAATGGATGAGTATAATCATGAACCATAAAATATAGCAATATAGCTACTCATCACTTCTCCGCCTTTTTGGCTATGAACAAAAGGAAAAAAAATTGGAACAATCAAGATAGATAAATGACTTGTTCTTAGAACAGAAACACCATAAACACTCTCTCCTTTTGTGTATAGCATCAAAAAGAAGGGGATCATGAAAAGGATCATCCAAATAGCTACAAAATTATTCCATGAGATAAATATCGAGTGATAATCCCATAGAGATATACATTTCTTAGCATTATTCTCATAGAGCTAATGATGTCAAATCAAATAAGAGCTACTCCTTATTGAAGTCCAAATTTCATGCATTTAGGATCATGTAACCTATCTTTGTAAATCAATAAGCCATTAGTATCTTTGTAAGGAATATTTTAGTCCTTTTGTAAGATGGGAAGTAGGAGTTTGAATCCTATTTTGACATTGGTGGTCTACTCTATGCCTCAACCCCACTATCTACCTCTATGTTCCAATCACACCAATCATAGTCTTCTGTGCCCTTTGTGAAAACTACAACATTTCCACAACCTAAATCTTCATTGGTGGTAGGTAGCCACCAAATGCTATCAGCACAATAGAATGTAGGGCCTTCTACCTCCCTTCCCTTTATTATTCCCTCAAAATTTGTTCATTTTTCATAGCTAGTATCTATGACACCCACACTACCATATGTGCATACTATGCCCACATCGTAGCCACAAACAAGCCTTGTTCCCATTGTCCCTTCTATGTTAGTCCCACCACCAACAATAGCTCCAACCTCAACCATGTGGTGGGCAAAAAAATCTTTCCATACTATTCAATTGTTCTAGATGCCACCGTATATGCAGCTGCAAATGTACCAAGCATCACATATGGCATAATTTACTATTGGGCTATGGGCCACTTCGACGACACTACCAATGGGAGTTGCTTTGGTGGCACCACCAACGGGGCTAGTAGTTGCTCCAATGGCACCACTAATGGGAGCCGCTCTGATAGCACCCCCATCGGGGTTGGTAGTTGCGTCGATAACACCACTAATGTTAGCCACTTTGATAGCATCAAGTGTTCTAGCTCATCCAAACCCTCACTAAAGAGGTCAAGCAGCTTAAAGCTATCGACTCTGAAACAATCCACATAATGGACTTCTATCAAGATGATCCTATTAACCTTGCCATTCCTTTGCTCACATTGCCTCCTAGAATCCAGCTTTCCCAATTTATGAAATACAATAGAGAAGGTGACCCAAATGCCCACCTAGTCACTTTTTGTTTCGAGTCCTTGTTATTGCAACCATGGCCACATGCAGTCATCCGTGTCTTCACCATGTCTTTGACCAGCAAAGCTTTAGATTGGTATCACATGCTTCCTTGTGCTTCCATTTCAACTTTGGAGGAGTTTCTAAGTCAATTCGTAACCCACTTCAAGTATAACTTGAAGTTGGAAGCCACTCTAGACCAGCTCATGAATGTCAAGTAAGAAGCACTAGAACCTGTGCAAAAATTCATACAATGTTGGAGTGCCTCTCTAAATGAGATTCGTGAGTCCATTGCTAAAACCCACTTACTAGCCATTTTTAAGAGCACTATAAATGATTTCATTAAATACAAGCTATATTATTTAGGCCCATGCTCCCTTAGCCAAGCCTTTGCTCAAACAAAGAGCATATAGGATGCGACAGAGGCTAGCAAGGACCTAACTTATATAGCTTAAAATAATGCACATGCAAAGAGAGATAAAGAAAATGGGAAAGCCACGACAACCACTATGGTGGCTATGGCTGATGATGCCAAGCCCAACAACAACAAACAGGTGGTTAAGGCACCTAAGGCCCCCACCACTACTAATAAAATGTCAAGCTCTAGCAACACAGGAAACAACCAACCCACATCATCAATAGCCATGGGGCAACCTCCACTAAGGCCAAAATTTGAGTGCAAGGATCACTCAAAATATACCCCTTTGCTGATCAAGCCATCAAAACTTTTGGATCAACTGCTTAGTGTTGGGCGTATTCAACATAAGAAAATTTTAGAGGATGCTTGTAAACGTCACGAGAGGTACTACAAGATCCTTTGAGACCCCTCTGTGACTATGCCTAATGAGCCCGCAGTGCCCAAAAATTTTAGACTAGATTGATTCTACAACTACCATTAGTTGCATGGCCATGACACAGATTACTGCCTAGCATCGAAAGATGATATCCAACACATGATCGACCAAGGCAAGCTAGTCCTTGATGACAGTAATCCTATTTGGCTAGAGAACCAGTCCATGAATGTTTATAAAGATCCATTAAATACAAGTGGTGTAGGATATACCATTAATGCTATCAGCGTTGATGATGATGTAGAGGCAACATAGGAACTGTTTGTAGTTCGTGTACCCTCCGATGGCGTTGAAGCCTCGATGTCAATTAGGCCACATGTCCCCTTTGTCATCAAGGTCCCATCTCGAGCACCTACAACAACTTTCATGGTTAGGGCCTCGTAGCATGTTGTGGCAACAACCCAAGCACCTTTTTTTATAAGGGTGCCAAAACATACAATTCCTTCATCTACCCAGAATTCAGTGGTTACGACTGCATCACAACTTTCTCACTCGAAAAGATGTGATGAGCATCTAGCTAACAAGATGGCTAGAGAACACACTAAACTAGGCCCCCCTAAGCCCACTCCCTTATTGATAGTTCCCATAGTGCCATCGTCTAAATCTAAGATAGACATGCATGCGCAACAAAAAATCCCCAAGGCTCAAAAGCTTGCTTCTCAACCAAAAGCCAAGTCTCCTTCTCCTTAAGAAATCTGTCTCTTAGGGTGTGTGGAGGAAATAAAGACCACCAAACAACCAGATGGTGGATAAGATTTTCTAGATGCACTCGCACAGATCAAGTAGGCTCTAAAATAGAAGAATATAACTTTGAGCCTATACAATTTAATAATGACTTCTTCTATGCATCATGAAGCTCTAGTTCACATGTTGGCATCCATTCCTGTTAAGGAAGACATGCCAATAGAGGTAAAGGCCATCCATTATGTAATTCTTCTACCAATGACTAAAGAACCATGGCCAACACTCTTAACTTTTCACAATGAAGCCATTAAAGCTGACCTCAAAAAATGTTAAGGAACTACTACACCCATGTTCATAACAATTCATGTAGGTCAGTACAAGATTCGCAAAGTGCACGTTGATGATGGGGCCACAACCAATGTTATCCCATTCCTTATTGTCGATAACCTTGACCTGGTGGACCAAATCAGGCCAACAACAACCACCTTCTTAAAGTCCTTTAATGGGACATGCGTAGTGATCAAGGGAATAATCACAATTGATTTTATGGTAAGGAAGTAATTCCCCACTAATGCATAGTTCATCATAGTTGAGGAGATGTCCAAATTCAATTTAATCCTAGGGAGATCTTGGTTAGCCCAACTATGGGCTATCTCTTCACCAATTCACCAAGAGATCCACTTACCTTATGCAAGTGGAGAAGTGGTGATCTTTGGTGATGACATAGTCCCTTGGGCTATCAATAATGTAGACACTGAGCAAGGGTTGGAGGTAGAAGTCTCTGAAGATGCACCACCTATTTGTAATGAAAGCTAATGTTGTTCAGTGAATTAATCAAGCAACACGAATGATCCCTCTTTGGAAGCTCTATGGGTAGAATTTCCTTTTTCAATGGTAGATGATAGCCTAGAAGAGTATCGCCTTAAGTCTTCTAGGCCTTATGCATCACCTAACCCACATCGGGTTAGGAAACATATATGTGATTAGGGCATGTCCCTAACTTGTTCCCTTAACTTGTCTTTAGTTATTTTGTCTGTATAGTTGTAATTTGTGTTATGTTCATTTCTTGTATTAATTATGCTTTTGTTTCTTCACTTAAAAAAAACAAAAAAGAACTAAAACAAAAAACTAAAAAACTAAAAAAAAAACACCAAAAACAACAAAACAAAAAAAGAGAAAGAAGAAGAAGAAAAAAATAAGTAGGGCCAAAAATGGCCTTAAACTACAACATGGCCCAAAATGGCCTTAAACTATCACACGGCTTGCCAAGGCTTAAAACTGGCAGCCAACTCTCTCTTATAGGTAGTCATGGCCTAAAATGGCCGTAAGCTAGTGGTGGCCCGAAATCGCCTTAAACTACACCATGGCCCGAAATGGCTTAAAACTAGAAATGGTCTACAATGGCCTTAAACTAGTGTATGAGGCCTGAAATGGCCTCAAACTATTGCATGGCCCTCCAAGGCCTAAAACTGGCAATCAACTTTGTTTCACGGTAAGTGTGGCCCACAATGGCCTTAAACTAGTAATGGCCTGTAATGGCCTTAAATTAGCATATGGGGGCCCAAAAGGGGCCTAATTTCTTCTATATATATATATATATATAAACTAGAAAAGTCTAAAGGGAGATTAATTAAAATATAGGTTAAAATGACACCACTAGATATCAATACATAAATAAAATAAATATCATGATTTTCATTAAATTGTAAAAAAAATACATAGTTCGGGGATACATCCCCATCAAAAAATGCAAAATTTCCCAATAATAGGGCTACATCTCTAACATTTTAATGTATTGAGGGAAGGCTAAGGCTCTTCTCCTCCATCTTTATCTACTTCTTTGCTAGGTCCTACATTTCCACCTAGATTCTGCACAAATGAAAATAAAATGATAAATTAGTCAATAAAAAGGATAAAATGTGAAAATACATAGCAATATAAAGTAAATTTAACTAACCTAAGATGGACTCGCATCTATATCTGGGGGCATCCTATTGAGGCTAGACTCCAAGCATCGGAGGATTTCCTCCTCTGTCATATTTGCCCAATCCTCCTCTCCTAAGTCAATGCCTACTAGGGTCTTCCCCTTCTCCACAGTCATCCATACATGTAGCCCTGGAGAAAAGGTAGTAGATGCAACTTCTCTAGAAGGCATAGCAATTTCCCTTTCAGGGGACTCACTAGCCACCAAGTGTTTAGCAAACCTATCATAAGCCTATGTCACATTGATAGCATCAAGGAACAAATTCATCTTGGTATTTCTTGCGATAGGCTGCATGTTTCATTTTATATTAATACTTGTGGTTCTTTTGAGTTTGTCCCCATTCATACACTTTAGTACTGTAATCCTTCCAGTCTTGGTTCTTTTGAGCCAATAGGTCCATCTACAAGTGTTTCTTAATAACTTCATGTGTAGCCTCATTTTTAACTTGATGGTCGACCAATATCTACCATAGTCAATTATAGCCATACACTAGCTACCGTTTGATTTATCACGGGCAATCTAGAAGTTGTACCACGATTGTAGGTCTTTCAATTCAGCTGCCTAGCTTGCCTTCTCTTTTTTGAGTTTTTATACTCATTTCCAAAGGTCTTCATTTATGCGGCTACACCCCCACAGTGATCGTGCCGAGTGTAGTGTGGATTTGCTTGCCTCATCTTATATATGATGAGGCACCTCCTCTACCTCAAGAGGGAGCTTAGGTACAACATCAACTTCAATTGCTCTTCGCAGGTCCCATTTAAGTCATGAGTCTATTACATCAAAGAGAGAAAATGTTAGTTATAAGACAAAGGTGAAAAAAAAAACATAACAGTCCAAATATACCTATCTTAGGATCTATTTGCCTTAAACAATCAATCATATCATCCACTATGCCTTGCATGAAGGCAAACTTATCTCGGGTTTCTGCCCATGGTTGTGAGTGGAAAGTGGATAAAGATTCAGGACATTTAGTGATAGCATCACCTGCTGCAACATAAAAAGTGTTAAAATTGACAAAGAAAAAAATGAAAGAAAAGAAAAGAGAAGAGGGAAAGAGAGAAGAGGGAAAGAAAGAGCATAATGTAAATGTTAGTGCAAAGCTCCTACCCTGCAAACCCTCAGGGGTGAGAGTGGGGAGATTGCCCATCTACACATCTTCAAACAAACAATCAAACTCACCATTCTTGAATTGTAGCCCTTCCTCTTTAAGCTACCTCAAGATGTTAGCAACATCTTCATTTGCTATGCATCCCTTAGGCTAAGGGACATCTTTAGCTAAGGGCTCCTCTTCTCTTGAGGGTTCTTCTTCTATGGTAGCAGCCTCCTCCTTGCCTATGTTGCATAAACCAAAGTTAGGACATCTCCCTAAAATACATATACATACATACATACATATATATATAAAAGAAAATTGAATCTACTAAATAATGTACATTTACTAGAAAACTTCATTCATGCATTGTTTACTCTGAGACATAGTTTTTTGCCCATTTTTTCAATTTCACACATGGACACTTCTGTAGGGAAAAGCTTCTTGATTTGTAGCTTTGATTGCACTATCTCAACGATGAGTCATGCCCCTCTCACTGAATTGCCTATGTTCATGGGGGGAGCCTCTCCAGCACTATCAGGCATACAATAGGATGCTCCCACATGGCCTTTGGTGGCTATAGAAAATGACTCACCAATGGCATTTGGGGGGTCCTGTGACCATGTTGTGCAGAATAGATGGCAAATCTATGGCTTAGATATTTGGGTGCGATCTTACATCATCCATATCCCATTTTCATAGACTACTAGAAATTCAGAAAATCGACATAAGCATGCTATAAAAAAGATAATATGTACATGAGAGCGTGCTTCGAGGTTGCCATGAAGTTTGATGATTTCAGCTCACAAGCCATTAACAAGGTATCTAGTCCAATTGTATCATGTCCCTTCCTCCACCATGTCTCTCATAATCCAAGCTTACTCTACCCCAAGAATATTTCCTTGGGAAAATAGATTGGGGAATCCATAAGCTCAGAAGATGGGATAGATGTGTTGCACCACTATCAGTTTCACCTGCTTCATGGGGATGCCCTTGTGGCCTTTCTTGGTGCCTAGCCACTCCTCAATGTTCCCTCTGTGGTGTAGGTCTTTGTTAGTCTTTTCACCTATAGGTAAACCTTCAGAGGGAACACCAAAGACATTTTCAAAGAGATCTTCTGTGATATCCAAAACCACCCGCATGTTGTGAACTCACATGCAGAAGCAATCGACACTCTCTGTGAAAGAGTTAATAAGGGCAATCATTTCTGCTATCAAGATGCTTGGGTTCATAGCAAAAAAGAGGTTAATGAGCCCAGCCTATTTAACATTTTGGGTAATTGTTACTGGGACCTTGTGGCATAACCAGCGCTATGAACTGTCAAATTCTCCATACTTGAAAAGAAGGTTAGCCTTAGTGCGTCCTAAGATAATCACTGTGACCTCCCTGGACTTGGATGCTACTATAGTAAACAAAACATAGAGTTAGCAATGTGATGGAAACATAAAAATCAAAAACAATGCATGAAAATAAACTAAATGGATAACAACTTACCTAGCACAAACGGTGTGGGGAATGGTAGTACTTGGACTGAAACTTCTTCCACAGTGGGTGTCCGACAAGATGCCCACTCACCATCTAACCACCCAAGATCTCAACACTTCATGTCATATTTGGAGTACTTGGTTAGGTAAGTTCTCATATCTGCCCCAATTTACCCTATGACACCAGTACACATATTCTCAGTGGATGAGAACTCTTGTAGGGCTGTTTGGACTTAGGGCTAATAACCCTTCTCTATCATGAAGGTCGTCTTCATCAATAAAGAATCTAGCAATGGATAAAAAGGTAATAAGAATTCCAAGTCATACAAAATAAAAAAAATTAAATTTTCATCATCACAATAGGACTCACCCTCCAATGCAGTAGATGGTTCTAGGTAGGTTTTGGAAGGTCATGCCCACGTGGCGAGCAATGAACACAGTGTTAAATTTATGGTAGCACTTGAACTTTGGCATATCCAAAATCCAAGACAAGGGTCTGAGAAATTTTTGGCATTGACTTGAACTCCCTACCCCTTCCCCTTTATCAAGTTCATCTGACATAAATTTTAAGATGCCTTGGTTTGCCCTAGGCAATAATGTTTCAAGTAGGACACCTACTGCTTTAGTGGACAAGTGTGACTACATCATCACACTGAAGTTGCAAAGTAGGAATTTCAAGAATGCCTGTGCACCTTCCTGAAACTAGGCCACTTGGTGTCCTATGCATGCATGAGGTATAGGGACATTAGGAAAAATATTGCTCATACAACATAAGATCCCTACTCGTTCAATCACTACCAGGGCAGGTTTCAATAGGACCCTACAACATCACAAAAATGAAAACATTAGTATCAGAAAAAGGGCAATAAAACAATGAAGATAATAGATAAATGATGCACGAAACAATAAACAAAAATTTTGACAACAAGCAAAGAGTAAAATTTTTTTTAAGTGTCAGTCACACTCCCAAGGATCATGACAACTAAATAGTCTGATAGAAAAAGTTGCATAAATTTTTCAATTATTTTTCATGCTCCTAGGGATCATGATAGTTGTAAATGACTAGCCAAAATTTGGAAAAATTTCTCTAAGTCTTAGTCATGCTCCCAAGGAGGGTGATGATGCTAGAATGTGCAAAACTTTCTAAGTGTTGGTCATGTTCCCATGGAGTGTGACAACATTGAAATGTGTGAAATTTTTCAAGTGCAAAATTTAGCAATCCCAAAAAATTTTTAACTTCTTTGTCATGCTCTTAGGGACACCCCAGAGCTTGACAATCCATCCTGCCATGCGGGATATAAAAAAAATCTCTGTTATGTGACATGGGATGTAGAGCACTTGAAACTCCCTACGCACCACTATGCTAAGTGGTACATTTAAAACCCTTGCCTTGTCCTATCGCATGGGACACAATGAAAATCTTGCCCCATCCCATGATGCTTGATACCTAGAAGCCTGTGATGAAACCCTCGCTTAGCACTGCAGTGCAGAAAATTGTCAAACACTTAAAAAACATAGCAAACAAAAAAGACCCATGATTCATAGGCCCTTCCTAGCCATGGTAGCAACAACGGTAGCGTAACACCTAGAATTAGAAAAATTTTCTAACTTTTTTAGCTTTTCACACTTAGAAATTTTTACATTTTTCTGTTTACCTAATGAACATTCAGCTTGGCCCCATGCTTAAAGCCTTTCAAGCTTTACCTAGATTCACACCTTACGCATAGTCTACAATCCACTATGACCTCAAATTGGAAATTTTGTAACTCATTAAGGCCATGTCAAAGAACACAGAAAATAAATCACTTTTGATACTGCATAGTTAATTTTTATAACATTATCTTCCTCATTTTATGCATTTACCTTTTTTGCAGTCAAGTCAATGTCATTTGCAAGAGTAACATACTTAGGGCTATTACAACAAACATATATGAAAGTAGTAGAATAGCAAGATGGAAGGCAATAACCATAGAGTCTAACCTACATTACATAGCACAGGCATCCACAAAAAGGTCAAGCAATAGCCACGCAACCCATGGCTTCACCCATAAAAGATTAAGCAATGATAGATCTAGAATTCTCAAATGACCATGTTAGTAGTATAAGCCAAGTACCTACGAATTTTGAGGCCATTTTACACTTTGATGGTGCTTCAACCACACAAGGTGGTAGTGCTACTACTATTATTACATTTCCCTCTAGAGAGATCTGAACCTTCATGTACCACTTTGCATTTCTTTGTACAAACAATGTGGCAGAATACGAAGGTCTCCTTAGAGGCATTCTAGCAGCTCAAGAATTAGGGATCCAAAATATATCAGTTCAAGGTAATTCATAACTAGTCATTAACCAAGTCACAGAGGTTTAGACTTGTAAAGGACACCATCTACAACCTTACTATGATTTGGAAAAACACTTAAACAATTTGCAACCATAGATGTCCAACATATCCCTCGCAACGAAAACGTCATAGCTAATACACTAGCTACTTTAGCCTTAAGCATATCTTCAGATATGTTCTCTACTTTGCCTACTTCAATAGTGGATTACACTGAACCTATAATCCATGCAACAAGTATTGCATCCATAAGTACAACTCATGCCCAAGAATGGTATGACAACATCAAGGCATACCTCCAACAGGAAGAGCCCCCACAACACTTAACATCTACCCAAAATGATGCAATGTGAAAATGATCATGGTGATATGTCCTAGTAGGTGACAGTACCTTATGCCGTAGATCCTATGATGGGATACTATTAACTTATGTTAACAGAAGTGAAGCACAAAGGATCGTTGACCAAGTCCATGAGGGACTATGTGGGGGTCACATAGCTCCTAGGGCAATGACAGCAAAAATCAGGTGTCTAGGCTATTACTAGCCTTACATGGAGCGTGATTACATCTCCAAGGTCAGGACATGTGATGTGTGTCAGTAGCATGGGAACTTGATGCATGTGTCACCTATTGAACTGCATATTATGCAAATCACATGATCATTTTAATGTTGGGAATTGGACATCATAGGGCCTATAATGCCTAAGTCTTCCATAGGACACAGCTTCATCATTACCATAACTGAGTATCTCACAAAGTGGGTTGAAGCTATCCCCCTTAGGAAGACAACATTCCAACAAGTTTGCAAATTCATTCTTGACAACATAGTGACCCAATTTGGTCTCCTCATGACTACAGTCACAGACATCAAGCCACAATTTAGAAGTGTAGAAACCAAAGCCTTTTATGAAAACTTCAGCATCAAACACTTTTTTTTGTCACCATACTACCCTCAGGAAAACGACCAAGCGGAGGCTACAAATAAGGTCTTCATCAATCTCCTAAAAAGGGTGCTTAATAATAGCAAGCAATGATGGCATGTACAATTAGTCTATGCACTTTGGCCTTACTGCACAACATGTAGAACCGCAACAGGTAAGATGCCATATAGTCTTGTGTATAGATCTGGAGCAGTGTTGCTTCTTGAATTATAGGTCTCATCACTCCACATGATCCTCTTGAGCTTCAGGGATGAAGCCTAGAATAATGAGTTGAGAACCATCAACCTCAACTCTATAGAAGAAGAATGCATCCAAACACTTGATTGCATTGAGTGATACCAAAAGAAGTAATGGCACAAGCATCGCCACAATCAGCATCAACTCCCAATCAAGAAAGGGGACCTAGTCCTCAAGGTCATCTGTGAGCCTTTGGACAAATTCTCAGCCAACCGGGAAGGACCTTTCTTGGTCACTAAGGTGTACAACAACGAAGCCTTCAAGCTTGATAATCTAGATGGCAATGAGTTTGCTAATCCTATTAACCACTTGTACTTGAATCCATACTACACCTAACATGTAGTATCGCATTGACAACAAAAGCAAGGTAAGAAGATCATATGCTATGATTTTAAACTAGCACATAATGTTCACTATGATGTTAAACTAGCACAAAACATCTACTATGATGTTAAATTGGCACAGACCATCTGCTATGATGTTAAACTAGCATAGAATGTCCTTGGGCCATGACATTAAACTAGCACCCATAGCATGGTCTGCTATGACCATAAACTAGCCAACCACCATCCGCTACGATGTTAAGCTAGCATAGTGGTCTACTAGGACCTTAAACTAGCACATCATGGTCTACCCAGATCTTAAACTGGGATCATGGTTTGCTGAGACCTTAAACTAGCACAGTTGACAGTCTATTAAGACCTAAAATTAGGTTCATGATTCAACACCTATAGTCCAACATACATGGTCCTATGAATAAGCAAGCAAGAATACTTCCAATATTCCATTGCCTACCCACACTTCTCAAGCAGGATGGGGTGGGGCATTGTAGTTCTAGAATGAAGTTCACACTATCAAGGAAAAACCCTCTAGAACATTTGCAATGTCATCATCCTTGGCATCTTGCTGATCTTCCAAAGATGTCATTTGGCATCTTGCTGACCTTCCAGAGCTACCATCACCACCGCCAATCACTTGGTTGTAGCTCTCATCATCAGTAGGACTCGCTAGAGTTCCCAAAGTACTGTGGCCTAGCCACAACGCTACCATCCTCTAGCCCTTGCCATTGTCAAAGTCTAGAAGAGCATTCAACAACATGGATCTTCACCATGCAGTTGAATTTCTTAGCTCTTGCCTTTGGTGAGAACTCTTGAGCACCTACATCACCATTGCTCCTAGCCACTTGAGTGCTCACTTCTGATGTGCCTACTGGAGCTTTCTAGCTTACCACTGTTGATTCCTGCACTAGCCTTCCTACTTTGGACATTGTATTCACCTAACGTAGCACTCGCAGCCCTTACAATGCCCCTAGCAAGCAGGAATTCACTCTCATTTTACATGATGGTTGTTTTCTCTATGTCGCATTTGCAGGATGAAGCCTAAGTGATGCCATTCAAGGGTGTGTTTTATCATGACAACAAGACATCACATGGTTTTGATGTGTTCACTTTGGCTTGCCTAGCTACTTGAGAGTACATACCCTAATATCCTCTCAGCTAATCTAACCTCTATGTCTTAATCTTGCAATCTCCCTTATCCCTTGTAAACTTTCCCAATGCACATGCAACCTTTCTTATAGTCAGTTGTAGAAACCATGATAGACATAACACAACTCGTCCCATGGGGAGTCTTTGTGGGTTGGTCAAAGCCTTAAATGAATGTAACACAACTCATCCTAGGGAGGAAACACCTATCCTACAAATACAACATGGTTGCCTCTAAACAAATACAAAGCATAGTTTTCTTGGAAAAAAAAGATACAAAACAAACAAAACACAGAAAAAATTGGGTGAAGAAGAAAAAGAAAAAAGAAGAAGAAGAAGAAAATAAGATAAGGCAAGTGTTCAAGTCAAAGGGCACAATTGCCATTTTGCAACCAGCCTAGCCTTGGATTGACCATCTCATAAGCACTTTGATGAGAGGTCAAAGTCCAAAAGGTAGGGCACCTCTACATGCTGACTCCCTCATAAGCACTTTGACAAGAGATCATCACATTACCCTCCATAACTATTCTTTCCATCCCTTGATATATCTCCCAAAACTATTCCCCATTGCACTTCATTTTTTTAGCACTCTCAAGCATAGCAAAGCATCATCCAAGCAGGCACTGATGAACAGTGTTGATGTCATGTTCATCGTGGTGTTTTGTATTCTTTTTTGACATCTCTCGGGTCAATCCTCCAAACATTGACAAAGAGGGGTCAGTGAAACACCACTAATATTAGGCCCCTACGATTCAACAAAGATTTGTCTAAGTGTCAAAACTTGAACAAATTTTTTCTACATCTAGTGTCATGCTATGTAGCATAGAAAGCATAGCACACTAAAAGTCCTAATGTTTGCAAAATTTCTCTAAGTTTGCCTATTATGCTCCCTAACACAGCCAGTGTAGCACTACTTCCAAGGCTAGTTTGCACAAATGTCAAGCTAGAAGAGGTCAAGAAGCACTAAGGATGGACTAAATAGTTTAGCAAATTTTCTATCTCCCTAGCCGTCAAGCTTTCTATGCTCTTTAGCTTGCCTAGCTTGACACATGTCCCGGTTAGTAGTCCACCCAAGTACTAGGCTAGGAGTTGTCAAAGGTGCTCATGATGAAAAAAAATAGTTCAACAAGTTTTCTATCTTTTGAGTTTGTTACGCTCTACTACATTGCACAACATAGATAGTGTAGCACAAGTTTCAGAGCTCAAATTTTTCTTAAGTGTTGGACCAAAAGTTTGTGAATCTATCTAGGCAAGGAAGATGAATTTGGAAATTTTCTAGATTCTGACACTGCCTGTCTTACTTCACCCCCCAGAATGTGATCAATGTGCCATGAAGAAAAATAAAAAATTTTAGCAAAATTCATCAAAATATGGGTGTTATGCTTTGCTACGCTGCGCAGCATAGGTAGCGTGACAAGCCAAAATCTGCAAAAATTTTCTTAAGTGTTCACACTATGCTCTACTACATTGTGTAGTGTAGATAGCATGACACTTGGTAAATTCCTCTAAATGCCTCCAGAAGCTTCCAAAACTTGGCATCGACCTTCATTTTAGCTTTGACATCCCTTCGATGGCCAAGATCAGCAGTTTTCTTTGTTTTTACACCCCCTTATTGATCCCCAAATTTGTCCCTATGCTTGACCCTACTCGGAAGAGGGGGAAGACGTAGTCCCGAAGTGTAGGCTCCAAGTTGCATTTTTTTGGCATTGTTTGTAGGTACATGGTAGTTCCTCAAACTTTGGCACATGTAGTCTAGGTGGTGTGGTCATAGTTTGGCAAATTCTTAGTTCCTATTCCTATCCTGCAAAGCACGACACCATTGAGCTTGACACTTAGAGCTTGACACTTTGAGCATAGCATGTCAATGTGACTTGTTCTCATTCATGCTACATGGGACCCAGGCCACATGGCACCCAATCCACATCTCCCATCAATGCTAGCTCTATAAATACCTCCATAATTAGCATTTTAGTAGTTGGTTGATGATCGGAAAAATCATCCTAAGCATCAAGCATTAGAGTGCTCTTAGCATCTTCATCACTCCCACACTTGAGCATAGTGACCCAGCACCCACACAACATTACAATTGTAAGCCTGACAGGTCCAGCCTCATTTGCAACTACCAGCACTACATCCACCACATCCTAGAGACTATGACCATAGTGCCACACTATCTTGTTCTGCCTGTCTAACACTATGTACCAATTTCACATACTCATTAATCAAGAGTTATGTTCCCCAATCTTGGGGTGGTGAATTTCTTTACTTAAAATCTTGTTTTATTTTCCTTCAACATTTGTTTTAAATTTTAGTATAATTTTCTACATTTCCTATTGCTAACACGTATTTTTGCTTATTCAAAATACTATTTTCAAGTTTTTACAAATGGTTATTGTTACACCATGTAAGTTCCTATTTGATCAACCAGAATGTTCAAGGCACTCCATTTCCATTTTCTCCAATACAACCATCCCACAGACTTGGGGTTAGGCTATACACCCAAAAACCTCTTGGTGTTCTAGCCATTGACATTTTTGGATGTCACACCTTACCTTTTTTTTATAGTAATCCTTACTTACAACCATTCTTCTTCTTCTATCCTTATCTCAATTCCCCTACTCTATTTTCTCCTTCATAATCTTTAGAGCTATTTGAAACTTTTCATCATAGTAGTTCCACATTTTGTCTACCTTGTTCAATATCTCTGTAACAAATTTTTGGATCGAGAAGGTTTTCCTTTGTACCACTCCATCTAGTGGTGCTTCCTCCTTAGGATCATAGAAATGTATCACCCTTTTGCAAATGAAGGAATTTCTCTTGTACTTTTCACTTTTTCTCTTTTTAATTTCTCCTTCTTTCTCAACCACTTTATTAATAAGCCTTTGAATCCAGTGGATCCACATCTTGACAGTCTTCCTTGGGCATAAACCCCAAGAGTCTCTTTGGTTTTATTTCTAAGCCCACTTATCACATGGAAAAGCTATTCCCTTTGAGACAAACCATGGCTTGGGCACCAACGCAAAAGAGAGTAATACCTACCCAAAGTTGCATCAAGGGATTCATGATTTTCTTATTTCCACCCTTGGATTTTTTTCTCAAGTTGAACACCCTAGAGTATGTTTGATATTTATCATTGAATAGCTCCATCATTGTACTCTATCTATGAATATATTCTAACTCCAATAATTGGTACCAAATTTTAACTTCCTTAATAACTATTTTGGGGAATAGTTTCAGTTATTACTACTCATTTTTAAATATTTTGCAAGGCACATGTAACATGGAAGGCTTATGATGATGTTGTGGATCAACATTATAACCTCCTTCAAATTTAGGGATGTTTTTCATATCAAGTTATTTGATTTGGCTATTCCTTTAATACCTATTCAAAATATAACTTGCTTCTAAAATATTTATCATGCTCCTCATAGTAAGTAGTGGCTCATCATAGTCATTATATTCCTAGTGGCCCCTATCATGGCTATGTCTCCTATTATGTGGCATGCTATGCCATCTTTCCTAATGATTCTCTTCCTCTTCTTCTTGTTGTCTATGCTCTCTCCTCTCATCTCTATTATGGGGCCTTATGTCATCTCCATCTCAACCTCAATCATTTCTCCCTTAGTCTAAATCACATTTCTTCTTATCAAAGTTTGATGAGGAAAGATGGAAGACTAGGAGAGTGGTGTTGACTTAACCTTCTCCTATAGTCCATCGGTTGTTCTCTTGGTGAATGATTTGGAGATCTTAGCTTTGAGGTTCTTCTATTTTTAGATCCAATTCTCTCCTCACCTTGGTTATTTTCTAAGATTGAATGTAACTATTAATAAGTTATGTCCTCATCGTTGAAGGGAGGAGGAACTTGGTGTTGAGATTACCCTAATGAAAATTTTGAGTCCTTCTAGGATTGTAAAAAAAGCAAGATCATGACTTATTTGTCCTTGGATGCTTCATGGTGGGCCTCCATGTGATAATATTTGCAAATGTTCTCCTTCACTTAGTAGTCTAGGGCTACTAATTCAAGCCCCAACTTCATGAGAGCTACCATGAACATGGCAAGAATAGAACAATTAGGAGATTGCACAATGTGGTCCTCTAAATCTCTTCAATGAAATTGCTCATCCTGATGAAGGATGAAAGTGAAGTCCAAATAATAGATATCCGGATGTGCATAGACCACCTTTAGTTATTAAGGAATGTTATCAACATCCTTTTTAGGTATACTGTATTAGTTAGAGTCATTAGTAGGTGGTGAATTAGACTTGTGAGAAGAAGACATCTTAGTTTGTCCTTATATCATGTGTCTTAATAAAATATTATTATTATTTTTCTAGAAGATTATGTGGTTTATACTTTTACAATGGCTTTGTATGATTTTGCTACATAAAAACACTTAGCATACTTAGCTAAAATACAATCCTTGACAACAAAATCAATGATGAGTAGTAGGAATTCCCTATGTTCAACTATATGAATCATTAGCATGTATGCATAATCTAGTTGAATTCCATGAACTACATTTTACTTAAGTGGCCTATATTCTTAAATGGTGAAAAATGTCATTACTAGTCATTTTTTTCCAATAATCACTTGTGTTAACTCATTTGTATGATTAAGTGTAATTAATGTGTAAGATATTTATTTTTATATTTTTTATAATTTTCTTTGTTTGTAAAATAATTAAATAAGGGAAGGCTTGTGATGAGTGGTTGGGTATTCCAACACTCCACCATACAAGTCATGAGTACATGCACATGACTAGATCAAAATTTTTGGATGGAAAATGTAGGTATGCTAGTGGATAATAGTTCATTCATGATAGCTATATTCTTACATTAAGTTAGTGAAGTGAGAGTAGTATGGCTTAACTCTTAGAGAGACATATGATATCATGATGTTGTTGGCTCAAATTAATCCTAAGTGTAACAATGATTGCAATAGTTAATAAAATTCAAATCTAAGTACAATGCAAGTAAAGGAACTATTCTAGCCTAATGGCAATAAGTATTTGTTCCTAGTTTACCTTTCACATCTTGGGCTTATGCAACCATTATTGGGATTACCAAGTGTTATGTTGCTAGATGAACAAACCAATAACACTACTGGGATTACCAAATGATCACACTTATATGTTCGAAACCAATAGTATTTATACTGCCATACTAAGAGATATTGTAAAAGTAAAGTGCATAAAAATTGTATATGACTTAATCAAAGTAAACATATTAAAATTTGAAAATTAACTAAGTATGAAGAATGAACTAAGTAATAGTAAAGTAAACTAAGTAGAACACTGCAATGGTGAAAAACAATCTAGATCTTTATTTCTAGTCATGAATTGCACCCAAGTACAATCCACTTGAACAAAGACTCTGTACAACTATTCAACACCACATTGTGGGCATTCACTCTATTGTTAAGTCTAAGTCACAAAAAAAAACTATAAGAATTTTGATAAGGATTTGATGAAATTTTTTTCTAATGATGTGATGATAAGTTGGTATTTATAGTTATGACTAGGGCCCACTACATCATATCTATAATAATGTAAGTAGAGCTACGAAATCGTAGATACAATATCACATTACTTGACTAATATGGTTTTAATAGTTTGTTTATTTAAATTAACTAATACTTAACTAAACTATCCTAAATGTAGAGCATTCGTTCCCACTTTCTGTACACATCCTAAGCATAGTGTTTATTCCTAGACATACCAAGTATCCACTATTGGGATTACCAAACATTAATCTAGTATCCTAAGATGCATCAATAGGACTATGTTGATGGGCATGCATTGACATAGTTGCCTTATTTGACGTTTCATCAATTGTAAACCTTAATTATCCATGGTATTAATGATCAAAACATTTGAGTTGCACTAAAAGTATGAAAGCATAACCTAAGATATGTACTTAAGTTAGTTTTGTTTCTTTTTTATTATTTTCTATACGTGTTATAGTGAGAGAATATAGAGTATATATAGGTTTGAGAGAACCATCATGTTGGTTAGCAAAACATATATGATAAATAATCGAGAGTAATTAACAAAAAAATAATAAAATAATTTTACTTAATAAATCTTATTTATTAACTATAAAAGTATATAAACATTGTGATGGTGTAAACCTAAGGTTATGGTGCTGCTAGATAAGAGTCTTATGTTGAATGTTAAGCTTGATAAAAAAACATTAAATTTTTAACACCATCCTTTAACCTTAACATTTAAAATTAAAAATTACTTTACTATATAATTACCTTTTCCTAACTATTATGAAGTAAGTAATAAATAAATAGCTTATCAAAATTTAACTCCATACAATATACAACATAAGTGAAGGATTTAATTGACAATCAAACGTTGTTTAGTTAAAGCTTCATTAAAATTCCTTAAAGTAATCATTTCAAGTGAGCACCATATGATTAAATGAAACATTTTTTTACTAGTAAAGCAATAATTTTAAAATATAAAATAACTTTGAAAAAATCCCTTCTTCTAAAATCATGTTATATAATATTTTGACATTTTTATTTCTTTTGAAATGTAAGAAAGAACACCTACAGATATTAGAGTTTGATGAGACGCGACATGCATAGTGTCGCGATATTGCGTCTTTCCCTGCGATATCGCGTACGCGATATTGCGGTCCGCCGCCATATCTATAAATAAGAGGTGGCACTCCCCTCATTTCCCAATCCTGGCTAGAAGTAGTGAAGCTCTAGTAGTTTGAACACTCCAGAGTTAGAATTTTTCCCATGTGCTCGCAGTAGGAGTCCTAGAGTGAACGGCTCTTTATTCGAGCAACTTTGTAACCTGAACACAAGTTGTGTACGGAAATAAAGACGAACTTGATTGGATAAACCTTGCAGTACATGGTTTTATTTCATTGTTATTTATTGCTTTCCTAGTGCGCACGAGTACGCCTTGATTACGAGCATCTACGGATGTGTACGGCTAATCAAGGAATCGGCTGCTCGTCGCAACACGTCAGTATGACTTAACTACGAGCATTGTGACTACTTGGTAACCTAGTAGTGTATTCCAGGATCTGCACTTGGTAATCCCAGTAGTAGTCCAATGTGTACGGCTAGTTAAGGAATCAGCTGCTCATCGCTAGGCAAGAACGTGTGATAAGTACGACTTGGCTACGAGCATCTACGGGTGTGTATGACTAGCCAAGGAATCGGCTACTTATTACACTTAGGCTAAATAGGTGTCTCAGTACGACCACTTCGAGCACTTGCGTTACGTGTGGTGATCCCAGTAATGATTAGCATTTGGTAACCACAGTTGCATAGTTCAGGGTGTGTTCGGTAAGTGGGAACGGATGCTAACGCTAGTTAATGTAGACTTAGGACATTAGTTAGAGTTAGTTATTTTCTCAACCCTTTTCCTCATAGCTTAGGAGATAAAATGGAAAATACCAAAAAAATCACATACCTCAGACTTGCTTAACCATACACCATGACACATACAAGGAAGCCTAGGAAGACAACGAACGATTAACCCCAAGTGTTTCTTGTGGCGTTAAGGCATTTAGTCTGCGGAGTTCGACTGGGTCGCACGTACACGCTCGTATTCGTATGGTTGAGTATAGGGGTACCTCGCCACTCATCATTGGCATCGTTGCTAGGGACTAAGTGTTTTCATGCCAATTGAACATAAGGGATATCACTCATATCGTTGTGAGCTTTAAACGAACCTTTGGATTAATCAGTTACTCAAGAACATTAAATAACGGTAAAACAACACACCATTAGAAATGGCTTCTTCTCATGAAATCAACTCACCTAAGGGCAATACAGGAGATGGTCAGCCTCATACGCATAACCCAGATCAGCTAGGTCCTAAACAATCTAAGGTCACATATACTCATCCTGATGAGTATGTCCCTGACTTTACTTTTATTTTTCATCAAGATGAACAACTGCGATGGAGAGATCTGCAAGGTAACATCGTGTTACCCCCAGATAGATCTGCCCCTAACATGCTTTTCTGTGCCTTAGCACAGACTGGCATGCAAGAACTGATTACGGAATACATTTTGGATGATTATGACATAAGGGATTATCATCCCAAAAATGTCCAACATATTCGGGATGCAAGGTAGGAGAGCCAACATTCATTATCAAAGGGCAAGGTCCCCCACGTCATTAGTGAAATAGGAGATGAGGAACCCCTCACAATGGGTTTCTTAGAAAATGATGTTCCTCCTCCTCACTCTGGTGAAGAGGTAAAGCATCAGGGCCTTCGATCAAGTATACATGCTACAGGCTCTGATCACCGTGAGCACTAGCTGTTCACAGTAGGAACAACTACTCACACTAAGGATAGACACTTAGATCATTACAACGATCGGGGCCAAAGCAGCCGAAGAGAAGGTAAAAAACATCGTCATGGTGATGGATCCCCTTCCTCTTCTCCGTCATCTCACCATTCACACTCTCCTTCCACATCAGGGCGCAATCATCGTGAGCATAATGGAGAGAGTAAAAGTAAAAGGGAAAATGAAATGCCTCAACAAGAAGGTCGAGAGGAGTTAGGACAAGGGCAAGGACGTAGGGA